>CM067343.1:39109857-39199857 GCA_034190875.2 Urechis unicinctus
TTACCAAGGAAAACTAACATTATATTATTTTTTTGCAGTTCTATCATCTAAATGCTCAAATGTTAGTAGTAGATGATATCCGACATCCTCACAGCCCACCTCCATTTCGTGACTTGAATACAAGAGAAACAAACCATCACTGCCTTATTATAAGATAGAAAACCACGAAAGGGATATGACCAACGTCGTAATTCAACTCTTATCTCGTCTTCTAAACTTCCCAGCATTTCATGCTGTAATTAAATCCGTTGGGTTTTACCGAATCAGGATATCAGCCTTTGGACGATGTCACCGGTACTAAATGCCAGGCATCTAAGCAATTAGTACTGGATGCTCGATGCATCAGTAACCAGGCGCGTATGTAATTTACTGCTGTGCCCACGCTACTAAATTTAATTTATAATAAATGAACGGCCCACGTCGAGAGAGCACGGCAGCTTACAATGGCCCGTATAGTCATCACGTGCTGAATGGTTATTTGCAAATATTCATCTCTGTAAGGGTTGCTGAAACAAGACAACGTTGTTATTCTTACTCATCTTACTTAAATAATATGACAAGCACAAATTAGGCAAACAAACGATATAAATATATGGTGTGAGCTTCAGAAGTTATTAGCTTAGAAGAAGCTATTAAACTATGGCGACCACTAATACCTTAAAACAGTCCTATCCAATGTTAACATTAACAGAGGCAGATGTGGTGTCGCGAATCATTGCGCTTGTTATATATAAATTATGCCAGGACGGAGTGATTGGTTTTCTTTGGCTGCTTTTGCCCACATTAAGGCTGATTAGACACTGCCCCGTTTCCCAATATTAGGTTGCTAATTGAAGTAATCAGTAGATTACCATTGCCAGCAACGGAGGTTTTTATTGTTTTTTATATAGATTATATTTCCACAATACTGCACGGTTCATACAGCATGATAAACAGATTTAGAAGGGTAATATATTGGTTGTTGTAGGTGAAAGACTACCAAAATAGAATTAATATGACTCTTGGTTTCAATACCAAGGAATGATTCAAATGCACAGAAAGAATAGAATAAAAAAGAAAATATAAATTGTCAATATAATCATATATACATTAAAAGAGTGCAAAACGAAATATGCTTCTCTGTATTTCAAAGCTTCCCATTTATTAAGACGAGAGGCCGCTGGAAATATTCAAATTCCCATGTATGCACATCCTGATAATCTATGTTTATCCACCAGGATCCATTCAAACTGACCACCTAGGTCGTCCAAACAATGTTCATAAGCACTCAGTACTGCAAACACACCACACTCTACACCCATTGGGAATATCACATCTTGCAATACGCTAACGATTCTAAATTATCCAATTTCCTCCCTTCCACTTTGTAAATGGAGACGCTCGCCTCTACAGATTCGTGTGGTTATGAACGCAGAAACAATTCACTAATCATATTGCAAGGGTAGCTTTCATATTTCGTTACACAGATCTTAACATAAGAGTATGATAACGTCTTGGCGTGAATTACGTTGCCACTTCATGATATTAAATCTGTTGATGTTCATTAGATTGACATTGGCGCCGCTCATTCATATCTTAACATCATAAGTCTATTTTAACTCATGCTTGTATGGCAACATGTACAATGATATTCTCAGTGTTATCTCCATCCAGCTGCTCTTGATCTACAAGCATTTTGCAGATTTATCAAAATGCTTCTGGGCAAGAATATATCTTTCACGAAAGTCAATGCTGAAAGCATCGTTTATAGAAAGGCTTTCATTCAATATACACTCATAGAAAATGAGGGCAATGTATTTGATAAAGTAGATAAAGTCGAGCACTGCCTTGTTCGCTTCAATATAAAACGAACTCAATTAGGATATGTCAGATCAAGATCACCTTGACCACCTACATAGGCTATTCATGAATTAATTGTCAACGACAATATTCCCAATGGCAATTATTGTAGCTTAGTGTCAGCACAATAATAGCAACGATATCGAGCGTATCATGGAATATACATTGTCTCAATAGTTGAATAGCGGTTTACTCAGAGAATGACATGGATATTTTGATTATTTTCTTATCTGTACAGTCGTGCTTTGTTATCATGGTCGTGGTCATGCCAAGAAATCAGTTTTACATATCCCGCTAATCGGAGAGCTGTATAAATATGACTAATTAGATTTCACTCTCGTCTTTACGTTTTTCTATAGCATGTGTATTCTTGTGTCATTGCTTTCTTTGCTTGGCGTTTGGTATCTCGGCGAGGTGCGTACTTCGTGCAATTTGATTCATGATTCATCATGTTTTACAAATATCAATTTTATAACTAAACACTGACGAAACCCTCGACAATTATATATATATATATATATATATATATATATATATATATATATATATATATATATTTTCATTTTTTATATATTATATATATAGACATATATATATGTATTTATATCTTTATATATGTATATTCATATATATATATAAATGTATATAAATATACATATATATATATATATATATATATATATATATATATATATATTTATATTTATATATACATGCATATATATATATCTATATATATATATATATATATATATCTATATATATATATATATATATATATATATATATATATATATATATATATATATATATATATATATATATATATATTTACTACTTACCCTTAAGGTTTGTCCCATTAGGGAAACCAGCATCCAATTAATGCATTTGGACTTGGTTTGGCGAATTAGCCAGTTAGTTGTGCATTTTCATCTCATTTCAAGGCCTCATTATTTCGATATGATGTTCGATGTTGGTCTGCAAGAGAAAGCATGCTGTATACAATATATTGGAATGTATTAATCGAGGATTTATACACCCCGTAGAGAGACCAATGATTGCGACCAATATGCATATATGTATCCTCGGTTGTTGCCCCTAAAATGTACCACACAAAATGCCATCGTCGTGGCTCATCTCGTTGATGCTGCATCATTCGATTGTGTTGTTTTTGATTACTAAGTACCTTTTAAGTTGTTAACAGTATTGGACTGTTATGCGTAAAGCGTATGTTTGTTGTCTAGGGATTGTGTAATATTTTGGGCTTTTGTTGATGCTGTATTGAGATGGCACTTCTCCAAGTTCCACTTCGTACCTGTTTTGATGTCAAGAAAGTCTCGTACATATTTCCAATGATGTTCATTTGGATTTTGTCACCTCCCTACTGATTTCATCCATGCAACGGAATAGTGAAAAAGTCATAATCGGCTGCATGGAGGACACATTTAATTGGTTGCAATACTTGTTCGGGAACAATTGAAAAATTGTTAGAATTTACTTTGTTTAGAGGTATGTGCTCATCCGTGTAAGATGTTCATAATCAACACACATTCCCCATTGACACCTCTAGGGATGACGTTTGGCTTGAACGTACAGTTCGCCAGCAATTTGATTTGATTCCACCTTCTACTATTATACGCTAAAATAGTATGCTTTGCTGCTAACATGAGCCCTAATGACACATTTAGCCCCACGTCGGCAATTTCATTCTGTGGTGAGCGTGCCATTGACTATGAATTGTCACCAGGGGACACTTCTACTGCTCTCTATGAGGCTGCTGCATTCTTTTCAAATGCAGTGTGCTGCACGGTCCATGGAGTATGACAAATACATTACGTACGGAATGATGCAAACAAATATGGTGAGTTGTGAAGTCGTTTAGTTACAGAGAAGAGATTACATCTCCTGTCGATGGTATGAAGATAAACAGAAAAAAACTCTATTGCTATCAATGTTATTATCCTCAACGGTAAGAAGTCGATATGGCTCCTAGTGCCACATCAGCCAGATACGAATACATACATCTACACATGTGTGTTTTGTTAGCAGCTGATCATCATGGATCAATGTATGCAGCGAACACTTCGGATCCATACCTATAACGCATTGAGTGACTTCAAATATAAACTGAACGATACATTGTAACCGCGTTGGGGTGAGCGCCGTCTTCAAAAACGGATAAATGGTTCACGTAAGATAACATCATGGCAGCCAACGATACGGTTTCGCTGTCATAGTTATCATCTGCAAAGCGTCGACGAATGACGATATTAAGACAAGCACTCGCTTTTCGGATGAAGATAGTGCATGCCGTAATTAATCCTGGAAAGCGTATTGAATGAACATTGCTTCTGTAGTGTACACATTAAGAGCATAATATATGTCGCGCTTTGCTCACTCACTGCATTAGCAAGCAAGCCATGCTGTAACGCTGCCCTGCCAATGTACAATTATCTGTAATTACGAAAGCATATCTTATGCATGAAGCGTCAGAACAATAATGCTGATGACAAAAATCCAAACTAAGCAGCAGCTATATTTCCTTTACATGAGCAGCAAAATCTATTGAAAGTTTGTACAAGCTGTGGTGGCAGTAATATGATATATTGTGTGAATGATAGATATTGATGTCGCGATCTATACAGTTTTTCTTTTGTCGGTGTATAAAACAAACTTGTGGCATGTGAATGACACATATTTTCTTTCAAATCTAGTAGTTTATTACTTATGTACACAGAGAAACACGTGTTACAAAATACATCCTCTTCACCGAAAAATAAAAATCAAAAACATGCCGATTCGCACCAGAAAGATTGTTTGTTACTATTCTTAGGACCTGATAAGTTTGCTGGTCAATCGACATTCATTTCAGTAACTTTATGCAATACCTGATCAACATATGCACGTGATTGGAATAGTGTAATGTCAGAATGTAGATACCACTTCTGAATATATAGCTAGGTATCGTCCTGACACATCGCACACGAACGTATTGGGAATAAATAATGATAACAAGATATGGCGGGTTCAAACATAACTGATACTATATGAAGGTACAATCTTGTCCCAAATGACAGATGTAAAAATGACAGCCGTACAAATGACAGCTGTATATGATCTGGTAAGTATTAACTGTCACGGTTGTATGTTGTATTAACAACGTAAAAGCATTGAAATGAAAATACTTTTATCCTAATAATCAGATCGCATAGATCAAGCAGAACCATACCTTACCAGCTGCTGAATGGGTGTTTAAACAAGTAGAGGTTTGCCAGCTGTTATATATTAGGGATTCATCTGTATGTGATATAAATGACAACACACATGATGAAAAGCACAAAAAAGCTCAAAGGGATATCACATTATTGAGCTCACTGTAGGGTGTTCAATCAAAGGACCAATCATCGAAATCTTTAGCGGCCTTTTTAATAAACTCGTCCTGTGAACGGGTTATATAACGTTTTGAGTATGATATATTTGAATTAAGGTTTAAGGAATATGAGAGAGGAGGGATATTGTCTAGAAATTAATGTCATAATGAATTTTCGGTAGTATTGAAATAACCCTTATTCCGAACTGAGATAGAAACCAATAGAATGTTTCAATCATTGATATTAATTAATCGTCCCAATAATTATCTCCTTCATAATCTTATTTGGACATTGTCATTGGGATGGCTTATTTTTTCCCACCAATCATTAACTGTGGGAAATAGCATTATCTTATACCTTTTGTGATATTTTGTTTGGGTAGGTTCTGAGTGAACCATACGAGGACATGCAAGGATAGCCTCCGCTACGGCTGTCTGTGCAGCTGTGTGGCCACTCTTCACGCGGGGGCTGAATTTCATAGACTTTGCAGGGGATAAAGGAATCCCCCAACGTTCCTACCATTTCTGCTTCACATATTTGACGATCTGAGGTTTAAAGTCTTTAAAGGGCACTCTAACCTCAGTCACATCCTGTTTGAGCGCATCTCAGGCAGCTCGGCCTCTCCTCTCATTGCCGTCAAGAGCCTTGGAGCCATACTGCAGCGTATTGTTGTTAAATAACAGATTTGCAAACGGAGCTTGAGAGGATGTAGTCTGCCATTTTCGCAGTGAAGCTAACGTAAAGAGGCGCTACGATCATATTAACTGGCTCGTATCTTTCATGAGCGTTATGAAGTCATAAGCTTTATGATTACGAGCGTAAAAGTCGAAACTACTTGCTTGTGCTCAGTATTAACAATAGGGGAATATTTATAATACGAGTGAACCGGAAGCAGTAACCAGGTGGGCTAACCGTAATATTATTCCGCAATTAGTAACGAGAAACAAAAAACTAAGAAAAGCGAAAACATGTTAGCCTGAATGTCACGATGAGACACAATGTATAAGGATAACCAACTGTCAAAGCGTGTTATTGGCTGACACAAATAATGAAGCTCTAAGAAATAATTTATAAAATAAGAAAGAAGCACCCATTCCAAAACTATAATATGCTTCCTTTATGTAGGTTAATGTAGACAGTTCACAGCGTTTGCAATGATATCTATACCCGCAGAATCTTTCCCTGTTAAGACGTTCAAGGGTTTCAATTTTTTCCAACTTACAGTAACGGCTTGTGTTAGCATTCACGACACGCAGTGGAGGATGGTTGTAGCAATATCGATTTCCATTTACTACCGGCTTGTAACATTCAGATGAAAGAACAGCAAGATGTTGTCAGATACAGTGTTGACTGGATTTGCCTGTATTCCCTTGACGATAACATTATCTCACCTATATCGTACATCATTAGCTATGTGTTCTATTCAAGGTGTGTTTTTCTGAAAGAGGCTATGCAAGCATTCCTTAGGTGCATTATTTAATGATAGGCCCCATACATCGGCGCATATGAACGTGCACACATAACAGTTAATGTCGATACATCCTCATATATGCTTACCCAATTTCGGACTACAGCGATATTTAAGAACTTGTTCCAGTTTGAAGTTAAATAAACCATAGTAATCTTACATTCCGTGCTTCTTTTGATAGTTATCGACACAGATTATTCAGTCTCCTAGCCGCTACACACTCTGCTGCCAGCGAACTTGTAAAATGAAAGTCGTCTCGCTCAATAGATAATACATGATAGAATATGTAAGAGTTATCCTTTCTACGGCATTAACACCCCTCCTTTCACACCCGAATTGTGTTTTTTTTTCGAATGATGATCCACTGAGGTTATTGTCTCAATAAACGTATCGGACCCACGGGGTGCGTGACACGCTTACCAACCGCATATAGCTGTAGTCCGTCATACGTATCATAAAGAGAGATGCGTCCTCTACTACGTCAAGGGCGTCCCTACTTAAACCCCAGCACCAAGCGGTCATGAATGGCAATTAGTCTTTTTCACGTCCATCAAAGTCTGGTTTTATGCGATGTCCTGTAATAGTAGGTTTTGAATATGTCCCAAATAACTAATCCATTTATGGATATGACGCTGAAAGATGCGACAAAACTCGACTTAAGCCGGGAGGTTTTTATGCCAGTACGAATGAATTCCGCGATATAATAAACCTGATAAACTCTGCGTAGACCAAAGAAGCAATTGACTAATTAGAAGTCGAGTGTTCTAAGGCACACATGGACTGTGTCGAGATTAAACCAGTGACATTCTAGATATATTCTCACATCAAGCAGTGGCGCCTCTCTGGCTTACGTCCCATTTCTTATAAACATTCATTTCTATCTATCCTGGCAATAACAGACTCTTTGATTTCGTTCCCTGTAGAAAAAACCCCATGTTATCCTGATGATTTGATATGCTGAAAACATACCTCTCATCAGAAACGCCCTTTGCGGATAACCTGCCAAATACCACTGAAGCTTATTTCTGTACATATAACCTCAGGATATAATTTCTGGATCCAATTCTTATATTATCAAACGTAACATTCTCACATAAACTCAACTGTCATATGAACACAACATGTTTTTTCACACATGAATTTGACCCTACTCGGCCGTAACTGATTGAACAACTTTTACAACTATTCCCTTCTTTAAGAGTCAATCTTACGATGTTCGCTCAACTCAATAACACCAAAGACGCTCAGTACAAACGACTTCTCACACGTTATATCCTGATGTTGTCACTCCCATAATAACGTTAATGTCGACTGTCTCAGCTCATAACCCGATAATTGCCAGTCACTGATTTGTCGTGGAAAAACAATGTTTGATGACCAGTTTGCAAAATGAAATCTCTGCCGTACAAGCATTCCCTTTTGATAACTGAGTAACGAGTCTCGGCCGAATTGAGTTTTTGACTTATGTAAAAAATAGACTGTTCTCCATCTGCATCAATACTGAGCCAACTCTGGATGGATCCGTCGCCAAAACAAATATTCTATCAAAGTCAGGAAGCTTCAACTCAGGTGACAATGAAATTGCATACTACAAATGATTAAATAGCTGCAAAGTTGATTCGTTGCATTCGATATATTTAGCTCATTCCTCAGCGTGTAATCTGCTAGCGGCATGGCTACGGTGGCAAAATTTGCAATACTTTTTCCGTGATATCCCAACTGCTTCAGGCTCCATTTTGACAGGAATTTCACTGAATCCCTTTGCCAGATATAAGCTTACTTATCGACAGGATAAGGTACTGGCTTAGCATCAAACATTGTCTTTGCATTCAATTTCGCAAGTCCCATCAGCCTTCCTCACTAGCGATGAGCGGTTCTATTGTACACATTTCCAGCATCCTATGCACCTCCTTCCTTGTTTCCTCCTGGATGGAAAACGACACCGGACACGGTTTAACCCGATAAACGGTACTCTATAGCACACTCCGGTCAGGTTGTCTTTCACGGCAAATCAGTAAAGATATCAGAGCATTCTGAAATCATTGAAATTACCTCACCTTCGTTTGCCTGCGTAAAACTTGAGCTGAAATCTACCGTCTGGTCATGCGACAATTCACCTGTTTGAAAGGGGATCATTTCAGCTGCTGTAACCTTCTAACGTATTTATGTAGGATACACCCAAAACCCCCTGATAAAATCTTGATTGCTATAGAGGAGAATTGCTTAATCCATTTCGCGGTCAGATCTATGCCAAATTTTGCAAATGATCATTTATTCCTATTGATTTTGAGCGACACTCGCTATACGTCTTTGCCTTGACCGTTCTCAATTGGGGGAACATTTGACAAATGCCATCGTTTTCCTTGCGAAGATAGGCGGGATCTGGGACCGTATTCATGATAAGAGCTTCGATCGTTAGTCCCCGACTGGATATGAACAGATATGATGCGTGTGGCGAGGGAGGCGATGGTAAAATCAACATGCTCCAATGCTTTCTTTCCTTCCGGTTAAGTCATGGAATACGGATACCCGCCGTCAGGTGGCACACCTTTGGCCTATAGTCCGATATATATTAGATTGCCAAAACGAGGGAATATATCTCGGATCAAGTTAACTGACACAAGAGTTTAGTCATACGTTGACATGTTAAGTTCATGAATGAGTCACTTGTGCATTGTGACCTTTTGTCCAACTCTGTAATATTCATGGGGAACAGCTTTGCTGCGTAGTGTGATATGGAAATGCTATGGGTTGGGTAACCATATTTAGAGGAGAGGGGTTTGGGCGAAATTCTTATTATTAACATTTGCACAGACAAAGCCTGTTTTCTGCCGCAGTCATTGATTTGCACAGACCATAGGCAAGACAAAATGCTGCAAGGATTTACTTATGATACAGCGCATAAACAGCTGACGTGTCATGATTATTCGCTATGTAAGTAACACATGTTGGACTATTGGTGAGCATACTAGTTTATCCAATATATTCACAACGACGCACACGTTTAGAAACAATGCGCGCCTTAACCATTTGTAAGATGATGGCTGGAGTAGCCATTGTCTTCTCCGTCTATATATTGTATGCCAAGCCTACTGGTAAGATATTTAAGGATGCTTGAAGTGTTTAATATATTTCATTCGATTATTATATTTCCCGCTGTTTCCGAACAATAAACATCATAACCTTTGTAATGCGTTTCAGCAACTATTTTCGACGATATCTCACAATACATAGGCTCCGTTCATAATTTGCGAAAGGATCACCGTCAGTTATACATAGCAACGACTCGGCGTCCGGAAAAATATAAGCAGCGCCTACATAGGGCGCGAGGCAACATACCAAAAGCTGCACCACTCTACCAATACCTTGCGAAACATAGCACCAACATGGCCAGCAGAAGTCATGGCAATGTTAGTGTACCTGCCAAAGCAGAGAACGACCGCGAGTTATACGGCGCCAGTGTTACTCTTCTTCAACCGTCCTCACAACTGACAAAGACTGAAATGGAAAGTGTCCTTTACCATGTTGATCTGAAGTTTATATTGGGTAATGCAACACAGGGGGTAGGTAACTGCATAATACATTCCACATACTTGTCATATAACGCTTGCATGCCCGTTGATGTGTATTAATGCATGTGAGTGCGTATGTGAACTCATTATTAGCGTGTGTGCCTGTATAATTGTATGCACATGGGGGAGTGTGGATCGGTGTGTGCGTCTGTGAACGTATATGCGTGATACTGGAGAGGTGAGTTCGTTAGATTTGTATGTACTATAATTCAAGGCTTTGGATGTGTGCAGAGTATATACCTTTATTCTTTAGTATGGCGGGTATAATGCTGTTAAAATCATGCTGGAACAGATATTTCAAATCGTACAAAATGTCAATAGTTTTTGTTGATTATTTACATCGATCCCAAGACACAATCCAGGCTCGGTGATCGTAGATGGGCTGCTTAGACATAATTTGCTATCGTCAAATCACAGTGCTTCTTGAACCAATCATTTCCAAAGACGTATATTTAAATTCCGATTAGAAAACGTTCACTGTGCTATTCTCTATATATATTTCTCTATATGGCTCTATTATTTCATATATATCATATTAACTAAAGAAATGGCAATATATATATATATATATATATATATATATATATATATATTGTATATATATATATATATATATATATACACATATATACATATATGCGCGTTTGTGTGAGTGTGCGAGTGTTTGTGAGAGAGATATATTTGTGTGTTATATATATACATATATATATATATATATATATATATATATATATATATATATATATATATATATATATATATATATATATATATATATATATATTTTATGTGTGTGTGAGTGAGTGTATTTGTACGTGTTGTGCGTACCTGGGGCCCATACAGTCACCTAAGTTCGATTCATCATTTGAATTGATGGATATATTCTGTCTTTTGAAAATATATAGACCCCATTTGTTGGAACGATTTTGTGCGTAGGGGCCTAGTAGGAAGCCCATTGGAAACATGAGAGCAGTAGGGATCCGAAATGTGAAACCAGCTGCTTGCCTCTTGTCTACTTGGCTGGTGTTTCGAAGAGTGGCACAACAGATCTTTATGAAAACCTCCTCAAACACATACATATTGCCAAACCGAGCGGCAAGGGTCCAAAGTGGTGGAATCATGGCCGATGTATAAATACATACATGCATATCAAGATAAAAAATTTCAGGAATATTTTCATGACCCTTTCCATGTTTCTATCAACTTCGGAATGCTACAATCAATACCATGGCTACATGTGTCATATAGATAACTGTGATATCAACATATTTGTCGCCGCAAAGAATAAGCCCTATTCATATGCTTAGTCACAGCCCCAAAGATGACATCGGAGTTTGAATCATTTGAACATTACATCAACAGATTCAGAAGCGCCTCTTGCGAAATAGAGAAGAAACGCAGATCCCTCAACGCATCATCACCCAATGATAACAAGTAAGCATGCGGAATAGAACGACTAAATGCATGATTATATGAATGTGATAAAAGTTACGAAAAGTGACCTTTTGGCCTACTAAATAATTGAGTTCACCACCACTTATGCATGGATTTTCTCTGTTGGCAGTTGACGCATCAACGGATTATCTCTATGACTATGATCGATGGAAGATCATACCAGGGAATGCAGGTCTCCTTGAACCCAAATACATTCTTCCAATATCCCTACACGCTCTCGTTCCACAGCCAAAAATACTCGTGATTCTACGACAACCAAGCAAACGGTACGCATGTATTGTGAAAAAGTGATGACATTTGTTTTAGAAATATTGAAACCTATTCTCATAAACCGTCAAGCAGGAAGTTGTTTGATTGACCTTATTGTGTATCCAGCGTTTATTCTCACTTTCGCATGGTACGTGCTCTCTATTCGCCACGAGCCTTTCACAACATATCCATGAACGCCATCACAAACTTTAAACAATGTCGGGAGACTTCTTCAATACGTCAGTGTGCTTATAATCTCACGTGGGAGCCAGCTGACCTCAGGGTATGCCGCCGGTTTTCCACGATTCTTTCGATTCAATCATTGATATTTATGGAAACCCGGAACTACAAAGGCAGTTATGTAAACACAAAACCGGTAAAGCGTCCCGCCCGCCTCCCTAAATAAGTACATTTGTTGCAGAAATTTAAATTATATACAGCCTCGATGTATTCCGTGTTCCTACATGACTGGTTTGCCATCTTCCCTCGTGAGCAGTTTCTGATTCTCAAGGCAGAGGAATACTACGCAAACAGAACTAAGATACTTAGTGAGGTGTACAATTTCCTCAACTTAGGTAAGCAACCTCCATATTCCTGCGACGGCTTACGTCAATTGGTTTTAGTCTGTTGTGTATTTTAACTAATCATAATTGGATTGATAAAATTCTTAAATAATCATCAGTTCAAAATGATGGGGTCAGCTTACAAATCACGAAACAATTGAATTTGCTGCAGATATTCCTTCAGGAGAAGAGTGGATAAGGTTAGGCATGAAGCCAGCTGTTAATAGCAACGTGAAGCGTCCAAAATGGGTACAAGACCCAATGCTTGTCGAGACAAAACAGATGTTGGACACGTTCTATGCCCCCTTCAACGAACAGCTTGCAAAGCTACTTCGCGATGACAGATTTAAATGGTCATAAATATGCCATTGTTTTACATAAGCTATCTCATCATATATATGATATTAACGCAAATGTAAACAATTTATGATGACTGTAAGATTTCCTTGCATGTCTATACGATTTCTACCTGGTATAGTGTTGGGACATGACGACACAGGGCAGCAGGAAGGCATCATGCAGGTTGTTCTATTAATTACATGCCAACGTGCCTACACATCAACGCCTTCATCTTCCATGGTCCCCAGAAGTCATGTACATTTTTGTTACGGGGAAGATATAATAACATAAACCCTTCCAGATGATGGTCCTCCAATCTTCCTTTCCCACAGGTTTGTGGTGGACCCTGCTTTAATCGGCCGACACCTATGTTCGTGGATAAAGTTCCAGAGACAAACTATCTGTAGGAAGCTATTTATGCTGCTGTAGCCTACGAACAAGAATACCTGCTAATTGTATAAGCTTATGAGAGATGGGATCTACCTACGTCCTTGTCTATTGACCCCACAGTTGGGGTTGGTCATGCAGGGGGTGGTAGGTTTTAGTCAATTGGTGTCCATTCTTTCAGAGCGGCCTCGCGGACCACATAGCATTGGAGCTGACTATGGACGAATACTCACTGGTTATCGAGGTCACAGGCGATGCCGATACTAGTTTTAATATTGAGAACATACACATATCGATTTATGATGTCATACAGCCAGTAATGGCCTGTTATAGTCGCAGGATACACTCATCGCGTCACACCATGTGTTGTGATGATGTTCTGTGCCTCAGATTAACAATAACTTCCGTCTGCAATACTCAGGCCGTAATGTGAAAACTCAGGCATTGTCATCACTGCCACAAAGTAAGAAAAAACCCTTTCTTATTGGGTATCATTGTGCACGTCATCATGAACTCAAAACTTATCAAAGCTATAAGCATTACTGAGGGTTAAAATCGACACGCCAAAAAATCCCCACCTAGCAATAATCGTACGTTAGACATGACGTAGACGACAGTTTTTATCCTTGACCTGGTATAAAGCTCTTACAGAGACCCCGAGGAACGGTTGTATAATTGGATGAGACACTGCTTGAGCCAGTTTCACGGGAAACCTACTCTTTACACTTTCGACAATTTGTCTGCAAGGTTATCCCTGACGTAGAACGAAATGCTGTCAGTGTTGGCTATTCGTGGAATCAAGTAAAAGTATAACTCAATCGTAAACAGACCGGCTGGACGAGTATTGAAGTCCTACGCAAAGGTAACTACAATGAAACGAATTAGCTATTCTGCATGGAGGTTGGAAGGGCAGGGGCTAACACCACTATCACACATGCTGTGTACGGTGCCAAGAATGAGCTGACACAGATTCCCTGGGGATGGAACGCGGTACATCCCGGAACAGGCCCCTAGTAGACGCCGGGAAAAACAAGGGGGACCCCGCCAAAAACATAAAGAATACCGGAATAGTCACGGAAAATACGGCAATAAATAACACGCTATAACAGAGGTTTCTAGCACGACAGCAATAATAGCAATCCGCTGAATGGGCTTGCAGCAACACGGAACGAGTATGGTTCTACGCGGATTGGGATCGAAAAAGATATAAATGGATGTTACAATAATTCCATTGCACGCTCCATAACGTTAAATATGGATCAAGCACAACCTCATACTTTTGACATTGGGCATCAGTCACACAGTCAAGTGGAAGCAGGATTTTGTATTTGATACTTTACATTTATTACATTATGGGTAGAAACAAAATTACTCAACTTGAGTTTTTATATTTGGCAATTTGAATCTGTTCCAACTCAAAGATATATTTGTGATAATCGTTGAATACAAATTAGCCACTTTAGTGCATAAATTAAAAGCGGAAGAATATCCATGTATTTGACAAATAAGAAACAATTAATACTTATCAAGCCGCCCAGCCGGTCGAACCCAGTTGATCAATGCGTCACGTAAGTCGGCTTGGAAGTATTTGATCAGTAAGAGACTATACTAAGAAAGCACTTGCAAAGTTGCAGCCTAATGACGAATAATATCTTTACTTTATACAGTACGCTTTGATGCAACTGACATTTCAATGATTCTCCGAGGTAGCAATAAACATAAACGCTAAAATGGGTTTCTAGCACGACATTAAATAAAAATCCGAGCTATTGGTTAGAAGACACTTTCCCTGATTTTCAAAACTATACACCATGGTAGCAATTCGCAGACATATCAACTGACTATTGCGGATTATTTTCATCAACATAAACCCATACAGCGGTTAAATTGTGCTACATAATACATTATGTAGAAACAAAATTACTCAACTTGAGTATATCACACAAGAATATGTACTATTTTCGGAAACCATTGCAAACGAATAATAAAACATCAGATATCACATCGATATAAATAATTAAACATATAGAAATCAGGCACGAATATTCAAAAACCTTGTGCTATTGCTTCGCTAGAGGCTATAAATACACTTAAGATTACGTAACAGGCTAAAAATAATCCATAAAAGGCAAGTTCAAATATAACATGGTAATTATAATTTAATATATTGTCTCTTGAAAACAACATCTGCGAACTCAAAATATCCAGTCTCCACGTAGTCGATAAACCCACCGACGCACAATGTAACCCATTCATGGGCAGCTACCGTAGATTTCTATTGGACATAATGATTATGGCTTTGGCGATATGTTAAACGACGCCGTCTGCTAACTACACATTTATATTTCGTCTGTTGTTTGCTTATTTGTAAGGACCATAAATTCGACAAGATATACCAAGAATGTGCTCATTGATACATGGTCAATGGTAATGGGTCCATTAATTGACCTAGTGCAAAAAACGTCATGTTGTACAAGTCACATGAAGTGACAGATAAATATACAATCTTGTATCAAGCTAAGATGTCGACATTACTTTACATAACTGGATATTTTTGGAAAAAGGTATAAAAGTACGTGAGAAACAATTTCGGCATTATTCGGGGTAGTGATTAATAAGAATTCTGGTGCAACAATATACTTAGATTGACTTTAGCTAATTGGATAAATACTAGTGCATCCCTACTACGCTTTGTTAATGTAAGTCAGGAAGTAATAATTAAAAAACCTTCATAATTTCAGCATATAATGTACGTGCATGAGTCCACATCTATTGTTAGTCACTCTTTTGTAAGTTTCTAATGAAAAGATAACCCATATAGGTATTTTTTCATTAATTGCATAATAGGCTGATGACATTTGTTACTGTTTGAGTGTGTGGGCATTATAATTCTAACTGGAAAGTACGACTGTCAATGTCCGTTCCTTTTTCCCTCGCGTTTGGCAAACGTATGAAGTGCAGACCTTTGTTTAGATTTGGGAAAATGTGAGGAAGGTGGATGCGTTCAGATATTTTAATGATAAAAGCATTCGGTGCTAAAATTGCATTGATCCTGCAGATATATTTATATAACTACTCTTTTTAAATCTCGCAGTGTATATAAGGGTCAGTTTGCAGTGTATTTTGAGGATTTAGACAAACGAAATAACTTACATAATATATAAATAACGAACTACTTCCCATAAGCTTGAGTAATATAAGCACCAAACACTGGTCTAATGCATGCAGCGATTTCTCACAATACAAATTGCAAACCACAAAGAGAATAGATTTTATTCATAACAAAAACATCCGCAGTCAAGTCAAAGAAATGTTAAGGTAATGATATTCTTGTGTAATAGATACGCGTGCACCATATCACCCATTAAGAGTCACGAGAATGCACTCATTATTTTCCGCATTTGATCAAAGCTACCGCGTAGATGCTTAAATAATTGCCTGCCGTCGAATTCAACATAAATTTATAAATCTGCCTGAATCCCCTCATGAAAGGAGATTGGCAAACAGTACATTTATGTTCCATATTTATTGAATGTGCAGCAATCATGGTGTCTCGGCAATATGTTACGTTGCTTTTCAGGACATTCCTTTTAACTGTGCACAAAAGTGAGAACACTGGTGATTTCTAACAAGCCGTTGTATGCGATGATTTGATGACCACAGCAGGCAATGGGTTGCCTCCCAGAAAGCTTTCATGCGATAAATTAGCCGTTTAAATCTTGCCACCTCAGTTATACTGCAAGTCATAGTGTGCGGTTCAAGGTTTTATCATTTATCAGAAACATAAAGAACGGTCAGTTCTTCAGACGTTTAAAAAAGCTGAAACTAATAATATCCAAATAATAAGGCAAATAGAACGTGTACGAGGCAACAAACTGTATTGCGTTAAATGATTGCTAAAGAAATACTCAACATGATTGCTCGATGTGGCAATCATATTTTATTTCGCCTCATCCGGATCATTTAATAGAAAACCGTTATTCCATTGTATGCCTAGTCCATACGTTACTCCTCCGCTGCAACGTTAAAGGTTCGATTCAATCTCACTAGATAATAAAATAACAATGCGTTAAAGGCCTACAATGAATAGCTTCCCTAGCGAGAGAGTCTATGACGAATCTATGAACTATTGATCCCCTATCAAAGCATGAACCAGATGTAATTTCAATATAATTGGCTCACTTCCCATTCGCTTTTCTTTTTTCTTTGATTGGTACAAACTTTTGATGAACTGGACATGGTGCTGACCAGTGTTGCATCATCTGGTACGTTTTGGGAAAAGGATAAAAAGATGGCGCGGTTTTAACTGAATATGGCACAACGAGACAAAACACAACACAATAGCAGAATTAACTCATGCTGGATTTTTGTGTATTGGCTTTATGGATGTCGCGCATCTTACCTTGGCGATCTGATTAAATTGTAATGTAAATAATGTTGTATGGGGTGTCTGACAGGAGTTCGACAAAATATAGTACAGGAAAAACTCATATGTGACTCCACAGGTGACGCAGTAGACATTGTATTCCTATATATCATGCAAGCTGTATCGTCAACAGCTGTATGGATGACAAAAACATTTATGTTGTCAGTAATGTGAAAAACTAAAGCGGTCAGATTTTTACAAGAGTGTTGGTACAAGGTGAACGTAGTGCCAAATGTTAATAATCTATATCAGCGTTGACGATTTTATTCTCTGTCTTGTTCTTTGTGGTCAAGTTAGCTGCTATACGCCAATCTAAAGCTCGACATTGATGAAATAGCCTCATTCAATCGAAATCGGTGTAGGGACAAGCCATTTTTCCTATATATCATGCAAGAGCTCGACAGTGTATGGATGACCACCAGACGTTTTCATAGCAAACGAATAATCTATATCAGCGTTGACGACTGGTTGTCCGTGGTCCATTACGGTTGTCCAGTAGGATCTTTTGTACGATTTTCAGATTCATTGCTTAGCTATTGGGTGTAAGCCGACAAAACCCCCATCGACTAAAGAGTTAAGCCAAAGAAGCTAAAGTATAAAAATATCCACCGTGAAATCTGGAAACCTTACGTCGATCGTAGCAGCGTGAAGATGTCACCAGCTCTCTTAACGTGGACGGCAGTGTGGTTATTGAAGTTGGTCAACCCAAGAAATATCATGCCTTATTTAACAAGTGACCTCACAAGCAGGATAGGTCACTGCACACAAAAATATGCCGTTTGTCGACGTATGTGCTGAAATGGTTATGTCAATCTTTCATGATAATCCGCGACCAAACACCAATAGAGAAATTAAGGTTATCCAAGTCATCCAGTCAAGAATCAGTAGAGACAGCACATGTATGAGACACTGCATGCCTACAACTCACCATAAATGATATAATAAGCCTCGTTGAAGGACACGTGTCATTTATGTAACGTCCCGTTTATTTCAATGCAACATACTTGTGCTAGATGAAGTGTGAACATCTATGATTAATGCAACTATACAACGTTAATATATGAAAGCTTGAATTTTGGTACAACGAAATCTATTTCCAACAAAGCTACAAAAAGATATATCACATAGTTGCTAATCACTGTTTCCGTAATGTGATCGTAGATAATTACATAGTAAAAGCGAAATGTGTACTGTATTCAATAGGTCACAATAAATAGGACGTTAGCAAGGTATTCATCATGTGTTACATAATCCCAAAGCAAGCTTGTCATATTTGATTTTATGTTTATTTTAAACGTAAAATCGTGCTTGGAAATCTTCCCGCTTGATAACCATTATGTAGGCTATTTGTGTACAGCTGTATAGATTTATGAGCAAATTGTTGATCTTATCCTTTTTGCTGATTACCTGAGCCAGTTTGTCTCACGCAGGGTCCCACGAAGCGAGATATGCCACATCGCAATGCATCTCTGTCATGATATATGCGCAAATTATGCTTTTGCGGTAAGCACTAGGGAACTTTGATATGCACGTGATCACACAATGCAAGACACTGTTGTTTTTGATCGATTGCGACTGTACATGAAGTAACGCTTATCAATGTTCAAAGACTGCATAATTTGAGAAGTAAATTATATAGGCTGAATTATTTGATAGACCTAAAGATACAATGATGTACAACACCATGCCCATTCATTTCAATCATACTGTGCATTAGTACTATTCATTCCACAACTTTAGTGTTTTGACGGCATCATGTGGTACTTGCGGTTGAATTTATTCGCCTATCTGTCATTTATCGCAACTTACAAGTATTACCATAGCATAATAAGTCGTTCTATATTTTAACCATCAAGCCGTAAGGGTAGACGAAATGATTCATATGACCTTATGAATACGGTCTCTCGCGGGATGTTACAGCAAGCAACCTTACCTGGAATTATACCAAGTTTGCGATGCAAATCGTTTGAGTGATAACGCATCCCTAGTGGCAATTATTTGAATTTCTCGTAACGCAAGAAGACCGACAGGTCGGCAGACTAATGCCATAGTGACTTTGACAATTCAACGTCTTTGTTGTAATATTATATAGTCCTTTTGACCTGCTGTCATTGTTTGAAGGCTGGGACGAGAGTTTTCAGGAAAAAAGTGTATAATTCCACGCAATCGATGTTCATCTGTTATAAGAGGTTACCAACATTCGATACTCTAGGGCATCGTTGCGTCAAGAAATGGACAAGACAAATCTGCACATACACATGATTATTATTATTATTTGATTGCAGCTGTCCAGGGCAATGCACACTCATGCTACAATACTACGACACACACTATCCATTATACACCGCTACAATACAACCATACGGAAGCCCAGCTACATCATCACTGCAACACCACCATAACATCACAGTATTTGTCGTGTTTCCAAGTACTGCACCTGATTGACCTGTTCCATCCACTGCAGTATTCAGCGACGGTGATAATATGGCCTGAAATCATGAGAACAAAGACATTGCTTTATTGAGCGTACTGATATATTCTATAGAAGCATGTTCGGTAGAATTAGTTACTTCCAACCTCCATTGGGAATAAGCTGATTTCCATGTTCGTCCAATGTGACTGGCTAATATAAGTCAGAAGCTAACCCCTTTGTGTGAGGCCGTGTGTAGCTATTCATTTATTCTGATGGATTGGCATTAAGATCAACACATACGGTAACAGTGTGGTTGGATGGATAACTCAAGTGTCGTGACACACATGTTACTTGGCTTTCGCCTTGCACAAGTATGTATTAGATAGCGATTTTCTACGCAATCTCCAAACAAATTGATATTCAAAACACAGTTTCATCATAACTGCTTGAATCACTTCAGGATAGCGATATCTTGTTGGCACTTTCACTCAATTTTAACCATCCCCAAATACATAGTTTTTGCATTTTTATATTAATCGCAATCAATGGTTGCTTGGACCGTTATTGGCCGACGGATTAACGGGTTACAATGGTTCTAGAGCACCATGAAGCGAACACGTTTGCATCCATTCGTATGTTATAACAATCAAGTTGGAATACTGTGTGGTTTCAGTTAAATGTACACCTTCAGTGAGAACGCAAGGGGAAATATATATTCTTTTGCTGAATGATGTTCGTTCGTGCATAGGATTCTGAACATCGTCAATAATAACACAGCGATTCGGGAAGTTCATATCGAAATATTTTCAGGTATTAACAGTATCTAAGACGAGAGGAAACAGATGATCTCATGTTATAAATATCCTTAAGCATCCATGTCCATGCAAGTCCTTAAATTTGCATCTGCTGTACTTAATCGACTTTCAAGGTCTCCCTTCCATAACTATGCTGCTTTACCTATCATCAGCTTTCCTTGTGTTTAGAAAATGCACTCTTATTACTATTGGATCAACAGGTCTTGATAGTGAGTGCTCAGAAAAATGAGAGTGAATTGTAAGCAGATTATGTCGTTATCAACCACGCCTTACATTGAAACGCAATAACTAATCGTACCAAATGGCTTTGTAATAAACAAACTTTAATATTCATGTATTTGTTATCCATAGCCTTAGATAAAGATCAGATGAGTCCAGGAATAAATGTATAACATTATGTCTACCAGCTACTGCTAGGTTTGTTATTAGTTTCAGTGATGTATACGATTCACATACCAACAAACACTTGTACATCATTCAATACAGTTCAACCGAATGCAGGTGAAGAATACATTCCAGTCCTGAATCGTTTGCAGTATGGTAATTGATAGTTTTTCGGATGACCACTGTCTTACATCTTTTTGCAGTAAGGTGAGTGAAAATTGTTTGGATGAACATAGACTAACATCTATTTGAAGTCTGGTAAGTGCGAGTTGTTTGGATGACCACTACCTAACATGGAGTGCGAGTTGTTTGGACCACGACTGCCTAACATTGATTTACAAGTAAATAAGAGTTGTTTGAATGACTATTGCCTAAAGTCTTTTTGTAATATGATATGTGAGGTATTTGTTGGATGACCAATGCCTAATATCGATTTGCTGTATGGTAAATGAGAGTTGCTCGGATGGCTATTGCCTAAAATCTATTTGCCTTGTGATAAGTGAGAGTTGTCAGGATGACCACTACCTAACATCGATTTGCAGTATGGTAAGTGAGAGTTGCTTGAAAGACTACTGCCTAACATCTATTCGCAGTATACTGAGAGTTGTTGGATGACTACTGCCTAACACCTATTATTGACATTGTTTCAGTGTTTGAAGATCTGCACTGTATAATTAATATCAATGGTCTGATCATCTTTTATCTTATTTTTTATTGATTTGTTCTTGGTGATAATTATATATTGACCAAGCAGTGCAATCATGGTATGACAAATCATGCAGTTTCTGTCGTGGGCAACGGTATTATAGCGTACAGTATCCTGGGTAAATAATCCATGAGTTCGTTGAAAGTAAATGTGTGGGCAAAAAATTAATGTAAAAATGTTGTGCAAAATACCATTTACAGAGTAATAGGTTGTCGCTAAGAAGATTATCATTCACGATATTTCATGATCAGTGCTTTGCTGTTGATCAGAGGCACTAATGACTAATGTCGCAACGTATCGATACTCTGCCGAATTAGGTGACATGTCTTGTCATAATGATAGCTTAATTAGGCTCACACATTAATCCCAGCAACGAAAACAATCACTGATACGGCTCTGGGTAAATCCGATCGCACGATAATGAAGATATACCCGTTTTCAGTTAACTTTTTGTTGATCGCATACACGCACGCATCCTAAACACAGTAGGTTCTTGGAATATTACGTTGTCGTGATTGTTCTCATGAGATAATTCTCTCATACAAATTCACGAAGAACGGCTCAGGATATCCGATTTAATGAATATTAAACAGTGACCATCATGGGAATACATATTTTACTCCGCAAACACCGCTTCGAGTCTGACTTGGGTAAAACGGTAGTAGTATTGAATGACGCGTTTCTGGTTCACCACTACTTATCAACACTAATTATGGCTTATACAGGACTTCAACTTTTGGTCACTGCTCACTTTTGTTGTTTTTCAGGGTGAGCTTCATTCGAAAGAAACGGCCCCAAATGGGCCCGACTCCGTCATGTTAGTTTGCTGGTTTATTAGCGTGAACATTGCCAAAGGTGTCTCCGCCAATCGCGGCTATCCACCGCTTTTAGTCAAACGGATCTAGGGCTGTATTACTACGCAGATGGCCTTTGGTTATAAACCCCTTCTTGGTCTTGGTGGCCGCTTAACACCTGCACGGATTTTTTTCGCCTTGCCTAACAGGAAAGCCGTTGTTATCCTATTTGTTATCACGGAACTGATCCTTCAACTCATGCACAGTTCCGCTATTGACATGCTTAGAGTTGATAAGCGATGTTCATCGTTATAATATCACCGAAAGAGTATTGACTTGATCCAGGTGGAAATAAAGTGTGTTGAACATGCTAAAGGTGTTGTACCTGAATAAATCCACCAGCTACCGAGGTCGTCATCAAGAATGTCATAGTCAACACTAAATCGTTAAAACTTGCAGTCTCATCAGGAATGGCAAGGGTAATAACCCCGTTGACAGCATCAACTTCAAAACTAAGACCTAATGCTGATTAGTAGTACGGTGTTAAATTGGATTCTTCCTCTTTTTCCAGCGGTTTCGACCGCCATATAATGGTAATATTTGATTCAATGTTGTACTAGCCAACAGTATACGCGATCGACCTCAGGCCATCACATAAATCGCTTCCAGTGTTATCAATAGGATTTTGCAGGGACACATTTGTCAGAGTTTGATACATAGTACTATGGATACGCAGGCCTTTAGATTCAATAGGAATGGTACTTAAAAACCGGCTGTAACTGCCCCATATACCAGCTGAGCAGGTGACACATCTCCTCATCCAGGTCCAAGCAGAGGACAGTACATGGACGTTCAAGGTGAAATTGGCTGGCAGAATCAGGTACATTTTGTTGCATGGAACGCAACCTCCGGATATAGTGTTTACGCGTTGGACGACCTTAACTCTAGAGTCCCACTGATAAGTGATCTTTATAGGTTTCACATGTACTTTTCGGAGATTTGAATAAATTATTGCACTAGTTATTGCCGACGCCTATAATGAGCCGGTCTCCCTGTGGTATACACCTATCTATCTCAATGTAAGCGGATTCAATTGGTGCAACCTGTCACTATAACAACCTCCTCCTGATTCGGGAGCCACCTTGTTGACGGATCATTAACATTCTGCTCCCCTGCGTATGCCCCCTCATCGTCAAATTTCATGTGACTACATTCGTAATAATTCAGTTTAACATTCAACATGACGAGTACTTATGGCCGCAAGCTTAATTCATATTGCCGGATACGCGAGCCCCCTAGGTTAAAGGGCATATGGCACTATCAATAGCAACCCAAGCACTATTGACCAGAACCAACAACTGGTGGTCCACTTTTACAACCTGGACACATAAGACGTCATTGTTCCGGGACAGCCAAGCTAACCTTTACCGACACCAACCGCAGCGTTGTACACAACTTTGGGCTGCGTGGTCAGGAAAACAACAATCAAGATTTCTGGCAACAATGTCCATCGATAACAGCGATGTGTATCACTGATATGGCGAACTATGGAAAACTGCACAGGAGAGAGCTAACGCCCAGTATCAGGGCATTGACACACTAGATCACGAAAATGTGACTAAGTAATGAGCTGGGACAGGAGACAAGGATGAGACGGAAATGGAAGACAAAGCAATAGCCGATACCTCTGGCAACCGATGTAATATCTTGCTTGACGTTGAACTCCTTGACAACCACGTGCAATTTAACCAGAGGGTTCATGATGACAGACTGGAATACGAGCTCACATTCGACGACTCTAATCGTGTGATTCAGGCAACTGGTGATACCAACGCCAGCTACACAATCGATGGGATCTCCTTAGAGTATGACATGGTTACCCAACCTAAACTGGCCTGCATGATCCATATCCAATACACAGGTCGACGCGCGATTCTGTATGAGCGTTTGCTCCGCCACAGGAAGCTTGCATACAATAAAAGTGACACACTGTGGAACATCAACCTGAACGTACCGGCCCGCAGCATGCCGGGCTCTTGTAAGACCCAATCAATGCATCATTTACTAGGAAGAGTCATTCTACAAAAAATACTGGCATTGACGGACGTGACCCTAAGCGAGTACCTATCCAGCATGGCTCGCCTTGAGGAAGAGCAACGACGACCAGCTACATGGTAGTGGCAGGCGCGTGGATTATGCGTGAGCAGACCCGCTGGGTTGTACTCTTTACACCAAGGACCGGGACTAGTTTGAAGACACCTGTATGAGAATGATGTGATCCCAACAAGGGGGGAATGCAGGGTTAAACCGGCCTACCCACGTTCAAGGACTGCACTACAAGCTCTTGAAGAGCAATAATAGGCCCCTGAAATATAGGGAAACTTGTCGAGCTGCATACAATTATTATTGATTTTAAATGTATGGCAACAATAATTCAATCAATTTTCATGACCATCGCATGTATATTGATGAGTTTATATGCAACCAAATTCATCAAAGAAATCATGCGGTAAGGGGTGTAGTAACTTTTGTACATAGTTTTAAAGTTTGGTAAGTGTTAATTCTCTATTATGAATGCATGTTTAAATATTTTGGTATATGTTTGCTTTTAGTACCACGTGGATTTGTTTGGAAAGAGTATAAACCAAGACTTGACCGCATCTCAGTCCCAGCTGCCTGCCAGCTCAAATCGCTGCCTGCCCGCTCACATCGCTGCCTGCCAGCTTTGTTGCTGCCTGTCCGCTCCCTAGCACTGCATGTTAGTGTCTAAGTTTGGTTAATTTCGGACATATCTTTCACATTAGTAGTGTTCAAAGAGGAATTTCGGGACACTAACAAAATTATTTTCAATAGGTGGCAGTTATGTGTTTCTTATTTTAATGTTAATAATCTTCATAAGGAAACTGTGGTTCCATTGACTAAACAAGGCTGTAGAGCCGCTGATATAAAAACACATCTAGGTTGCACGCTACATTTCGGACTAATACCACGATTGTTCGACCTGGAGTGCTTAGGAAAACTTTATAAGGATATATATAAAGAAAAAGTTTGCAATTAAACTGAGCTACCAATTGATGCTATTCAGTGAAACAATCCGACTGTTATTTGATATACTAGTTTTGCCCTTTTCTGATGATCTTGATCTAAGATTCAGGTCAAGGTCAAAACAAAACATCTTGGTTCTGCGCATCATCAACACCTTCCATTTAAAAAACAAAATTCGAGCAACTGGCATCGCTGTATGTTATCTACGCCGATTTGGATGCGCACATGAAGCTTCCGGTTCTGGACCTGATCCTACCATGAGCAGCACGCAGAAGACAGAGGAACATGAGCCATGCGGATGCAGCTACATTGTTGTCTGATGCGATGGTCAGACTGTGGTGTACAGCGGACTAAACACTGTGAATAATTTTGTGCGAGCCCTGCAAAAGTTCATGTTTGTACAAAAGAACTTGGCGGCGACTCCGTCCACCACCACCGCCACATAACAGGAAAGTATATCGGACCAGCCCACAATGCATGCAAACTAAAGCTGATGCTGAATCCTAAAACAACTGCTATACTATATTAGTTGTCTTCCACAACCTACGGGGCTATGACTCCCACCCCTAATGCAGGCTATCCGCAATGTGGAAGGCCAATCAACTGCATCCCCAACAACACGGAGAAGTATATCTCACTGTCCCTAGGATAGTTAATCTTCATTGACAGTGCACAGTTCCTCCTGGCTTCGCTTGACAAGCTGGTCTCTACCCAGACGCCTTTGTTGTGACAGCTAAGTATGAGTTCGACAAAACGAAGCACCGGCTGCTAGTTCGCAAGGCAGTGAACCATACGAGTTTATGGATGGCTGAGAATGATGCTTCACTACTTCCTATCCAGGAGTTCTATAGCAAGCTCTCTGAGCAGAGCATATCTGCTGGCAACTATAAACATGAACAGAAGCCTGGGACATGCACGGGAGCGCCAATATGGGCGACTACTATGACCTGTACTTGTGCATAGATGTGCTACTCCTGGCAGATGTGTTTGAAATATTCCGCAATTCCTGCCTGAAGCAGTATCGGCTTAACCCAGTCCACTGCTACACCAGCCCGGTCTGTTTTGGACTCTCCGCTTAGAGAGCACATGTGTGGAGCTAGAGTTACCCACTTACTATGACACACACCTGTTCATGGAGAAGGGCCTGCAATATGGGATAAGCATGGTGTTCCGTCGCCATGCTAAAGCCAATAATATGTACGTGGAAGTCATCCATAATGATAAGCCAGCTGACGCTAACTACCGGTAAGGGCAGGGGATGAGCCAGCCGCTACCCACTTGGACGATTGAGTGGGTGGACGATCAGCCAGGGCTCGCTGCCATGCAGATACAGGACAACACAGACAATACTAAAACCAGTTACATACTCGAAGTTGATCTGCATTGGGGAGCAGCGTGGAGCCCATCCAAGACAGGAATCACAAGCTCTACCTATCGCTGGTAATGTGGCTTACTAAGATACACAGTGTGCTCCTATTCAACAAGAGTCTTGGATGGAGCCGTAAATTTGCATGAACACAGACCTGCATAAGGTTGCCACTAGTAACTTAGATAAAAACATGTAGAAGCTGATGAACAACTCCGTAAATCATTTTCCCTTTAGGTGAGAACTTATGCAGTATGTGATGCACTAAAAGTCGAATACAACCCGTTGAACGCAGACAAAAAAGTAAGCGATTTGCCTCAACTAACATAAGGCTATGGGCTGCTGTCCGGACAGCATCACATGTGATGAACTAGCTCATGTGATGTAATGCGAATGAGATTGTGTAAACAAGAATCAATTGACAGGCACGTTCTGTCAGAAGCATTACGTTGCCAGTCTAAATGCAAAATGTTTCTGTTAGAAAAACATCCAAAATCACTGACCGCGTTGTGTACGTGTCCTCACATGTATTGCAAGGCGAATAATAGAGCGCCTTTCTTGTTGGAAACGGCGTTGAAAGAATATTTATTCACAGGCATGCTTCAAGTTTCTGTAGGCTCAACTAATTCTCGTTCTGTACATTTAAACTTGTGTATTTACAGAAAGGACAAGACACTGAGAGCCACATCGGGATTGTTTTGAGTTGAGCAACCATGGTATCCAGACTGCTTTTTGTGTGATCATCCGATTTTTCTTTTAACGTAAAACACCCAGCGTAATTGATGATCATCGTTTCAGGTTCAAATAGGTCTTAAGATGATGAACTGCTGCTCAGACAGCATGACATGAGGTAAACGTGAGGGCGTCATCTAACAACGGGGAATACATCAATGATATAAAATCTGAGCCGACATTGGCTCTGACGTGGGCGTTATCACGTGCAACGGTTACCTGACGCATGCGACCAATTATTTTCTTTTGATATACAGATAGTAGGGTAAATGTCATGCGCCTACGGCAGCGGCATATAAGGCCCACGAGATGACACATCTCGCTGTCTGGAATATCTCTTTGGGTGACTCAGGCAACGAAATGTTTTGCATTCTAAGGTTATTCTTCAATATGACACCTGCCATGTCCATTCGTGGTCATTTCAAAATCAAAACTCGATTCGCAATTGATAATTCACTGACGTTATGGCATTTTCAAACATAACGTTACATGAGGGAGACGTTCCGAAAATCACGTTGGTTAATTATAGCAGTGCTTTCAAGCCTCATTTATCTTAAATGACTGAGCTAACATGTTGTTGGTTGAGCGCATCATTTTTCTGGGGTAAACAATTTCAATATTGCAGACGCTGGGTCTGTTCTGCCCACATTCAGGATTACAGCATCGTATTGCTGCAAGTAAAGACACGCAGATGACGTATTATATCTCTAGTGCGATTGTCGCATTAACGTCCATGGTACAAGTTTAACAAATGTATACTGAATATTCTTATGCTTGTCCTAACAAAATAAAGGAACCTATACAAAACTTCAGAACATAGATGTGCTATACGGTGAAGTACTGGCGCTATATTTATCAAGGCGGGAATGTAAATGACTCCAGACATAAAGAATGTATCTGCATATTATTCCATTTCATATGCTCCCCATGACAGCGACAATCTTTTCACACGTGTTGGTCCAGCAATAGTTATTCAAAGTATGTTTCACGCACACGGTTAAGCGAATTTATCATGCTTAAATGTTTCCTATATTTAAGATTTCATTATTTACTTATAATGTTCACAAACAATCGTCCACGAGATATGAAATTTCAAGGCCATAAAGAATTGTGTTATGCAATAGTAATCAAGACGCTGACTTCCTGATTCCGCCTTGTTGTCCGTGTGTTCGTATTTAGTCATTCCAGCTGAAGCATGGCGTGATCAAAGTATGACAGCAAGACAGACAGCATACAGACGAACCCTATAACAGCAAACATAGTTCAGCAAATAGACGGTGGCTGCACGACAGAAGATATTGAAACTATTCATATGTTATTTTGACAATTCGCCCCTTTCACATGTATCAGTGTACCTAGGAAACCGAGGTGGACCATGCACTCCCTCGATTCATTCAGTCTTGTAGTATATAACATTTAACGCTGATAGCCGAAATTGAACACAGTGACGGTCGAACCATAATGCTGAACATTTGGTGCTGCGCCAATCATAAGTGGGAGGTACGACACAACAACTGTAACAGAAAAGTAGTCTTGCTTTCCTTAATATGCCCTGGTTGCGTCTTACAGAATGGGCGGGCCACATATACACATTTCCGATACAGGAAGTCAAACGATCGACACTAATGGCTAAGCGCGCCACGCCATCACTGCTGCAACTTATATCTTCACTGAATGATTTATGATGCTTGCTATCAGACATTTATAAGGGTCGTTATTTATGTTTTGAAACAACAGTTCAAACACCATCTGTACTTATCTTTTAATATACGTCTAACACTTGCCAAAACATAATACTGTACATCGTGACAGCGCCATGTTTCATTAACAAATGTTCAGGGGTAATTTCACCGTGAATGTCGGCACTGTGTATGGTCGTAGTGATGAAGTCAATTGAATGGTAACTGGAAAACGGATGTTTATTTCCGTATCCCGCAAATCCGAATATAAATTGCAAAACAATGGTATGACGTAACTCTGGTGATATCCAGAGGCTACTGCTGAGCTGGAATTCCAAACTGCTACTTGGCATACGGAGTTGGCCTTCCAACTTGGTCCGTACGACGGAGACTGTATCGTTGCCCAAATACTGAATGTCTTTTACTTATGGGGACGGCGGTATTTATACATGTGTGTGGCGTCGTCAGCAAGCGTGGAGGTTCAATTACCTTTAGCTTTTAATTGAAGATCAAACGGTATGATGTTAATTGTTATGGGAATTGACGGGTTTGGAATGTTTACTTCAAAGGGCTCTACTTGCTACACCGGGACTAATTTGGATAGTGACCGTTTACTTCAGATATCAAGATTAGGTATTTAAGGGGGGTGGGGGGATTATGTCTCTACACTGGTTGACGGCGCTTACTACGGTTAATACATAAAATTTAATTGATAAGGACGGTCACAGTAATACTAGGATTGAATGCGACGAACGTAATAACGGATGACGTGTGCCATCTGCGATTTGTTGAGTGTCACCTGCCATCTCTCCTTTATTCATACCCCATATATTATAGCCACGCTCTCCCTCTGACCAGGCTACAATATGTCCCATGATCATTGGGATAGCGTGAATCACCTTTGAGGGAACCTTAAAAAATCAATTTTATCCTGGTCTCCGAGCTCGCCACTTCTCTCTCCATCTCAAATTCTAAGGTCACGGTGAACCATAAGTTTCTTCTAAACCCTACGCTTAAGTTCGTGTTCCTTCATCAAAATCCTCAACGGCGTGTCGCACATCACCACACCAAAGATTGCAACACGACAATTGAATTGCGCATTCTTATGACAGCACATCTTACTGTTATGAGCATTTTATAAAGTTGTCAGATAAACTGATGCAATAAATAATTGTGCACACGATGCAAACGTCAGTCAATGCACAGTAATACGATGTAATTACAAGTTATGCTATTTCACTTAGGCTCAGACGCATGGCTATTATGTGATACCCATGAGGGCCTTTTTCTAATTGCTACAATTTAAAACAATGCATTGAAACTCAGATTTGTGAAATAATGACGCTATCACGAGAGAGGCATTCGGCATACTGAGTGATCACGTCTACCATTTAAGTCCATGCAGCTTCCTCTTCAATGGTCTTGTCGCAGCTTGAAGGAGCTCATTTGTGTGTATTTATTTGCATGGTGTGTGCTAATTCGTGTTTGGAAAAGATAAACACGACATAGCTATCAACTATATCAATGAGCTATATACCTGACGAAGAATTATCTTCTGGAAAACTTTTTTAGAAGATTCCAGTTATAAACGAAACTATGGCATATTTATACTGCACTTAATGCTTATCGAAGGGATGGCTAACTAACTGAGTTGTGCGTCTTTGACAAATCGCAATAAAACCCCCTCTCCATCTTTCCATGGAAGTAAATATTCTTTGGCTGCGAATGTTGCAAAGAGTGACTGACAGGAGCTCGACAAAATGTACCAGACTCTCTGCGATAACTCGAGTGTTGGCTGCACAGCTGGAGCGGCAGACACCTGGTTGCACATGAAAACTGCATCGCCAACAACTGAAATTTTGACAAACCTTTAGCTGTCTGTAATTCTAGCAAATACAGCGGTGAAGTTAAAATTGTATTCCCATATTAATTTCAGATGTATAATTAATAACCTGCATAAGCTTAGTGACTTTGTCTGCGCGATTGGCGATAGATACATCGCCTTTGCTTCTTATAATCAAACATTATGAAGGTCCCTAAACATCTGGCACTCGTTCTCTATACGTTACAATAGTGGTTCCGCTCGCGCAATGACTCATTGTTACTACCGAAAGTGTACTACCACTCTGGCAGGAAATATAATCAGCCAGCACCATTAGACTGTACCAAATGGTCATGCAAGTTTGATCGCATTCGGCATAAATAATTAACCTTTGGTAAGGTTGCTTGAAATATACGCTTTCAAATTGAGAGTGTGCATTTAAAGTTGAATGTGCTCCGATAAACTGAACGCAACGAATAATGCTCTTCTTAATTACGGTATTAAGGAAATATGTAGGCTTGATTGGGTCTACCGAGAGAGGTAACAGATAAGTAACGAATCCCTGGACTGCCACCATACTATGTGACCTGAACTTTTAATAAGGTTATCCTAGTACAGCCGCGCGCACCGATACCGCCGAATAACGCATCAGGGTATTACAGTACTGCCAAGCAGCAATTGTATGCACTGAAGCTTGTGGGTAATGAATAGATAGCCGGAGGAGTCGCTGAAGGCTATCCAATCGTAGGTACAGTCTCGCCACTGATGAATGGCATTAGGCATGCATCAGACGCCTAGATTTTTATATCACTTATATGTATATGCGTATATGTTTGGTGTGTGCGTGTGCGTGTGTGTATTTCCCGTTATGGGCCAAGATGAACAAGCCGAGGAGTTATGTTTACAACTGTAGCACAATCATATTTTATGTGACACAGAGCTGTGAGTCTAATTAGCTTAAGATATCCAGTTCATTGATGACGCAAAATTACTGACTTATCTCATATGGTAGCGAGAAGCATTATTTGCTCAAGCTAACATTACTATTCGTTTGTATACAGCTAAGTAACGTAAGTCGTCACGCCATATGGGCTGTGAATACCCTCGTTCAGGTACAAAATACTGTTAGGTTATCTTATTGTATCATATACAAGTCTTCATCCGAAGGGTGATATTAAGAAAAGCGTACATTAACGATGTTGAAGTGTAGCTGGAATTTACGTAGTCTTAATTTACATGAAATAAGTAAGTCGATTACTATTGCGCTGTTATCTCGAAGTGCTCGCTAACAACAGACGTATTAATGGTGTCATTGCATTGTTGCCTTTTTGGAATAACTAACTTACTTAATTTACAGCACTTGGGTTTGGTTTGCTCACGGCTTAACGAAGTGAGACGAAATCGTGCTGACTTATTTACTTAAAATGAATAGAGCCGAAAAATATAATAAGCAGATTTTAGAAGTATTTAGGCACTTAATCATTATGGTGAAAATATTTCTTTGAACAAATATATTAAAATGCACATTGGGTAGTTTTTCAAAATTTTGGGACTATTATCTTGTCTGACGGTATAATAAACGTTTGGTGCCATTTCATTTCCTTAAGTCTCTGACGACGTTAAGTTTTCCATATTAAGGCGGATCTTGCATATGATTGACAAGGCAGCCCACTCTAAGCAGTTAATAAGTCCTATAGAGCCTTCATCGTGATAAATGGGGTTGCATTGTACATAAAATGTCACAGTAAATATTATATTATCTTCTTGCCATATGAAGAATCCATTGGGCAAGTTATATGTGGAATATGAAGATGTAGCAAAGCTAGCGGAATATGCTGACCGGGGTCATATTTCGGGTTAGCGTTCTTAATCAATATATAAAACCCATAAGAAGCATGTTATCAAATGCGATAATGTTTTCAGCAAATATAATCTCGTATAGCTATTGTTTTACCTAGTCACATAAAATGATGCATTATTGTTAATGAGAGTAGGGAGTATTATACAAGTGGGCGTATCGCAAGCATATATAATGTACATATGGAAAAAAAACCCGTATCGTTCTATCGGAGCCTATGATCCTATTTAACATTAATAAAAGGGTCTGACATGATTTATGGTTAGCCTGTGTTGACCGCTGTTTGTTATCTGTAACTGACTTAGTCACAATAGCCGACTCTATTTCAACAGAGCGTCATCGCACATGGCAAGAGTATGTGTTACGAATTACCGGACTTTCTGATTAAAATTCACTGTCACTCTACTCTTGTATGGTAATGACAACTCAATTGCGGCTGCATTTAAAGCCAATCTATTATATAGGTGCGATTTTCGTCATGAATGAGAGTGAATAATGCCATTCAGAATAATACCATTCAGCTTAGCACAGCATGGCATCTTTTATCATCAACAGGGAGTTTTATGGTGAGCTTAAACTCTCAAATTATACAGCCTATTATTGAAAATAGCAATATTTCTGCTATTTATGATGAGGAATTTGATTGATGTCGTAGCTTTGTTCATGAAGTGATTAGCTAAACTGGACTAGGTCCACTTGGTTAGCGCTTGCTTGATGCAAAATCTAGAGTTCCGTTAATGCATGTTGATTGCAGTATAACTGATTGTTTCATGCACAATTCAGGTTAACGATGTTCTTTCAAGTCAATGTATATATATGCAATTAATGCGGCTGGCATCAACAAAGCACGGATTTCGCAGGCGTTGATATTATATTCATAATTTTTTATATTTTGTTCTTCATTTAACTCTCAAACAAATTTAGCAAATTAAAAACCCGATAGAAACTATTCCGAGCTAAATGTTCAACCCAAAAATATTGCTTTTTTGCTGTTTATGTACTAAGAATTTAATATGAATGTTTAATTGTAATTTATGTATGTCAAATATTAATGCTAAATCTTAAAACATGTAAAGCGCGTTTCTTATTGTGTAGATGAACAATGTTAAGCTCGACCAAAAAAATAGTACCCCGATATAGATTAATATTGTAAAACACGATACCACTTTCATTTAATCTGCGGACTGTCTAACATCGACGCCCACATATGTTTAGCGCCACATAGTGCGTCAAACGCGCATGATCAAGTGGCACAAAGGTTTGCAATATGTTATTGCAGACGGTCTGGTAATTTCTTCGGCCAACAAGTCAGTTGAAGCCCAATTCATTGTATTCATTGTATATAACATGCTTCTTATGGGTTGTATTCATTGCTATTTGGCTGCTACGCCAGTCCACGTCAAGTACTTATGGTTGCTTGATACAAACGGTACCATGCTACTGCAGGCAAAGTCATTAGCTACGCTAAGATGGCTCACTTCGAGTTGTTCTGCGGGGATCGCTTCCGCCAATCGTAAGGTGGCGCTACCGTGATATAAACAAAAGCACATGGGAATACTGGGTTGACGTCACTGCGATTGTTGAGAGCGGGAAAAAAAATGTCTTTTCACAGAGCCTTGCCACTGCCAAAACACATCACATAATAGGCGGCTGAATAGCGAAAATAGCAAGTACTCTGCTGAATATATGTCATATTGATAGATTATGGAAAACAGTTCGCCTCTAACAGCGTCCGCACAGTTTACGATTGTCGATCTTTCTTGTCCGCACCGTGGATGGTAGTTTTAGATTGTCAATAAATGTCTGAAGCGAGGGAACTGGCCTGTGGTCGACATAAACATTTTTGGCATGTCAGGGGGATGTGACTCAACGTCTCGGGGCTAGGCGGCTGTTAAAGATATGGAGTCATCTAACTAGTCGAGGCGACTACAGTTCCAACGTAAATAGAGCTTTTCACATGGTTTTAAGAGACGCCATGACAAGACGCTATGACAATAAAGCTTCGGCCAACATGTGGCGTCTTCACATATTTCCTCTGGTGGAAGCCTCGAGTGAGCTCTCTTAGCGAAACTATAAACTCTTTGATGGCATTCCCTTTTCACAACTTGATATGCAACGAAATATGGGGAAATTTCTTTCGGGTTAATGCACAGCCTTGACCAACAGACATTGATAAGCGCCTCTATAAAAGTCTTAATTCAACTTAAAGTGCTATTTAAAAAATATGGAATAATGTAATAAAAATCATAATGTCGCTAGCCCGATTTAATAAAATATCTGACGGATCAGTCTAAATCGTGATGATGCAATCGCAAAAACCCTGTACTGTTAGAAACGCAGTATAACGTGGACATCTGGAAATCGGTTCATTGCCTAGTACCAGCATATATACATGGTTCTCTCTGCCATTGGGTATCAACTGGGTCAGACTGTTGCCATCAACGGATCAGTGTACTCTACATCGCATGATACGCACGCATATACACGTGACATCAATTTAATGACATCAAAACATGTTTTTAAAGGTTTATTGGCTGCATGTTAAGTGGTTACAATGGCAGCAATATGCTGCGAATGGGGTTTTTCTGTCACGAAACATTTCCATGCAATGATAAGTCACATGTGCTTTTGCCGAATGAGGCGCGTTAGCAAAAGCTGGAAATCTTGTATAACTGTTGTGTGAGCTATTATGATAATACATCTGTGACAGGTTGTGCTTATTAGCAGTATGACGGATTGATGTGGGATGCATGGTTCTATGAAACTGTATGTTGAATCAGGTACCATATCAGATGGTTGTTATATTAATACCTGCGACACTGTCCGCATGATATGTTCTGCGTAAGAGATGTAACTCAAATATTTAATGCACAAACAACATTGGTATATTACATATTCCTATACAAGGGCTGAATATATATAGCAGCATTGTATATTATAACTAAACATTAGAGTATCAAGAGCATGGGCTTGTTTGGTATTTATGATAGATCATATCTATCTCACTCATGTTATAAAAATGCATAATTCCAACCAAGCTAGCCTTCGCGTTCGTGGAGCGTACTTTTGTTCGCAATAAGCATTTGCAACAAGCTGTTTTTTGTTCGCGTCAACAGATGCTCAGTCCATTTAGAACGTAGTTGGAGATTACCGACCAGCTGCTGATCCAAAGGTTGTGTTGCAAATATATCATGCTCTGTTCGTAAGGTTATAATGGAATTACGGCAAAATGATCCCCTCACCTACATTATTGTAGTAACAAGAAAATAGATCATGCGCGTATCCTTAGGTTGCTTTGTACATTATGACGATAGGATCCCGGAACCTGCATTACTGTTGTTGCAAGAAAATAGAGTATGCACTGAGTATAGAATCTGTGTTACGCTAGTTTAATACTGGTACCTTAAGTGAGTCAGTTTCGAGGCTTCTACGTAACACGGAGTCAATCATGAATGCAAAGACAACGTTAAGCAACGACGAGACAACCATTCATTGGAGATGCCTGCATATCTGCTCGTGCTATATATCACATAGTTGTTTTTACTGCAGCTTTGAGCTCATTCATATTTTATTATCAATGCTGGCGCAGGTTCATATTCAGATGACGTTGGCAATGAATAACAATAAAAGAACTGTCAGGAAGAATAACAGCGAGAACAAGAAGACGTTTAATTCTACACATATTGTTGTCTGCATTATACGTACAAAGCATAACTTGTTACGTTGTGATTAAAGTTTTACAAAATCTGTTGGCAACACAAATATTGGTATATAAGCAATAGGTTATTAGGCAACCACTCCAGAATTGTAATCAATTATCTTAGTGCATTGGTATCATACACACATTTTCACTAGCATAGCACTTACGTAACGCATTGTTGCCCTGACCAGGTAAGATACCTCCATCCAACAACATGCAACTACATGCATTTTTCAGACCTTCTGAGTAAATGAAAGTAACAGCATTTTGGTCATTATTTTTTTATGCACCAGGCCCATGGTTTATATAGTAGGCATGCACATTAACATTCGATACCAATAGGTCTAAATGAAAAAGCATTACGTTGTGACTCTTTAAGTGCTTTTTGTCGTGCTTTTATAATGATTTACATATCAGACATGCAGTTCTTATACTATGTTGGGAGTCTATGGATTTGACAGTTTAACTTGACAACAATGGGCTTTTTTATAACATGTCATTAATAACCCAGGTTTAATGTGAATAACAACGCAAAGGCTCGTTTTATAGCTGGTAACATTGGCAATAGCTTAGGAATTAGTAAGTACAACGTAACCACCAACTCATTCGGTACCTCCCGACCACCCCTTCTATTTCTTCCAAAGGTTGACATTCACACACACTGATATGTTTAGTAAATTGGTGTCGCAGGGTGGCCGTGTCTCGTCGCAGGTTTATTTCATATTTGTATTTCTACATTTATCGTACATTACAAGAGGACCCATTCGTATAAACGTAAGTAGGTAACTACCAAGATGACAAATTGAGACAGCTCCTTCCGATGGAAAAGTGTAATCGGAACATAAAGCACTGCCTTAACTAGGGTTACAAAGTAAGCACCTTTGATTAGGATAGCAATTTTTGGTTAATAGTAAAAGCTCTCAGATTATAACAAAAAACCTTTATGTGTCTTACATCAAAATATCTAATCGAGAACATAATAGTTTTGCTTTGGCCGACATCGATTATGCCACTCAAGAATATTCATTGATATTCTAAGCGCTATGCAGTTAATATCGAAGAATGGCATTCCCTTTTCCCAACTTGAATGCATAATCACATCGATATGCAACGAAATATATATTTGAAAATCTCTTTGGGATGAATGCACAAGCGCACCCATAAAATGCATTTAGTCTTATTCAACGATGTGGAATAATGGAAAATAAGTTAAAAAGATTATCTGACGGATCAGCCTGCATCTTGATGATGCAATCGCAATAACCCTGTATTGTAGGAAACGCAGTATAACGTTGACATCTGGAAGCTGGTTAATTGCTTAGTGTCAGCATATAGACATGGTTTTACCGGACATTGCGTACCCAGATGCTATGTTCAAATCGTAACAAAGCCATTTCCACGATACATAATGCAGGTCTCTGACATGCGGTGCCATTGAAATTTTGTGTCATGATCCTCACCTGGCGTGCTGCATAATTACTAAATTCGTATCATAGACAATTCTGGCACACTGGTAAAATAATATTGGCGGTATATCCATGACTTGATGACTATATCAACTACGGAATTATATTTGAATTATGTCATGGTTTCGTTAATGCATATCCACCTCTTACATATAGCACATCTTCTTTTGATTCAGTTATCCTCAGTGAGTCTGTTATAGGCTTTTAAGAAACATAGTGTTCTATTAAATTATAACCGTCAGTAACATCAATGGAGGTAAAGAACGATTTAAGGATATACTGGCATATATTACAACTACGCGTTGTTTCTTCTTTTGTGTAGCAACTGTAACACCAGGTATGCCCTTAAAACATCACATCAGTTGCCTCAGCGTGCACAATTGCTGTGTGGTATGTTTCCGGTGACATCGGAACACAATATCGGGGCCAATAGTCCTGTAATGGACATTTACGTTACTTTGCAAACGGTCGCTTACACCACTAGAGAGCCATCATAGAGCGTTAGTTGACGATGTACCTCACAGATCATGCAGAGGCTTCATGAATGTACAGAAAAATTGAGGCAACAACGGGACAGCCATTAATTGGAGATGCGTGTATTTCTCCTTGAGCTATAACCCACATACTTGTAGTTAAGAAGAATAACTCGGTAAACAAATATCTATACACACGTTTAGCAAATCTATCATAATATGTGATTGTAAGGTTATAATTAGACAATAATAGGGAAGGCAACCGATCCGACAGTATTAGGGAAGGCAACAGACCCGACCGTAATAGGGAATCCAACAGTCCCGACAATACCAGGACAGGAAACAGATCCATCAACACTGCCATAAATACCACGATGGAGCAGTACGAGATGAAGGCCCGAATTTCTACAGCAGGCGCTCATATTGATGTGGTAGACAAAGAAATATTGCGGGCAATCATTCGTTTTTGCATCTTCTCGTCTGCTCATCACCGACTGAAGCCGTTCAGATTGGGTAGGTCAACTTTGCAATCAGCAGCTGATTACTGTCTTTTGATATCGCACCGAAGGCGTATATAGATGCTCCGAAGTGTGCTATTTCAACGCTAATGAAGCAATTCAGTTTTTAGATTCGTTACTGCACAAAATGTGACATAAACAAATATTTGCTTTTTTATTATTGCTTACTTGTTAAGCAGGCAGATTTTTTGAGAGGTGTGTATTGTTAAGGAACCACCATTTATGGAATATTGTAACGCATGTCGGTCTCAGTGAAATGAAATTTGATGCAAAGCAACACTGTGCGTCTGATGGACACCACATGGAGAAAGACAAACGTGATTTCATTGCAGCACTCTTCTACATAATCGCTATGTAATTTTGCAGCTTGATGATATGGGCATCGCTCGTAACTTCATCGACCACACGTGGGCCGTAATGCTTCGAATCGGCATCATGCGATCACTGAACTCAATGAAGACGTAAAAGTTGCCACCTAAATGACAATAAACCTAATACAACTGATACATTCCTTAATAGTGTTTAAGCATCTGTATTGTGCATCGTTATAAAATTTTTATAACAACGCCATCCCCAAACTCAGTTGTCTCGCTAACGGTAGCGTGCTAAACACTACAGAGAATACTCACAGCCGACAGATCATAATCAAATAGTTCTTGCATTTGCATCCGTATTTCAGTGCACTGGTGTGTTATTCTTGGCAAGATGGCTGGGTGTTGCACTTGCATATCATTGATCGTGAATTGAGTGATGCCATACTTTGCCGGGGGGAACCGTCACTGTGACAGTGTATTTTAACATTGACCCCATATAAATCCCCATATTATGCCCTTTGAAAGGGTAGTTCCATACAAGACCAGTATTAATATGTTTGCTTTATATAACGATTCCTTTTAAGAGGTATGTATATAAAGTAGCATATTCTTTCATATACATACATTCCAACAAAATTACAAGCCAACAAACTGGAAAACCATCCGATTGCTATAAGACGAATAGCCTTAACAATTCAGCAGCAGACAACAATTCGCTATATATATAAAACTTAGCCAATACTTTTTATCACAATGTCCCGCGCCAAGGTAATCCTTCAATTCGATCCAGTTTAATGCATAATTGCCTCGAATAGTTACCTCATGAAACATTATCATGTCATTAAGATACGGATATTAAGAACGCAACAATAAGCTGCAGTAGCATCAGGACCATGTTCCTATACAAAGATAGCTCATAGGCTACATGTAGTATATCTTAATTTGGGTACCAGCAATAATAAAAAAGTGTTGCAAACAAATCAGGTGGAAAATCAGTGGACGCGGTAAATCCTACCGCATCCATACTAGCAAGAGCATTTATGCAACAAAATGCATTTTTAAAGCAGGCAACAATCCAACGCGGGTTAGCTTCGTACAATATGAAAACAATTACACACATGCGCTTCATTGATAATATGCTTACCATAATATAAGTTTTATGAATCAAACACATAGGTACTATATTCGAGAATATAATCTAGGGCTACTGAACTGCAACTTCAATTAATATTTAAGTTTTAAAATAAAAAACGACCTGGTGTTCGATATAAAATTATGGGTCATTTAAAATTTTTGTGTAAATTGTAGAGCTTGTATTTGTTTATATATAAGTTTGAAACTGCACTGCTATTAACAAATATACTGGCATTTAAAGCGGACCGGGTTTGTATTCATTATTGACGCAATGTTGTAATTGTATTTGACCGTACTCAATTTATCAGAGAGAGTCACGCAAATTATATGGCACTATTATCGCACAAGGTTGAAAAAGGCAATTTATCGTACTGACCACTTATCATTGTATTGGTCCTCAAATGTCTCCCTAGTTTTCTCAAAGCTGATAGTTGGCCATTGCTGAGCGAGAGATTACGAATATGCCATGTTTCTGTCATTTTCTTGCACAAAAATGGTGATTTCTCACGGCATGACCTATCATTGAAGAGCATGTGCACATCCTTACAACCAGTTCATTACCTCTCTGGTTATTCGAGATGTTACTGGATCGCTCCACACCCAACGCCCTTCATGGTTCTCATCTGTGCCAGATAGGCTGAATATTAACTGATGTCTCTCCGTGCCTGTAGAATGAACGATATGTTCTTTGAACGCATTATAAACAACACAAATGCGCATAGGCTGCGTACGTTTTGATTGCGGTCATATTTTTGGGTAAATAAATGGGTTTTCTTGAATTAATAGATTGATGCGATTCGTTTTTGTTATCTCTCAGTTACAGGGCAAAATTCTGGGTAAAGATTCATCAATAAGCGACCACCAAAATGATCTTATTGTCGGGGCGTTGACAAGAGTTATAAATTGTAACGGATCGCGCGCCCTAGCTTTGAAGTATTCTAAACACAACGTTTGTTGAATAATAAGGGACAAGAAATTTCCCAAAACATAAAAGGTGACTCACCATCGCCTAGTGTAAGAGGCAATAATTCCAGCCAATATTTAAGAGCCGACCTTTCCTCATCACTTGTAATACTGGCAAGATAGTAGCCTTCAGCTAACCCAGCGCAGTGATCCCGAGCTTTGTGCCAGGTGTCACGCTTCATGACTAGCACGTACGAGTATCCATAGTACTGAAAAGTTTGAGTTACAAGCATAGACTTTACATTTAGGACCAAGCTAAGGCTATGATTGGAGCGTCGTTGCAATAACACAAATGGTCGTTTTTTACATGTAATCTAGCTACAAAGCGTTTGTGCATAGCAAAAATGCAGCAATCATTTGCAATGTCAATCTGTTAACCATAGCGACGTAAAGATAAGCCCCGAAATTTACTCACCTTGACGATCTGTAAAAACTTTTCTGTTGCGCATGTCGCATGCTGTATCCGATAGAAGCTCGCCAAAATAGACCTGAGCCACTGGATATACACTTATATGGCAGCACCGCGGATGCAACAGGCACTGTAAAGCACATTCCAGTTAAATTTGCAAAAGATATCGCCCACAATCGTTGGCGTGGCTAACTTTCTGATATCTGTTACTTGAAAAGACATCACGGCTGGGGTTTTGTTATTAACTGCATTCTCACTACATGAGCAGTATGCTGTCACACACGTTATTTTCACAAGCAACATAACGCGGCAAATCTTAAAGCGCAGCATATTGTAGATGTTGCTTGTTTCAGGTCTACGCAACAGGTAAAATAAACTTATTTAACACGAGTCCCTAGGCTGTAATGGCAAGGGCAGGAGCCCATTGATGGCAAGCGCCACTTTGCAAGAAAAGAACGAGGCGCTGTGGGCATTCCCAGGCCATCCGGCGTTTCTTCAAATATTCATAATTTCAGGCAAAGTCAGACAAACATACTTACACGCATACTTACATACACACATTAACGCACACATACACATTAACACTCATGCACACGCATATATATATATATATATATATATATATATATATATATATATATTTATATATATATGTATATATATGTTTATATATATATATTTATATATATATGTATATATAAATATAATATATATATATATATATAGATATATACATATACACGCATGTATATTTATAAAACAAATATACGCATATATATAAGGATATATATTAGCATTCAAATACATAGACAAATATATGTATATATTGTGTGTTTTGTATATATAAATATATATATATATATATATATATATATATATATATATATATATATATATATATATATATATATATCTGTGAATACATATATATATATATCAATTTATATTCATATACATATTAAAATATATATATAAATCGGTTATTTCCCGGACAGTTGGAGAAATGCTACAATAGTTCGGATTTTTAAAGCAGGATAAGATTGTAGCTCTGCCAGCTATTGTTCCATGATTTTGACTATCTGCGTCTGCAAGATCATTTAACGTATGATAAATGCCCGCTTGGAGTGGTTCGTGGAAAAGAACCAACTTATAACAAAGCATCCAAACGGATTTCGACAACGGATCAATTTGTCCATATATTTGTAAGGAGGGAACATTTTGTATCTGCTTTCTGTGGCCATGAGAAGGCATGCGACACCACGTGGAAGTATGGTTTTCTATTCAAATATTTAATAAGCAGTTTTTAGACAATAGATTATTTAAAGTTCGTTTTGGTACCACGCGTTCGGATTATCCCAATAAAAAAATTGGTGTCCCACAGGCACGTATATCATCTGACACTATTTTCTATGTTAAGATCAATAATATTGTTAATGATATCAAACCAGGGGCTTATTGTTCATTGTTTGTAGATGACTTCCTCAACTGTTACAAATCCAAAAACATATGGCAACCATTTTGAGACAACTTCAACTCAGTCTAGATTACATGCAGCAATGGGTTATTTCCCGGACAGTTGGAGAGAATGCTTTCGTTCGGATTCTTTAAAACTATAAACTGTAGTTCTGCCCGCTTTTGTGTTTTGAACAAGATCATTTAACGTATCTTCATCCCGCTGGAGTGGTTCCCACTTTATTTCCAAACGGATTTCGACAAGCGCTATCAATTTGTGGTTTGTAAGAGGGACTAAGTTCTGCTTGGAGACCATTTTGGCATGCCCCACTTGGAATTATGGTACCGCCCACATAGAATAAGCAGTCAGGCAAAACTATTGGAAGACAGCGAATCTTCTAAATGTGGTGTCCCGCATGGATTGGGGGGATGACCAGAAAGTTCTTTTAGAGACTTAATCGATCGTTTGGTCCAAACTTCATTATGGTGCCATTATTTATTGTTCTGCCAGGCAGTCTTATTTAGAGAGACTTGAAACCGTACAAAAACAAGCTCTGAGATTATTTCTCGGAGCTTTTAGGACTTCGCCAATATCAAATTGTAGCATGCTGAACCACAATTGCTCACCAAACGGGAACAGCTTGCACAAATACACTGTGATCATCATGATGCCGTTAGGACCAGTCAAATAGATACTGGCAATAAATCATAAACGAGTGGGTTCCCTGTGGCTTCAGTTTATGCGTGCAGTATATTCCATTCATGTATTATACATTAAATTTAACAATATGCAACTGATAATGACATACACTGACAAGTTAACCTGTAAGTAGAAGCTGTCCATGTCTAAGTCAGAATACAGAGCGTATAGACGGTTTATATAGTTATCTTTAATATAGTTAGCTTTAATTGTCTTAATCTGCTTAGTGTTTTATACAAGATGCAGCCTTTTGTCCATTCAAAGCAGATAGCATCCGTATGGTAGCATCCGTTACATGATGTGAAAACAAGTCCTTCTGAGATTTGTCCGCACACCTGTTATAACATACCTTTACGTGTTGGAAGTATATTCTAAGTATTTGACTCACCATAAATTTAAGGGAAGATTGATTGTGCACAAATACTTCACGCGACCGTATGTTGAATCGAATCAGATCAGGATAAGAACATTTCGCGATGATGGCTACTGCTGCCTTCGAACGACAAATACACGTAACTGCATTAACTCAAGCCGCCTGTGGGATGAAGTTCATCCGAAGCATTGTAATACATAGTGTTTCTTCAAACCAGTGCAAACTATATATCTGAGCTGTTTTTACATACAAGTTTTTGTTAGTTCAATCTTCAAACGATCGTTTTTTATGTCTATTGGGTGTATGAAATGTGACATTAGGTGCAAACTGAAACGACAGTTGTTTTTCAATAAACGAGCGTTTCAGTCATAAATGATATATCTCCGCCATATAGGTTACTGTGTTTGACATACGCTCAGTGATATGAGCCTCATAGCTTGATTTAAGAGACAACACCGATCACTGTTCCCCACGTTACCTGACTTGAAATGCATGATGATTAAAGTTATACACTTGAGGATACTTTCTGTTATGAATTTAACATTTGGTGCAAAGCATCAGCTGAGCGCTGTTTAAGTCAAATCTATGTATGGTCATGATACATTGTTTAAGCAAAAGTACAAAAAATAGCGCTGAAGTGTCAGGTGGGAAATATTTTGTTTTGGGTCGTTTGCTATGAGTAGTTGTGGACATGTGATTAATAGAGCATGGTCAATAGTGCCACTGTAGAGCAGTTGATTGAAACGTTGGTGTTTGCCAGTCGATTGTAGCTAAATAGAACAAATTTATCTTTAACAAAACTGTAACTATCATGCATAGTTCCTATTTCTTCTTGGCCTAGACACTTCACGCTGCATTACATTTTAATAACATTCGTTGGAAACTACTATCCTCTCAAGCAGGCAAGGTTGTAGGTGTGCACGAATCAGATTTGCTCGGACATGATACGTAATTAGATCCCTACGCAGGACGAAGGGCTGAATAATATTGCCAACGAAGTATTTGTTTTAATTTTATCATTAAACGTGATGTTTCATCAAAATGTGTATCTGCTGTAGGGTAATGGTCAAGTGATATAATAGTGTGAAATAGCTTAGACTAACAGATGGATAGCTCAAAATAGTCAGCATCTTTGATTGTAAGTTTCAATACACGCGCGAATCTAATCGATTGTAGTGTTGAATAGCAGTCCAAAAGTGGCATAGCCTTTGATCCCAAAAGGATAGCCTTCACCTGGTTGTAGTCCCTTGCTACCAGGACGATCCATTGAGATGCCATTGCGTTGCTATTTCGATGATCTTTGTTTGAAAGCTGAGTATTTTATGACACAGTGATAAATATTATAAAATAATTCTCACGTAAATCAAAAATTAGATAAAAGGTTGAAGTTATTCCTTGATAAGGAACCTGTTTTGCGTGCAATAGGGGTCGTGCTGGTCATACAAATTCTTCACTATGCACCCCATTCATAATTTTTCTGCGATTGTATTTTTGGGAAGATAAATACTCAGTAGATGTTGATTATGTTCCTCTATGAAAGAGGCATTTTACTAGGAGGCACAAAACCACAGACTCCCATATTGCTGAGCTCTTACTGGGCCCAATCCTATTAGGAAAGCACCGCCTATTGCATAATGCCTGTGAGGTTGCCCTTTGTATTGCTGCATATTGGCAGCGGTCATGTGATGATATCTGCCCAGTTAGTCATCTTAAAGAGGTATTTTCCGGCAACATATATGGCGTCAGCCGAAGTAAGGATCTATTTTCTGAGATCGCAGCGCCGCGTAGCGACTGAAAGTCTGAAAATTTGAAACTTTTGATTTTCAAGGTGCGGTTGCCAAGCAGCTTGCTAGGCTACCTCGTTACAAATATGTGGCTGAAAAGTCTCTTTAACTTTGAATGCCCGTTGCTTGACACTGTAAATGCAGCAATATGAACGAAGCCGCTTTAGCAACAAACGCAACATTTAGATACTGGCAGTGATATATTACACCATCTTTACCAAGTGAAAAGATTTACCAGCTATTCAGCAATATACTAACACAGGCATAATTAAGCTTGCTGAATTTATCTAATCGTAGATGATATTTTCTGTTGCTGATTATACTGTCAGTTGTTGAATTATACAGACATAATTATGATATATATATATATATATATATATATATATATATATATATATATATATATCGCATATATATATATATATATATATATATATATATATACTATATATATATATATATATATATATATATATATATATATATACATATATATATATATATATATATATATATATATATATATATATATATATATATATATATATATATATATATATATATATCTATATATATATATATATATATATATATATATATATATATATATATATATATATATATATATATATATATATATATTGTACCTGTTCCCAGTCTATTTGATGGAATAATTGTCTATTTGATGGAAGATTGTCGGCGAAATTGTGTTATACAACAGGGTCACTATACTCACGTGGTGTATTCTATTTCGTAGTTATTGTCAGCCAGGATGCTTTGATTATTTGACTTGACTGCGCTGCAAGTGCTAATTGCATCCCTTCATTACAGAAGCATACTGTGTAAAACATCCGGGTTATTGTCTGTGTGTATAATGCATTGATAAAATGCCGTGCCCCGGTTAACGTACAATATCTTTGATCTCTGTTGGAAACAACGCACCATTTTGTTGACAATCAGATTTACATTTGGTGTAGTATCAAAAGAGCTGCATTGGCTTTGACAGTTGTTCATGAACATTCATAGATTTAAGTCATGATAGAACAGTTATTAATATCAACGTGACCCTGACATCGAACATAAGCCTTGTGTTTGGACTCAAGGAGTGATATCCACATCGGCAGGATGTTGATGGAATCATTTTCTATGCAGGGATGCAAACTGGGTCTTAAGTAAATAGTTGATATTTCACTGCATGCTGTCGAATTTACAAATAAACCCTGTTGTTAACTCAGTCCAGCTACAAAGACAGGTGGAATGTTTTGAACGTTTATTGAGGGTATAGATATTTTCAATATACATGATCATTACCTCCACGCTGTATTGTGCTTTTCCTCACAAGGCTGTACAACCATCACACATCGTTGTACCCTTCTGCTGAGGTAGGATAATTTACAGCATATCGCAGGCGCTTTTGGCTTCAGTAATAACAATTAAAAGTGCCACAATCCAACGGACATGAACTCAGAGCAAATGGTAATGCGATGATATATTACAATAGGTATTGCTTGTTCAAAGAAAAAGGTTGCTCGTCCTGCCATTTTCAGCGATGGGATGTCCGACGATACACAGATAAGAGGGTAAATTATATCATTCTTCTCTATTTTGTAAGAATGCGGTCGATGGAGATCTTTTTCTTGGGAAGCCCTCTATGTTTTATTCAACTGCCACAAGATAGATGTCCTTGATATATACACATGCAAAAGTGTAATCTACAACAACCAATTGCACTTTCCATCCAAAAGAAGAACACGTCTATCTTTGTGTGACCTAGTGTGACTTACCAATTGCATCAGGCTAGCTAAGGCCCAACGCTTAGTTTTCATAAGGATGTCAATATTGATTTTGTTAAATTTAATGTAAATTAATTCATCCAATTCACGTATCACCAAATATCTGTTGTACGATTATGAATTGTTCATGACGTCTAACCAGCACTTGACCTTTATACATATTACCGGTAATAGTGACTGTCAAACCTGTAGATGTTGATAATCTCCCTAGAGTTCTTCAGAATTTATTTTCGGTAACTCTCACAGTGTTTAGTGGTCAGCCAGATAAGCCACATTTCTTCCGATACCTTTTGGTAGGAGCACAGAGGGACTTAATATTATTTCATGAATTTCGGTTCTCTCTAAAGCACAACATGTCTGTGGAATGGGAATCATATCTATGGTATACCATTTAAACGAAAACACTTGCTGTTACCGATATCATATTGGAAGCACTAGCTTCTTATAACTACGCATAATATGTAATTTTTATTCATGACAATGAATTCCACCCACGAGATTTCCAAACGGATGTATGCAAGACAATCTGGTGATGAAGCAACATTTATGTGACATCGATATCGTGAAGCATATAAGAAAGAACTCGAGGCCTGCTAAGCATGTATTTTAATTTACGTTATCGCTTACAGCGAGGCTCAATCAAAGCGCTAAAATCAGCTATCGGTGGAGACATTCATCGAGTATTGCATTCCATTTATTGACAGAGTGCATTACTTTGATATGGGTAAGCATGTAGAGCAGACTGAAGTTTATTGCTCATGATGTGGTTCTTCTTCATTCATTGGGGACACACGGTGGCCCATGGTAAAAGATACGAATGCGCAGGACTCGAGTTATTATGAACAGTGTGTTCGGTATAACAAAATGGCAGGGATAGTTACTCCACATAGAAACTGTTGCGGTTTTGCTTATTTGATTACTGTTACAGTATTTGCATCAGTAAAAACACTGTGGAATGCATTATGTAGATGATATGTCGGCAACAATGCTGGCGTAATCACAGTATTTATATTACCTTTACGTTATATCCTAATAATGCGTGGCTTCGCAAAGACCTACACATATTGCCACTATTTTCTTGTTTGCTTATTTAATGTTAAAAGGGAATTGTAGATGATAATATTCAAATTATTAATTTCGCTTACACACAATATTCTTTATCGTGACACACATGCTTTTCGTGACCAACTTGGACAAAGCAGTCGACAATACAGCAGACTTTGGTAATATGCTCTACCCCTACTCTTAGCTCCGATGCATGCTACCAAGCTGTTTAACAAACAAACATATACAAGTGCATGCAATTATATCACTACCTATTGATGGTGATGGATGTATGCAACTATACACAATGATGATGTATACATACGCGTCAATACACGCGACCTCGATGCATGCCTTTTGTTCGCATGGATATGCTGAATTGCCTAGGGAGAACATTGTTAGGAAACTGAACGATATTTATTGGCAAAATTTTCTCTTAAATTTATTTGGTGACTTGGTAACTAACAAAGAAAATGCTTTCTACCCAGAAAGAACGTTGTGAATGACTAGCTTTGCTACATAGCGGTGCGTTATAACCAAATTGTGCTATAAATCGAGACTCAATCATGCATATAAAGGGAGAATAAATCAATAAATTGGATAGAAAGACAAACAATATGATTGAAGAGGGATTGAAGAGAGACGTGACGTCGATAAATATGCGCTAGTGTCCCGAACCAATATCGTATTCACGCGCTATTTCCATCAACTGGTTCATATTAATACTGTTTATAAAATTTTGCTGAATCACTAGCAGTGCATTGAAATTCAATTCAAACCACGGTTTATCAAAAGCCCACGTCTTCAAAGGAGATATCAAGTTTTCGGTGCTAACAAGATGTGCTCCTCAAAGCTAACGACGCATTTGATTCACCCAAGTACAATAATGGTTATAATCATCTGCTTGATGGGATTACTGTAGTGTTATCCGAGATAACATAGTGGTCTTGCGGCGAAGGTGGATTACATATCGTCGTATTTATCCAAACTTTATACATCTGTTAAAAAGAACTCTCTATACATTACCAAAATTGGGATGATATGCGGCTGACCTTGCTGCACCAATCATTATTAATTCTCTTGGATTACAGAAACCTAGCCAGTAGAGCAAGTTATTGCTGAGTTGTTGACACATGACAAGGACGAAATTATTCTGGACAGCTATAACACTAAAATATTAAAGCCGTTGAGCGGAGTAAATACACAGATCCACTTTCCAGTGAATGCAAAACCTTAGGGATCAATAACAATTGTCCTCGGTGTTTTACAACTTTAACACTAAAATATTTCAGCCATTGAGCGGGGTGAATACTCAAACACACTTCCTAGTGAAAGCAAAGCCTTTGGGATCAATAACAATTGTCCTTGGTGGTTTTACTATGTGCCAAATTGTAGCAATGTGTCTCAAAGTCCGTATAATAAAATATCAAGTTAAAGCGAAACTTTCCTTCTTTGCTTTGAATCATAGAATAAGTGCAATCAAGCTCGATGGTACTGTGGAATAAAAGTTACAAATATATCGTATTCTACTTTCCAAGTAATATGCTACATCTAGTATAATACCTAAAATTATATTGTTGCTGACATCCATGTTTCCCCTCGCGCTTAATGAACACAGACTATATTGCTGAAGTGAGAGTGGAGACAACTCGGTCATCTGACTTGATAAAGTTATCACTGTGTCCCGGGGCGCAAAACCCTTTGTTTACAATTGTATTTTTGGATTAAGTCTCGCAGCCAACACCACCCGATATTGGATAAAACAGTATCAAAGAGTGAAAAGAAAGAAAGAGAGAGAGAGAGAGAAAGAGAGAGAGAGAGAGAGAGAGAGAGAGAGAGAGAGAGAGAGAGAGAGAGAGAGAGAGAGAGAGAGAGAGAGAGAGAGAGAGAGAGAGAGAGAGAGAGAGAGAGAGAGAGAGAGAGAGAGAGAGAGAGAGAGAGAGAGAGAATGAGAGAGGGAGGGAATGAGGCCACTGTGTTTCGTCTGGAGACTATCAGAGAGATAGAGAGAAAATTATTACTTAGAGAGAGAGAGAGAGAGAGAACTTACCTCATGTTTGAGTGCGAGAAAATGATGCAGATTTGGCCATATTTTAGAGAGGGAGGGAATGATCCATGCAATTTATTGCCACTGTGTTTGCACATTTCGTCTGGCGCCACTACTATCACACACTGATCGTACTATGAAAATTATTTCTGTGGCCTTCCCGACATAGTGCTAAAATATGCGGTCTGCTTTCAATCACAACATGCGATGTTTTCAACCGCAGCACATTGTCAAATTAGCTGCGATAAATAATGTCACGGATCAAATTATTGTTTTTGAATAAGCTAAATTCCATAAATCTTCAATTGAAGGCAACAGCTCATAAGTATTGCTAGTGAAAATTAAATGTTCCAGACATACTATTGCTATATTATTACAATAAGTAAGCAACTGCTACATATGTGAAGAAAGGCTTACTTGGCAAATAAAGACAATCATACGTATTACAATCCGATCACCTTTGTTCGAATTTTATACCCTTTGGATATTACCACTAGATGTTGTGTTGCACCTTAGGGAATGTTAACGTGGCATTGTCTGAATGATTGAAGAACAGATTTTCCGATTACACTATCTAGAATCGTAAACTTTGCGAAACACCATCAGCCTGGCCAGCGTAGATAAACTTCTCTGTTTGCATCTGTACATGAAAGAATATTTGTGCTAAAAGGCCTCTGTTGGTATTGTTACGGGAAAGTGAAGTCCGCATTAAAAGACAACCGAACCTGATTGCTAAATGTTGCAAGCATTCGACGATCAACCTTGACGAAAGAGACGAAGCAGGGACGGAGTATCGACATGGATCAGGCACAAATTTCGCAGGAAAAACCAAAATATCCAAAAGCATCCAATGTGCGCCACAGCATTTTGGATATCATAATCATTTGAGTTGTGATGCTCATTTTGCATGTTGTATGTAGTATTATATACGGATGGGTTTATATTACCGCATCATTAAATGTTACTTTAAATACCAGCAACCAGGAGCATTTAGTTGCAGTACATAGAATGTATCGTGCGAGTTGTTATAAGACCGTAATAACTATAAGTGTAATTGCACTTGGACCTAAATCCGGTATACAAAGCCGCGCTTTGGTTCGGAAGATTGTATTAAGCGTTATGCCATGAAATAGCGAGAGCCATTTCGATTAATGTGATTCCACATGTTTAATTACCGACAGGATTTATAACACATCACGTGTTAATAATGATAGATCGCCTGTAAAATCGACATCCTCAAGGCAGGGTTGTTTTGGGGACATTTGGTGCCATTCGTTCCTTGTTGAGTGTGAACATAGTTGAAGCACTTGCAATGGATCGAGCGTGATAAATAATGTACTCCGCAGAATTCACGGACAGCCAAGGCTTATTGGGTCCGCCGAGTGACGTGTAAATAGAACCAACTAAGCTTTTATCCATAGGTGCATAAAAATGTACCTTAGCCACTGCCGTAAAACATGTAACCTTAATTTAGGTAAAATAAGCACCGAAGTAGCGCTTAAGATGATAGTATAGTTCGTCAATTGAATACATTAGTGAGCAATGCACAGTTATTTAGCTGAAGGGGCTGCCTGAGGATAAGGCATTGCTTACAGAGTGATTATGTATTCAGCAGTTGCACGGGCTGGTTGGTCACTAGCAACAAACGGCATGTCACAAAGATATATACGTACTCTTCATTGCGCATACCGAGAACATCTTCGTATATTCACAGAATGATATAATTCTATTTGAGACAGATTATAACTATAAGTGACATACATAGTCAATTACTGATAATTAAAGCAATGAACATAAACCATACTATTGTTATAGCATACGTTACCGCAAAATAATACGGTGCTGAGCCATCTCTCGCACTATATATAGTGTAAGCATCCACTGACGTATGGAACTTATTGGTCGAAGCGCAAGGCTGTCTGGGTAATCTTTGTTTAATTGACGAGCCTCAGCAATCAGGCTAAGTAGTGAAATGCATCAGAAAAGTTTCAATCCACCTATATATTTCATTCTAGCCAAAATGCCGCCGAGTGCAGTTCGCAATGATATTCAGATATGGCAATTGTCCCCTTAGCGTATACATCATTAACAAAAAAGCTTATATATCGGTGCGTGAAGTTCTGTGATATATGTATAACCTAAAGTTAATAACTTTGCTTATGACAACGTCAGGTTTCTAATATGTTAGAAACAGGCTGCTTGCGAAACTTCGGCTCCTTGGATATAAAAGGATATCGTGCGTTTGTATGCTTATTATCACATATCACAGAGATGTCAATATCAAGTAAAATGCATTGAAGCCAGGTGAAAATGTCTTGAGATATGTAAGATAGCTAGTGCCTAGTCATTATCATGTATATAAGTCGCTCAAGTCGTTTGCACCATCGCAATTATATATGACTACACAAATGTCATAATTTATGTCTGAAGAATAAATTATATGTAGCCGCCATAGGAAAACAAGAAGCTGCTGCGTACATACAACTTTAAACGGCAACATTCAATTAGAGAATTAGCAAGTGAGCATTTGCTGTCAGAAATGAGGAAATGTGCCAAGGCTGTGTATTTTGCGCCATAATATAATGTTTGCAATATTCTTGCAAGTACGCCCGTCATTAAACCAACGGTAGTGAACGCAAAGTCAGAGACTTTATATAACTGGCAGTTAGTTAGCGGATATATATTGGTAATAGTTCTTCCTTTCTCGCTTATTAAGCTTACGATTTAACAATCAAAGCTTATGTTGTGAAGAATAAAATGATTTCTTCTTCTTGTCAAATCTTTGTAATGTCTTATTCCTTGTGATGTATTCTTGAATTATGCGAGTGTGCAAAGATGTTCAATTATCATTCACTGTGTGCTGTACAGTATGTTGTCTAATCAATGACTATCACTGCCAGTGCATAAAGTTACAGTTGTTCTCAAACGATAGGCTTATGTTCGGTTTCCAAATTCATGAGTAAAAAGAATAAATCACCATTGATAGACACTAGCTGCCAATCTTGCAGCACATGCCACTTGTTATGCATTGATGGTTAGATGGTCACTTAAATAATACCGTAATACGGTCTGGTCAAGTATCAAGCAAAACTATAAAGACACTGAAAGGAAATATTTTAATTTACACATACATACTGTAAACAATACTCTACTTTAACGTCGTTTGGACTTATAGGAATGAAAGAGCTGAATCGAAATTGATAGTCACATTCTTTTTTGGTTAAGTATCATAGTGCTACGGTGAGGTTGGATCCAATCATATATGCTCTTTGGTTGACTCAGGTCGAAGCCCAGATTCAGGCCCAAAGGATACACAATTTCGGTCTGGTTAATGTTATAGCGAACAATTCGGGCATATAGAAGTAGAGAGCGAAAGCTTGGTTGGATGACAAGGATGTATATTTGAGTAAAATATATTGAGAGCATGTTTGTCTACATAACGTTCTTCTGTGGGTGCTACTGTGGGTTCCAAAGCATGTTCAAGAACCGTGGATAGTAGAAAACTATACTTGTACCTATTTGGACCAATCAACCACAGGTAACTGAACAATGTATTCGAAATGAAAAGACGCTGAACCGAATACAAGTGAACCGTGACTTGGCTTTAGCTGAACAAATCATAACAATAATTTTGTTAAATATTGCTGGCTTCATGCCCAATGGCATTTTGCATTTTAATAGCACAATTATGGAGAGCTTTAAAAAACGATGTCGCAGCGTGATTTGCATAATTACAATATTAAAAAAGGCAAAGTATTTAGGCCGCATAAATTGGTATAACGTTTAAACTCTCGAAGATTTCTTATTTAAGAATAGCTCAATACAGTGCACACACACACAATAACATTCATATGTATATATTTATATATATAAATAAATACGTATGTATATATATATATATAAAATATATACATATATATATATACACATAGATATGTATATATGTGATTATATATAAATATATATATCTATAGATGTCTATAAATAAACATTTATATATGAATATATATATATGTACATTAATATACATGTATATATAAATACATATATGTGTATAAATAATTATTTATATATATATATATGCATATATATATGTATATATATAAAATATATATATATATATAATATATATATATATATCTATACATATGTATACATATATATACACGCATATATATATATATATATATATATATATATATATATTGCATATATATGTATATGTATATATATATATATATATATATATATATATTTATGTATATGTTTATATCTACATATATATATGTATATATATATAATAAATATATATACATATATATATATATATGTATACTTATATATATATGTATATATATAATATATATATATATATGCGTTGTATCACTAAGATGTATATAAATAAACATTTTTATATATGAATATATATATGTACATTAATATTCATGTATATAAAAATACATATATGTGTAAAAATAATTATTTATATATATATGCATATATATATATGTATATATAAAAAAATGTATATATATATATATATCTAAACATATGTATACATATATATACACATATATATATATATATATATATGCATATATATGTATATATATATATATATGATATATATATTATATATAAATATCGATATAATTAGTTTATTCAATGTATATACATATATTTATATATATGCATATATATATATATATATATATATATATTTATATATATATATTTTATATATATATATACTTATATATATTTGTATATATATATATATATATATCTATATATGCATATATATATACATATCTATATATATATATATAAACATATATATATATATATATATATATATATATATATATATATATATATATATATATATATATCTTGTATCACTAAGATATATAGCCAGTTGTATCACTAAGACTGATAGCCCAGGGGATTTGTCAGGGGAGGGCTTGTTGTCTCAAAACCCTGAGTTTGCGCATGATGTCGTTACTTATTAAGTCCTTACTTCCTCATTTCTGCGGGTTAATATAGTAAATCAAATCGAATAAATAGTTAGTCTTTATTCAATGGTTTACAAATAAAACTTGTAGTTTACTTTATGTATGCATATATATATGTATATATATATTTATATATATAAATTTATATATATATATATTTATTTATATATACATATATATATATACATATGTATATATATATTTATATACATTTATATATATATAGATATATATATATAGGTATATCTGATCGTGTTGATTACTGCTGCTGATTTCAAGTCAATGTTTTTTGGAGCGATACAAATTTGAATACAATATCAATGGCAATTGCTCTCTTTTGATGTTCGCCTGAACCGAACTATTGTCATATAAAAATGCATTTGAGCAAGATACCTCTAGTGCTAGACTTAAGATGACTATCATAAACGTATTTTACTTGCTGTCTCCTTTTTTTGCTCAATACAATTAAGCCATATGTTTTTTCGTAGAGCATGACATCGTGCATAGGAGAGATTTGGAAGCAATAATCTCTACAAGCGAATTCAGCTACTTGGCAATAGACTATGTAAATATTCTCTAGACAGACATAAAATAGCAGTTCAACAGAAGCGGCAGGTTAATTGATTGGTTCAGCCAAAATGTACCGAAATATATTCGTCGAAACTCAAATTTGACAACATGGCGACACCTGAGCATTGAACTATTTCTGGTCACACGGAGTAGGGGATTTACGAATGGAGCCATGCCTAAGGAAATATGTCTTCCTACTCGTAGACTGGCGCATATGTAGGACATTGCATTGATATGGCTAGGGAAGCGAAGAGAACAACGTGCATGCATGCATTAACGACTATGCAATATGTGTGATAATTACTTGCACTTCCACTCCAGATGCCTGGACCTTTTGCATGCAAAACTCGTTTACACATTTCACTCAATTTAGTGACATAGGTAAATGTGTGACTGCCTAACTCTACACGTACAACTCTAAACGACTAAATTGGTTGTGTATTACTTCTAATGTTTGCTCAGTAGCACGGCATCTGCCCATGTCTTCAAAGGAGATATCAAGTGTTTGGTGCTAACAAGATGTGCTCCTCCAAACTAAGGACGCGTTTGATTTCACCATGTATCAGCAGGATTCTAATCATATACTTGATGGGATTACTGTGGTGTTGTTGGTGATAATATAGTGGATAAGGGTGGATTACATGCCGTTGTATTTGTCCAAACTTCATACTTCGGCGAAAAAGATTCTACCGAAAGATCTGCATCAACCTCACTCTCTATAGACTTTCTAAATCAGAATTATATGCAGCTGACCTCGCTGCACCAATCATTATTAATCCTCTGGGATTACAAAAACCTAGGCACTAAAGCAAGTTATTGCTGAGTTGTTGGCATATGACTAGGACGAAATTATTCTGGAGTGCGCTTGGCAGCTATAACACTAATATATTTTAGCCGTTGAGTGGGGTGAATACACAGACGCACTTTTCAAAGAATGCAAAACCTTTGTGATCAATTACAATTGTCCTTGGTGGTTTAACAACTATAACACTAAACAATTTCTTCCCAAATAAAATGTAACATCTAGTATGATACGTAAAATAATATTGTTGCGAACGTCCATGTTTCCATGAGTCTAGACTAGGTTCGCTACACACAACCGCTGGTCATATGCAAAGTACACACATGAATGTTTTAACAGGTCGTTTCATCGATGACAGTTTGCTGCAAAACAAATAACTCCCTTATATAGTATGTAACATAAATAGTCCTGCTTGTCCCACACATCCAGTTAAAGCTTATGTACTGAAAAATAATAATGATACCATCGTAACATAGGCAGACTCATACCTCGTAATTATCTGTGATCTCAGTAATGCGTGTTCTGGATTCGGTAATTTCTTTTCACAATGTGTCTTCTCCTCAAGTGAGCAATTTATGAAAATACAGTCAGTTATTTATGTCAAATTGTGTACAATAACTTGGTTTGAAATCATTTTTGACGTGCCTATCGCTACAGCAAGTCCAAGTAATAATTAATTTATTTTTCTGCACAAATTGATGCGTGATTTAAGAATATTCGTCTATATGGTGTACTGCATTGCAATAAAGCTCAACGACAATTCTCCCTCCCGGAAAAAGTACATTGCATCAGAAAACTGAATTGCTTCATTACCGTAGAAATAGCACTCCTCTGAGCTACTAGATACGCCTTCGGTGGGATATCAAAGGACAGTAGTAATCAGCTGTACATAATGGCAGCGCTTCGTTAGCGTAGAAATAGCACTCCTCTAAGCAACTAGATATGCCTTCGGCGCGATATCAAAGGACAGTAATCAGTTGCTGATTGTTAAGATGACCTACCCAATCTGAATGGCTTCAGTCGGTGATGAACACGCGAGAAGATGCTCACAAAAAAACCGAACAATCGTTTCATTGACAGAAGTGTTTTTGGGTCTGTTGTCTTCCTTAACACTGGCGGGTATGTTGCCTTCCCGAATATTGCTAAATGATTGCGATGCATGCAAATAATATATGCGGTTTCAATGTTTGGAATGTGTCACTGATCGCACAATTACCTCGGAAATAATTGCAAGTAATTGATGCAATATTATAAAACCCAGTAAAGTTTTATTGCTAACAAAACCAGCCCCGTAACAGACTACCATCAACTTCTGCCGTAGCATAACTGACATTGAAACATCCAGCCAAGCAGAAAATTGCCCGGAATATACAATTAATATTGGAGAGTACCGATTATGATTTTGACAAGAAATCTGTACGTTGGCATTTTATTATTGTTTAAAGCTCTACTAGAAGAAGCTGATAGACGAAAAAATGGTTTGTGCGGCATTGTGGAGATTTTGAGTGATTGCTATGTCATGTCACCTTAATAGTGGCATACCTAAACAATGACAATGAGTGCATGGCATGAATTTTAATGTGGAGTTGGTATCATAAGTAGTCGTGATGCCTTATTTGATATAGCAAATTGTTTAATGTTATAGCATGCACATTAAATCATGCGCGTATGGGACTATTTACGTACTATTGTTTGCCGTCTATAATAATTGTGTTACGCTTTAAAGTGCGCTTAACATCATGAAATGTATCGGCATGCAGCATTTATAGCAATCTGTGATGGACACGTATACCCAAAGTTCTTTACATTATTTTGATGGCAGCAGTCTGACATAATTGATACACAATGACTGATATCACAATGTCTATATGCTGGTACTAGGCAATCAACCGATTTCCAGATGTCTACATTATACTGCGTTTCTAACATTACAGGGTTATTGCGATTGCATCATTACAAACCAGGCTGATCCTTTAGATATTTCCTTAAATCGGCCTATCGACATTATGATTTATATTATATTATTCCACATTTTATGTTATAACACATTAAGTTGAATTAAGACATTTAATGAGGCGCTTAACGGTGTCTGTTGGCTGAGGCTTTGCATTCACCCTATATTTCGTTACATATAGGTTTGGATTATGCATTCAAGTTGTGAACAGGGAATGCCATTCTTGGACATAACTGCGTAGCGCTTAGAATATCAATAAATAATCTTGTGTGGCATAATCAATGTCGGCCAGCGCAAAACTATAATGTTCTCATTGAGTTATTTTGACGTAAGGCACATATGGTTATCAATAACTTCCTCCAAGAAGGTTGTTGCGGCAAGTCTACTAACACGGAATCCATGCTCAGTAATGTTTAAATAAGTGCTCTGCGATTTTGCCTGCAACAAGTGTTTCTATCATTGTAGCAACCACGGATGTTTTACACAAATATTGATAGCCATCTGAAACAGTTCCTTCGTTACTGGACAAGGGGAATATCTTTTAAGTCGAGTCGAGTACCTATAGAAGCTCTTTCAGGAGTCCGCCTATCTCGTCAGTAAATACTGATGCAAAGAAACTGTTGAGCATTATTTGCCTTCCGAATTCGCATTATCAACACTACCCAAACGAGGACTTAAGGTTTTTCTAGTTTTCAGCCGTAACATGCTTTTGGGTTGGTTTTTGATATGATTTATTATACTTAAATGATCTTAAATGAACCGCCATGGGAAAGCTTATATAACGACGATTCGCGGGATATGCCTATTACAGATGACAAGCTATGCAAACTAATGGATTTATATCATTATGACAATGATTTAATCCACGGAATGACACGGTAGTCTTTTTAAAAGTGCGTTTCAAAAGTAACTATCTTGTTTTGGATCAGATTAAGGCTATTCGCAATTGATATATAAGGTAATAATTCCAATCACCACATGTTTTACAAGCTGTATTCAAAGAGTTGGATTCACTCGAGCTTATAACTTGACTTCACTTCTATGAATACCTGCAGATCCGAATTAACTCGTTAGCATTAGGACATCCAATCAGCCTGCCAAACAGAGCAAAAACATCCGATCGGGACAAATCATCTTCGGTCTCTAGCTAAAACGTGTAGAGGGTGTAAGGCACCGGATGATACTGCAGAATCTACATAAACTTATAACATATCGCAAATGCCGTGAGGATGTATCATGGATAAGAAACACCAAGAAGCCTTGTATGAAATGTCACAAATTTCGAAACCCACATCCGCGTAGTACTAAGTGGTGGGTGAGACCTGGATAGTTAAATTAAAGGTTAGCACTCTGTCATTCGTGTCGATTCGGGGTATCTCGTCCATAACTAAAATGGCTTATACATGGTGATTGACAACATGGCATTACTTATGTAAGCGCAAATGTGCACGAGCGTCTATAATTGGCCTATGGCATTTGCTTGAAAAACGCAGCATCAAAAATACCATGGGAGCATATTCATAACGCCTGCTTATTCTGAAATGAATGCGTACTAAGCGTGGTCAGTAAAATGTAATGAATTGGTTGACTTATTGGGTGCACTGATTTGGCAGGTGTATTATATTCTACCAATTGAATAAGTGCTATAGGATGTATATGTATACGCCACGTGCTCAAACATAATGAGTTATCCAGTTGGTGTTTGCATGAACCATGAAAGATAATATGTGAAAACTTGGCCTACAATGTAGGGTTTAAGATATCCAATACGGGCCCAATGCTACTGATTAGTGCACTGTATATATCACATGGAAGACATGGCGAACACATTGAGAAGTATTTTGCCGAAGAATCAAATAGCCGGCATCCGATCCACTTTTCGTTAATTCATGACTGTTTTTGGACTGATGAATTAATTTAGCCGTCCTGAGAGCTACATCAAGAAATTGTATCTACAGAGAAAGAAGGGGAGGTTTGAATACCGTACATCTCAATTAAAATTATACGCAACAGAACGGCATGAAGAGAATTTGAACGGATGGCGCACTTACCTGGAATGTTCAACACTGGTGATATTACAGCTGTTTGGATATGCTAGTGGCAAGCACTATCATACGTATTTTATACATGCAGTTATTTCATGTCTGATGTTACAGTGGTCAGCTACTTGGTATCACATAGCAGCATTGCAGAAACAAACAATATAAAAGGATACTAAGTTCAACCAAGAAGTCAATATCTGATAAAAAATTCTGGCTCACTAAAAACAAATATAGCAACCAAAAGAGATTATGTAATCATAGCGTTGTGAAACATTGATGCGCATGAATCATTAGGCACACATTTGTCCATGTTTGGGCCACCTATTTCATTGTTTGATCATGCAAGATTATACAATAGACTCGCCTAAAACAAATTAGCACGAATATCCCGAAGTATTATTTCTGATATATTCACTACTGGCAGCAGCGTTTGGAATCAATGAATGACAAACAGCACCATTTCTTTTCGTATTTTTCGACTTTTTTCCGGAACACTTCAGAAAGAAACGCTATTGATGTTTGCTGACTAGCCAAGCATTTACGCCGTGCGATCTAATTAAAGTACATTGACGAATTTATCCTTACATATGTATCCTATTTAACAAAGGAATCGTTGAAGCTCAGCCAGTAAGGTAATATTTTAATGTGTCGTTAAAACATCATCTCAGACCACTTTTTTCTTGACTACGAGTGTCATTCGTGATACAAATTAATTTCCACCATTGCTCGAGGGTACGCTGTGGGATTTAATGGGATTTCCTCTGGTGAAGGGCACGGCCTTAGCAATGGTTCTAAAAGTCTGCTTTTTAATCGCAGCATGCGATGTTTTCAACCGCAGCACATTGTCAAATTAGCTGCGATAAATAATGTCACGGATCAAATTGTTTTCTAAATTCCATAAATCTACAATGGAAGGCAACAGCTGTATTGCTAGTGAAAATTAAGCAACTGCGGTAACATTCCGATCACCTTTGTGTTGCCTCTTAGGGAATGTTAACGTGGCATTGAGTTACGGATTTTCCGATTACTCTGTCTAGAATCGTAAACTTTGCGAAACACCATCAGCCTGGCCAGCAGAGATAAACTTTTCTGTTTGCATCTGTACTTGAAAGAATATTTGTGTTAAATGGCCTCGGCTGGTATTGTTAAGGGAAGGTGATGTCCGCATTAAAAGACAACTGAACCTGATGGCTAAATGTTGCGAGCATTGACGAAAGAGACGAAGCAGGGACGGAGTATCGACATGGATCAACAAATTGAACTCATTCGCAGGAAAAACAAAAATATCCAAAAACATCCAATGAGCGCAACAGCATTTGGGATATCATGATCATTTGAGTTGTGAGGCTCATTTTGCATATTGTATGTAGTATTTTATACGGATGGGTTTATATTACCGCATCATTAACTGTAATTTTAGATACCAGCAACAAGGAGCATTTAGTTGCAGTACATAAAATGCATCGTGTGAGTTGTTATAAGACCAGCAATACACATAATGCGGTTTAAGCATCCAACTATTCAACATTCAATACATTGCTACTATGATGACCCGTATTAACTAGAAGGACATTTCAGTTCTACGTCGATACTACGCCGCGCTGTGTACGCTTGGCTGAAATGTATATTAATATTGAGCCAAAGAATTATATGTCAAAGCGTTATTTGACCGATTTTTACCTAGTCATTAAATTAAGTACAATTTCAAGGAAAATATTTGCGTATATTTTTCTAGGTATAAATCTCGAGCTGGTATTAAATATTTAAACCCAAATTGGTGTCTATTCATGGTGTCTTTTTTCACTATTTGCTATATAGGAACTTTGTCGCAGATATCATCCTTACCGAGGGTTGATTTCACATATGTGCTTATTCTCTTTTTACAATAATGGCGAAGTTAATTTAGGAAAAACTTCTGCACGAAAGTATTGTCCGTAAATACCGACCGTAATAATTATAAGTGTAATTGCTGGAAGCCTAATCCGGTATACAAAGCCGCGCATAATATGGCTCAGAATACTGTATTATGCCTTGGAATAGCGTGAGCCTTTCACGATTAATGTGATTCCACACGTTTAATCACTGGCCGACAGGGTTTTTGGGGACATTCGATGCCATTGGGTGAAGGTTATGCTGCCGTGTTGAGTGTGCACATAATTGAAGCACTTACTATGGATCGAGCGCGATAAATAATGTGCTCTGCAAAATTCAGGGTCAGCCAAGGCTTTCTGGGTCCGCCGAGAGACGTGCAAATTTAACCAAAAGCTTTTTATCCGTAGGAGCAAATATGGTACCCTAGCCACTGCCTTAAACCATAATGCCTTAATTTAGGTAGGATTAGCTCCGAATAAGCGCTGAAGAGGAGAGTATAGTTCGTCAATTGAATATATTAGCGAGAAATGCACAGTTATTTAGCTGAAGGGGACGCCCGAGGATAATACATTGCTCACAGAGTGATTATGAATTCAGCGTTCGCACGGGCTGGTTGGTCACTAGGAACAAGCGGCGTGTCACAAATATATATACGCATTCTTCATTGCGCAAAACGAGAACATCTTCGTATATTCACCGAATGATATAATTCAATGTTAGATAGATTATAATATTAAGTGACATTTATAGCCGTAAAATAAAACCAATGAACATAAACCAAAAATAAGGATATGTGGCAAGGCTGTGCACTTTGTGCCAAATGATAATGTTTGCAATATTCTTGCAAGTACGCCCGTCGTCAAACCAACGTTTAGTGAACGTAAAGTCAAAGACGTATATAACTGACAATTAGTTAGCGGACATATGTTGGTAATAGTTCTTCCTTTTACGCTTATTAACCTTACGATTTAACAATCAAAGCTTAGGTTGTGAAGAATTAAATGCTTTCTTCTTATTGTCAAATCTTAGTAATGTCTTAATCTTTGCGATGTATTCTTGAATTATGCGTGTGTGCACAGATGTGCAATTATCATTCACTGTGTGCTGTACAAATGTTGTCCAATCGCTGCAGTTACAGAAATCCAGTTTCGAATTCATGAGTAAAAGAATAAATCACCATTGATGGACACTAGCTTCCTATGTTTGTAGTTAAGGGATTTCAATCTTGCAACACATGCCACTTCATAAATGGTAAGATGGACGCTTAAGTAATACCTTAATACTTTCTGCACGGTCTGGTCAAACATCAAGTAAAACTATAAAGACACTGATAGGAAATATTTTAATTTAACTATACATACTGTAAACAATACTATAGTATAAGCCCAGTAATATATGTATATTTTTATTGTTTTTATTGCAATATATTTAAAGTAAACATGATATAAAATAGATGCTGTTCGCTAGAATCTTTTAATAGCTTGATATTGTGGAACATACGTAAAGTACATTTGTGGAATGACCAGCGTAAACTCATCACGGTAAATCTGTTAGTCAATTATTTTAAATCATTCGATATCGGTACGAATTAAGATCATGACTATTGATCAAGCTGTTAATATCATTAGTCATAAATATCAATAATAATCATAATGTTTATGCAGATGCAAAAACTCATTGAGACGTCCTACATTGACCTGCAGTAACATATGGGATGTTCGACATAATTGGATGCTATTAGCTAATGTAAAATAGTTCGATTTGTCAAATGAATCTAGCATTTACCCAAGGAAGTATTGTGCTGGTCTTTCCTGTCCCATCGATGTCTAGGTTGCACACCTTTTCAGGGTGCAAGACATGAAATATCTGTTGCAGCCACTAGAAGAATATTACTTGTTAGGGTTAGCAAATATGAGTTCATGAGAGCTTTCGCAAAAAGAAAGAAACTATATTTTTGATATCAGGCTTGTCCTGCCGCATATTTACTTTACAGCATACTCAAAGCGGATGCAAAATCGCATGTACGCAGGACATATCAACGCTCGCATGCTCTCCGACCGGTATTCATGCCAAAAATTTTGGTCTAGGGAGCCGCATCGGACCATGTATCAATCATATTAAATTACTACAGCAAAGTATCCTTGATTGAGCTCTTGTATAGCTTATTGTATGATTATAAGGTGTCTTCAAAATTCTACATCTACGCAATATTGCACGAACGTTAAATAGAGTTCAGCCAACGCGATTAACCCCAAAGGTTTTGGTGAACTGTGACCGATTTGTATGATGACATATTAAGACACGGCATCTAGCCATCTCAAATGCTCTATCGCAATCTTTCTACAAGGAGGCACGGACAAGAAGCACTGGTGAAACGGGAGTTTAAGCGAGGCCAAGTATATGGGGAAATTATGGTATGGAAAATGGACATCTTGTGATAGTCCTCAGGAAGGGCATTTTATATGTTCTATAAAGAGACGAAAAGGGCTTACTGTAAGGTTTGCCGAGACGCCTTGAAGCGCTTAACTCTTGTCAAACTCATGTACGTCAATGCCAGATTGAGTGCATCGTGCATGTTTATTCGCATTATGAAGTCTGAATTTTGTAGCACTTGGACATTGGAACTCCAATGAGACATTAATACGAGAACATTCGCGAGTCTGAAGATGTTAATCAAATGTATCGGGACGCTATGTTGATGCTGAAACGTATAATGATAGACTACGGGAGTATGTATTAATTGGAACTCATTGTAATGAAGAGAGATATGTGTGTTATGTTAAATCGCTTATACCAGGCTGTACTAGTGGAATGAGTGGGCTTCTGGCAAAGCACTCGAAGCATTGTTTTGTTCACGTTTTGCCTTAAACATCGACTGGTATCTTTGACATTTATACGATTACCATCGCTGTGCCCGTAAAAATGCCCCCACAAACCTATCTAACGGTATCAATGTATTGGGCAATGGTTGTGTCTGCAGATTCATCTCAATTATTGGAACTGTATGTACTTGAAGAAATGTGGTTACGATGAATATTACGCGCATAATATTGGTCTGCTCCAGGGACGGGGGTGCTGGCTGTTAGATGTATAAATTACATTCGATTCACACAGTTCAAGCTGACATATGTCAATGATTTAATGGACACATTGACATCATAACAATGCAAACGCTGATTATGTTATGACTTACATACCATCAAAATTACCAATTGATGTCAATTTCACACTTAGCGGATATTCTGTAGAGAAGCTCTTACACCATTGGCCTTAGACTGGACTTAAAGTAGACGCTGTCGTTATGACGATATGATATCATCAGTCAAGATGTATAAAATAAGGCGTTCGAGTTTACTTTGGAAAATGACATCCACACATAGATATATATAGATATATAGATATATATATAGATAGATATATAGAGATAATATAGATATAGAGATATATATATATATAGATATATATATATAGACATATAGGAGATGTGATACATATATATATATATATATATATATATGTATACATATATGTATACATATATATTATATATATATATATACATATATATATATATATTATATACATATATATATATATATATATATATATATATGAATGAAATATATATATATGTATACATATATATATTATATATATATATATATATATATATTATATATTATATATATATATATATATATATATATATATATATATATAGATATATATATTTTTATTTGTATGTATCGTTTCACTATACTTGACAGCTGCCTTACAAATGTAGCGGATCAAACTTGCGCCCTAACAGAGCTATTTTATAACTAATCACTGTATAAAATGGTTGCTCATAAGGTTGATCAGATGAATTTCCCTGTAATATGCATTTTTCGAAAAGAAATACACACTGGCTAGATGCCACAAATCACATTCAATGACTAACTAAGTTTTGATATATTTCCTGATTGTACTTTGTTTTATTTCTTTGCAGCGTCTAAAATATTCGGTCGTAGGTAATACGTTTATTTGAGGTTTTGGATAAGCTCGCACGTTCTAACTTCTGTTGCCTGCATCAAGGCCTCCTACAAATATTTGTATTAAACATGATCCTAGTCTCAATCCACCGTACTGCAACCCACATGATCACGAGATCGCTTATTATTTGCAAGCCTCATTCATTGTTCATGCGTACGAATGTCCGATAGTTGGAGTTTTTCTTGTAGGACGAGCCCTCTTCCAAGTCAATTTAATGGAGTAATCAAAGATTATCGGCGAAATTGTAATGTGTTATACAAAAGGGTCACTATACTAATGTGGTGTATTCTATTTCGTAGTTATTGTCAGTCAGGATGCTTGGATTATTTGACTTGACTGCGCTGCAAGTGCTATTTCTACCCTTCATAACAGAACCATGCTGTGTAAAACATCCGGGTTAATGTCTGTGTGTATAATGCATTAATAAAATGCCGTGCCCCAGTTAACGTAAAATATCTTTGATCTCTGTTGGAAACAACGCACCATTTTATTGACAATCAGATGTACATTTGGTGTTGTATCACAACAGCTGCATTGGATTTGAGCAAAAGTTCATGAACATTCATAGATTTAATTCATGATAGAACAGTTATTAATATCAACGTGACCCTGGCATCGAACATAAGTCATGTGTTTGGACTCAAGGAGTGATTTACACATCAGCGGGATGTTGATTGAATCATTTTCTACGCAGGGATGCAAACGAAATTGGGCAAAGTCTTAAGTAAATATTTGATATTTCACTGCATGCTGTCGAATTTACAAATAAACCCTGTTGTTAACTTTGTCCGGCTACAAAGACAGGTGAAATGTTTTTGAACGTTTATTGAAGGTATAGATTATTTCAATATACATGATCATTCCCTCCACGCTTTTCCTCACGCATATCGCAGGCGCTTTTGGCTTCAGTAACAACAATTGAGTACAGGCCACACCCCAACAGACATGCAATCAGAATGCGATGATATATTGCAATAGGTATTGTTTGGTCCAAGAAAAAGGTTGCTCGTCCTGTCTTAAGTTTTGTCATTTTCAGCAATGGGATGTCTGACTTTTTCTTTCGATACACAGATAAGAGAGTAAACTACATCACTCTTCTATATTTTGTAAGAATGCGTTCGATGGAGATCTTTTTCTTGGGAAGCCCTCTATGTTTTATTCAAGTTACTGACCGTGTGCCCAACTGTCCGCAAAATATATAACATTTATATATATATATATACGCGCAAAAGTGTAATCTACAACAACCAAGTGGACTTTCCATCCGAAAGAAGAACACGTCGATCTTTGTGTAAAGGCCTAGTGTGACTTAACAATCGTATCAGACTAGCTAAGGTGCAACGCGTAGTTTTCATAAGAATGTTAAGATTGATTTTGTTAAATTTAATGTAAATTAATTCATCTAATTCACTTATCACCAAATATCTGGTGTACGATTATGAATGGTTCACCACGTCTAACCAGCACTTGACCTTTATACATATTACCGGTCATAGTGACTGTCAAACCTGTAGATGAATATCACACTCTGATGATCTCCCTAGAATTCTTGAGATTTTTTTTTCGGTAACTCTCACAGTGTTTAGTGGTCAGCCAGATAAGCCACATTACTTCCGATAACTTTTGGTAGGAGCACAGACTAAATATTATTTCACGAATTTAGGTTCTCTCTAAAGCACCAAATGTTTGTGAAATTGGAATCATATCTAAAGTATACCATTTAAACGAAAACACTTGTTGCTACCTGAATTGTACACACGCCAATAAGACCTTTGAAAGTTGTGCAAAATGTATTGTCGTATTGGTTGAATTTAATTACATCGCAAAAATCGTTGATGGTAACATTGTGATTGAGGTATTAAACAATCAGTTGGCAATACCAATATTGGAGCGCAAATGAAATAAAGTATGCTTACATCCATCTCACCATGTCTTCCGTGTCGTCGTCAACATGAGCAATAGTGTTTATTTGACTAGACATCGTGGGTCATCGCTAATTGTGCCAATAAATTGTTTACTGTTATTGTTACTACAGAGCTTGAGAAATGATGTATACACCAAATCAGTGCTTAGCCATAATACTGAACATACCGGGGCTTAATAAGTTCAAACTGCTTGCCTATATGCGATCGTTTAAACATGTAAAACGCAAATAAATGATCTCTTCGTTATGTGGTTTTAATTTTGATCACATTCATACGATATTTTTCTAATATTTCGTTTCGATTATGCTTTCCGGGTCTCTATGAAGTTCATTTTGGGGTCAAATAGATATTGTAGGCAAGCAGCGACACATTACGTCACAAATGCTTTCAGGCAGATAATCAGCTCGAAGGATTAAAAACTTCAATGCATGATACATAGTTGCCTTAGATATTGAAAATAGCAAATTGTAATGGCGAAAGATATTTGCATACCAATTTGGCTTTCAATAGCTGTTTCTTTTACTGTCTCTATGGTTTGCTCCATTAATTTAAATGATATCGCCTTAAACAGGCAATATCGTATCAGATCAGGTATTATCCATTCAGCTGATAAAGTGGATATATAATGATTTGATGATAAGCAGATAATAACAATATGCTTACCATCGTTTCACAATCAATCCACATAGACATATACCGATCTCATATTGGAAGCACTAGCTTCTTATAACTACGCAGTACATGTATTTTTTATTCATGACAATGAATTCCACCCACGAGATTTCCAAACGGATGTATGCAAGACAATCTGGTGATGCAGCAACATTTATGTGACATCGATATCGTAAAGCATATAAAAAAGAACTCGAGGCCTGCTCAGCATGTATTTCAATTTACGTTATCGCTTACAGCGAGGCTCAATCAAAGCGCAAAAAACCGCTGTCGATGGAGACATTCATCGAGTATTGCATTCCATTTATTGACAGAGTGCATTACTTTGATATGGGTAAACATGTAGAGCAGACTGAAGTTTATTGCTCATGATGTGGTTCTTCTTCATTCATTGGGGACACACGGTGGCCCATGGTAAAACAAAAAACAAAAATTTATTTATAACAAAAAGTTGATCGTTTCGGCTTCAGATACACTAACTGGCAAATAGCTTGCAGCAAGAGCGTGCGGCATGTGATAAACCATGCAAATCGCAGTTAACCACGAGGGGCTGATGATTAATTACGTTTCTATGCTTGTCGTGTATTTATCCATTTACGACGACAGGGGCCTTACGGGCAACGCAAATAATGTTACTATTTGATCAGGAAATCAACACTCAGTTTAATGATACAGGTTATCAGAATTGTTTTATGCGGGTCAATGTGGACACACAGTGATCACGAATATTTTGCATTTATATTGTAAGCTTATGCATTGTATTAGTACAGCGCTATTCAAGTACAGCGCAAAATACATTTATGGTCTCATGGAATACTTACGTGAATTGGCCAGAAGAACACAGTATGCTTTATCTGCAATAGCATGGCTAAGAATAAGCGGGACTTCTGAAAAATGGGATGTCCTCTAGATGGTCACACAAATTATGAACAGCGTGTTCGGTATCGTTTTCGGAAAGGGTATTGGCAGGGATAAATGTTCATTCTGCTCGGTATTCAAGACTCCCAATACACACTGAAACTGTTCCGGTTATTTTCAACACTTATAACCCTATCTTAATGACCTGCTCACAAGAACTGGTCGCATCTACTTATTGTTTTGTGTATTGCTTGCGATGCCACAAGAGCATCATGATAAAAAGATTAATGTTGGCTTTTTCGAGTACAGCCACATAAATGATTTGGCTTAATCCATCACATATTTGAGCTCGATTGACATTACATGGCATGCTGATGCCATGGGCAAAGAGCATTGGCATATTCTGTCCGCCCTTGTTCACATTGTCCCTGGCACACGTAAATTCCTCTTAGCGACTCAAATCATGATAATATATAGCTTGATAATTTAAAAACCGGTATAAAATGGGCTCAAAAGATCTTGCAATGTTTTTTTTGGCATTAAATCGTTTTATATGCATGTTTGTGACACTGGCGAAACATAGTCATTAATCACCTTTGTGAGATGTTACATATCAAATCATAAGAAACTATACGAAAGTCACACGAGCAACTCGCCTACTGCATACTCCAGTTGGCATTAAAATTCAATTCAAACCACAGTTAATCAAAAGCCCAGGTCTTCAAAGGAGATATTAAGTGTTCGGTGCTAACAAGATGTGCTCCTAAAAACTAACGACGCGTTTGATTCATCCAAGTATAATTAGGATTCTAACAATCTACTGTGGTGTTGTTTGTGATAACATAGTGGTCTTGCCGCGAAGGTGGATAACCTTTCGTCGTATTTGTCCAAACTTTATACTTCTGTGAAAAAGATTCGACCAAAAGATCTGCATCAACCTCACTCTCTATACACTACCCAAATAAGAATGATATGCAGCTGACCTTGCTGTACCAATCACTATTAATGCTCTGGGATTACAGAAACCTAACCAGTAATGCAAGTCATTGCTGAGTTGTTGACACATGACGGAGACGGAATTATTTTAGATTGCGCTTGAAAGCTATAACACTAAAGTATTTCGGCCGTTGAGCGGGGTAAATACACAGACACACTTCCCTGTGAATGCAAAGCCTTTGGGATAAATAACAATTGTCCTCGGTGGTTTCACAACTATAACACTAAACTATTTCAGCCATTGAGCGGGGTGAATACACAGGCACACTTCCCAGTGAAAGCAAAGCTTTTGGAATCAAACAATTGTTCTCGGTGGTTTTACTATGCGCCAATGTGTATCAATGTGACTCAAGTCCGTTTCACAAAATATCAAGTTAAAGTGAAACTTTTCTTCTTTGCTTTGAATTGTAGATATATGCAATCAACCTGGATGGTATTGTGTAGTAAAAGTTATAAACATAACGTATTCTACTTCCCAAGTAATATGCTACATCTAGTATGATACGTAAAATGATATTGTTGCGGACATGTTTCCACTAAATGAACTCAAGCTGTATTGCTGCAGTGTGAGTGGAGACAACTAAGTCAATGACACAAAAGGTATATTTTGTTCCGGGGGCAAAACCCGTTGCTCACAATTGCATTATGGGATTTTGCCTCTCAGCCAACACACTGGATATTGGATAGAAAGTATCAAAGAGTGGAAAGAAAGAAAGAGACATAGAGAAAATGAAAGAGTGAGAGAATGAGAGGGTGGGGGAGGGAGAGACAGAGAGATAACGACCACTGTCTTTCGTCTGGCGCCACTAATAACACACACTGATCGCAATCATTACACAGTTACTGGCTGCTTCGTGAATGACAAAAGCTACCTGTTACTGGATATAATTGCAGTATTACTTTGGCGCGAGACATTGCGTTAAAAGTTGTTAAAGAATATATTAATAGCGAGCGATTGTCTGCTGCTGAATTGGACTATTCGTCGGTAACATCTGCAAATGATTACCAGGAAACCATATTTACTCCCTGAAAGCTTTTTAATGACCATCTCCGCGTGCACAGCATGTTGTCTCCATTAATATTTCACTTTGACCAGTTCTGTCACTTGGCTACAAATGATAAATAAGATAACCTGCGCGTGTCGTTAAGTAAGCCTGCTGACAAGCACTGTATATTATCACTATACATGGTCTCAATGGCACAATTGGTCATATGTTGCGATTTAAGCTAGTTGTAATCGAATGAGAACGTACTGCAGTGCTGCACGCTGAGTATGGTTTTGAATGAGCTATCGCCTGTCAAAAACGTCGTCCAACTCATAGGATTCGGATGGTTTTCCAGTAAGTGGCACATTTATACCATGGCTTGTTGGTGTGCTGGAATATATTTATCAGAAACAATACGCTACTATATACGCAGATGAGTGTAGTCTACGTTCCTTACACAGAACCACTGGTCATATGCAAAGTACGCATTTAAATGTAAGAACAGGGCGGTTTCATAGGTGACAATGTGCTGTAAAATGAATAACCCCCTTATATGGCCTGTAACATAAATCGTCATGCTTGTCCCACACATCCAGTTTAAGCTTATGTACTGGAAAATAATAATGTTACCGTCGTGATATAGGCAGACTCATAGCTCGTATATATCTCTGATCTCAGTAATGCGTTTTCGCGATCCGGTATTTTTTATAAAAATGTTTCTTCTCGTCAAGTGATTAATAACGAAAAAATGTACAATAACTTGGAATGAAATCATTTTTGACGTACCTATCTCTAGGAGTTTTGGGGTCTGTTGTCTTCCTTGATACTGGCGGGTATGTTGCCTTCCCGAATATTGATAATTGATTGCGATGCATGTACATAATAATGTACGGTTTCGGTGCTTGGAATGCGTCACTGATGGCACATTTACTTCGGAAATAATTGCAAGTGATTGATGTAATATTATAAAAGCCAGAAATGCTTTATTGCTAACAGAACCAGCCCCATAAAAGACGACCATCTACTTCTGCCGTAGCATAACATCCAGTAAAACCAGGAAATCGCCCAGAATATACATTTAAGAGTACCGATTATGATTTTGATGCGAAAACTGTGCCATAATATTTAAATATTGTAGAAAGCACTACTCAAAATAATGGTTTGTCTGGCGTTGTGGAGATTGCAATATCGTTGTGGAGATTGCAATATCACATCATCTGAATAGTGGCATACTTAACAATGGCAATGAGTACAAGCCATGCGTTCTAACGTTGAGTTGGTATCATAAGTAGTCGTGATGCCCTTTCTGATATAGCGATTTGTTTAATGTTGTAGCATGCATATTCAATCATGCGCGTATTGGACTATTTACGTACCATTGTTTGCCGTCTTTAACAATTGTTTTACGCTTTAAAGTTTGCATAACATCATGAAAGGTCTCTACATGCAGTGATTCTAGAAATCTGTGATAGACACGTATACCCAAAGTCCCTTACATCATTTAACATCATTGCGACCATTATTGGTCAGGAATGTCAAATATCGACCCATGAATCCACGCGGTATTCATTATAAATACAAACATTCGTATTACAGCGTCAAACATTTCCATGTTAGTTATGTCATATAAATGTAAACATTCTAATAAAATTTATCACTTTTATATGACAATGTAATCCTACGTAACTTCATGTCATTTTAACTGAACTTTAACGATTTAGTAACAACTTCGGCTGTTAAAATTAATTTTCATGTCTATTTTGCCCCCTATCTCTACATTAAGGAGTTAGACAATATATTAAATACCCAAATGGGGTGAATTATGCATGCTACGGGGCATCTTCATTTCAACGATACTTGCGCTCATATTTTGTCTTAGCTTTGCAGTTTCTCAATGGCTATTGTACAGGCAATAACCTTGCTTGCGTAAGATAATTTTAATCACGCAACACCTTCATAAGGCTGCTTTGAGTTACTTTGAATCAACCGCAATTTTGGAGCGGTTGCCTAATAACCTTTTGCTTATCTATTGCCAACTGATTATGTTATACTTCAATCACAACGTTACAATCTACGATTTGTTCTAATTATGATAGTCAATTCGATATCGGTACGAATTAAGATCATGACTATTGTTCAAGCTGGTAATATTAGTAGTCATAAATATCAATAATACTCATAATGTTTATGCAGATGCAAAACTCATTGAGACGTCCTACATTGACCTGCAGTAACATATGGAATGTGCGATATAATTGGATGTTATTAGCAGATGTAAAATAGTTAGATTTGTCAAATGAATTAGCATTTATCCAAGGAAGTATTGTGCTGGTCTTTCCTGTGACCCAATGAAATTTAACATGTCCCATCAAAGTCTAGGTTTGCGTGTAATATAAATGCTCACTCAAGGATCTCGCAAAACTATATCTGCAGTACGCGTTTCATGCCATAAATTTGGTCCTAGGGAGTCGCATCGGACGATGTAAGCAGAACATGCAGTGTTAATCATTTAAGCATAGCAGCCCCATTGCTCTTGACACTGTAATTGTAGCAATATGAACGTAGCCGCTATTTCCAACAAACGCAACATTTAGATATCGGCAGTGATATATCCCACCACCTTTACAAAGTGAAAAAAATTATCTTTATGTATAGATATACACACACACACACACACACACACACACACACACACACACACACACACACACACACACACACACACACACACACACACACACACACACACACACACACACACACACACACACACACACATATATATATATATATATATATAAATATATATATATATGTAAATTCATATGCATATATATACAAACATGTATGTATATATATATATATTGAATATGAATATATATATATATATATATATATATATAATATATATATATATATATATATATATATACATATATATATATATATATATATATATATATATATATATATATATATATATATATATATATATATACAAATAAACATATATGTCACTAAGACAGATTTGCAGTGGCTTTGTTAGGGGAAAGCTTGCTGTCTCAAAAACTTTAGCTTCCGGATTAGTTATGAATACAGAGTGATGCCTCTACTCTTGCCGCTCCACCTGAATACACTATGATATGTCACTGACAGGTACGCCTCTGCTGCGCATATCGTTTGCCAGAGTGTGGGTTGGTGTGAACTCTTAGGCGTTTCTCACGCGGAATTGTTCGACGGTGGGGTTGGTGTTTATACCCCTGCCTCCACTGCTGGACTGGTGTCGGTTCAGTGGATCGCTGTGGGATGGCGCGGTGCTTGGTCGGAGCGCATGCACACCTATGCAGGGCGTCATCGGGTACGAAGCGCAGGAGCATGTGGGGGAGAATAATTTGGGCGTAGTTCAGCATGATAGCTCGTAGGTGGGCGTCCAATGGAGTACCGTTGTAGGTGAATATTTGACCAAAAAAGGCACCTCTGATGCAGCCACTGTAAGGGCATACTTTAAACCAGAAAGCTAGCGGCACATATGACCCGTTGATAGGGCACCGCCACTTCATGCAATATGAGTTAACGAGCATTGTTGCTTTCAAAATTGGCCCCACTGATGTGTTTCCTCAACAAATCATGGAAATAAGTGACAGCGGTTTGGCTAACTCTCTATCCAACATCACAGAGTAGATAAAACTAAGATCAAATGGACAGTTTTTAATATCCGGCTTGTCCTGCCGCATATTTACTTTATAGCATACTCAAAGCGGATCGCAGAAAGAGACGAGCTACCATGGGTGGAGTTAGACGCAATGACTAGTATCGTGCATCGCATGTAAAACTATTGCTGGACATTAATTCGATGACTAACTCCATCATATTAAATTACTAGCGACAATGCATATATTATATGGTTTAGTATCCTTGATTAAGCTCTTGTTTAGCTTATTGTATGATACTATTGTGTCTTCAAAATTCTACATCTACGCAATATTGCACGAACCTTAAAAAGAGTACAACCAACGCGATTTACCCCAAAGGTTTGTTGAAATGTTAACGATCTGTATGATGACCTTATCAAGACACGGCATCTAGCCATCTCAAATGCTCCATCGCAATCCTTCTACAAGGGGTCAAGGGCCAGAAGCACTGGTGAACCGGGAGTATAAGCGAGGCCAAGTAAATGGTGAAATAATGGTATGGAAAATGGACATCTTGTGATAGACCTCAGGAAGGGCATGGTTTATATATCCTATAAAGAGGCGAAAAAGGCTTACTGTAAGGTTTGCCCAGAAGCCTTGAACAAAAGGGTGTTACTCTTGTCAAACATGTCAACCTCATGTACGTCAATGCCAGATTGAGTGCATCGTTGATATTTATTCGCATTATGAAGTCAGAATTTTGTAGCACTTAGACATTGGAACTCCAAAGAGACATTAATACAAGAATTCGCGAGTCTGAAGATGTTAATCAAATATATCAGGACGCTATGTTGATGCTGAAATGTATTATGATAGACTACGGGAGTATATATTAATTGGAACTCGTTGTAATGAAGAGAGACATGTGTGTTATGTTAATTCGCTTATACCAGGCTGTGCTAGTGGAATGTGTGGGCTTCTGGCAAAGCACTGGAAGCATGCAATTGGCTGTGACCATTCGTCAGTCAGTTGCGCGTTTTGTTCACTTTTTGCCTTAACCATCTTGTGGTATCTTTGACTTTTACGATTACCATCGCCCTGCCATCCCTAAAAATGCCCCCACAAACCTATCTAACGGGTAAGAGGTATTGGGCAATGGTTGTGTCTGCAGATTTAACTCAATTATTCGAACTGTGCTTGAAGAAATGTTGTTGCGAGGAATATTACGACGCATAATATTGGTCTGCTCCAGGGACGGAGGTGCTGGCTGTTAGATGTATAAATTACATTCGATTCACACAGTTCAAGCTGACATATGTCAATAACTTTATGGACACATTGACATCACAACAATGCAAACGCTGATTATGTTACGACTTAAATACCATTTTAAATTACCAATTGATGTCAATTTCACAATTAGCGGACATTCTCTAGAGAATCTCTAACCAATTGGCCATAGACTGTACTTAAAGTAGACGCTGTCGTTATGACGATGTGATATCCTCAGTCAAGCTGTATACAATAAGGTGTTACATTCACACATGTTTCAGCAGACTCAAGTAAACTTTCCTTTGCGCATTTTGGTAAATAAATCCATCATAATGACAAACGGATTCCTCCTTTCAGTTTACGCCACTGACATCCCACGAAACACATGTCCCCCATTTATTGATGGATAAGAAATTGTTGCATTCGATCAAGATTATGTCTTCGTCCATACGTCTTGAACTGTAGTATGGCAGCATATTTATAGATGACTATGTATTGAAACTTGTGCTGCCTTATACAGCATCATGAAGTCTGGCAATGATTTATAGACGAGTAGGCTTCGTGGCTTTAAAGTACATGTCCATCTACACAATTGCCAGTTCTCTCCATTCGTGATATTAGCAAGAGTACCTTATAAAATATTGATAATGTATTAATCAAGTATCCTTCATTCCATGTATATGCAGCCGAGTAACTCGACAAGCAATTTTGCAGTATGCCTCTACATCTTTTGTGAACCGTTGATTTGCCGAATATGTATATATATACCCGCACAAAGACCTTCTATAAATCGAGACTCAATCATGCATATAAATGGAAAATAAATCATCTTTCTTCAGATGACCCTATTACACAGATATGCCACTTTTATGGCTTTGATGGACATGGAAACAGTGTCTTAATGAAACAAAGTGTAATATCCTGCCACAAGCAGATAAAAACGCATGATGCATGTTTGTGTCACTGGTGAAGCATAATCATTAATCACTCTGGTGAGTTTTTATATATAAAATCATAAGCAACAACATAAAAGTCCCATCAGCAATTCGCCTACTGCATTCTCCAGGAATGCAAAATCCAGGCATCACTGATTGTGTTGATAAGGTTGAATAAAGCAGTATGACAAACTCCTGTGCGCACTGCTGCTGAGTTAACGTAAAGGATTTTGGAGCAATACATATATGGATACAATATCAATGGCAATTCCTGTGTTTTGGTGTTTGCCTGAACATAGCTATTGCCATATAAAAGTGCATCTTAACATGATACAGCTATTGCTAGACTTACGATCATTATTATAAGCGGCGAGCGAATTATACTTGTTGTCACCTTCTTTGTTCAATATAAATAAGCCATATGCTTTCTCGTAGAGCATGACATTGAGGATAGGAGGGATTTGGAAGTATGAATCTTAGGAACATAATTCAGCTACGTGGCAACAGACTATGTTAATGATTTCCTGACAGACCTAAAACAGCAGTCAAGGAGGAGCGGATTGTTAATTGATTAATTCAGCCAAAATACACCGAAATATATTCGTCGAAACTCAAATTTGGTAACATGGCGGTGAACGATTTCTGGTAGGAGCTTTGCAAATACAGCCATGCCTAAGGAAATATGCCTTCCTACTTATAGAAAGGCGTATGTATAGGACATGACATTGATACGGCTAAGGAAGCGAATAATCTTAATTAACGTGAACAATATACATGCAAGCATTTACGACTTTGCAATATGCAGGAAAATTACTTGCGCTCCATAGGCAGGGACCTATTGAATGCGAACTCATTTACGCATTCCACTCAATTGAGTGGCATATGTATATCAAATGTATGACCGCCTAACTCTACACGTGTAACCTTACACGACTGAATTGGTTATGTATTAAAATTTGTCAGCAGCCCGGCATCTGAACTAGCCTCCTTCCTCAGATATTTCATCAGCAAATATAAGATCAGGGACAACTATCGTCATTCAGCTGCAACCAATGCAACAATACCAAAGCTTACGAATGCTGAAACAGAATGGCATAATTGATATTGACTACACAATAAATCAAAAGGTGTATGCTTAACGAATGGAAATGAACGGCTTTACAACTGCAGGCAACATGATATTTTACCCCATGCAGTTTGAAAGTTATAGAGCATCGAGATGTTTTGGCGGATAAGATAGCATTAACTAATATGGATTGATTAATACAGAAGAACGCACAGGGAGTTATCTTACACCCCACATAATAGATTGTTTGCAAACAAGAGGGATAATTAGGCTCTGGTATGCCGAACCTAGCACCAATATCGTATTCCATCCTGGTTGCGCTATTTCCACCAACTGGTTTATATTAATACCATTTATACAATTTCGCTTAGTTGCCAAAGTTAATAATACGCCCATGTCTTCAAAGGTGATATCAAGTGTTCGGGGCTAACAAGATGTGTTCCTCAAAACTAACTAACTCGTTTGATTTATCTAATTACAATTAGGGTTCTAGTCATCCACTTGATGGGATTACTGTGGTGTTGTTAGGTGATAACTTAGTGGTCTTGCGGCGTGGGTGCATTACATGTCGTTGTATTTGTCCAAACTTCATACTTCGGCGAAAAAGATACAACCGAAAGATCTGCATCATTCTAACCCTCCATACACTACCTAAATCAGAATGATATGCAGCTGACCTTGCTGCACCAATCACTATTAATGCTCTGGGATTAAGTTTTGCTGAGTTGGTGACATATGACCAATAAGGAATTATTCTTGATTGTGCGTGACAACTATAACACTTAAATATTTCAGCCATTGAGCGGGGTGAATACACAGACACACTTCACAGTGAATGCAAAACCTTTGGGATCAATAACACTTGTCCTCGGTGGTTTCGCAACTATAACACCAAACTATTTCAGCCATTGAGTTGGGGGAATACACAGACACACTACCCAGTAAAAGTAAAGCCTTTGGGATTAATAACAATTGTCCTCAGTGCCAATGTTTTGCAATGTGTCTGAAAGTCCGTTTCACAAATAAGCAAGTTAAAACGTTTTTTTTGCTTTGAATCATAGAATACGTGCAATCAGGCTGGAAGGTATTGTGTATTAAAAGTAACAAACATATCTTATTCTACTTCCCAAGTAATATGCTACATCTAGTGTCATAATGATATCCATGTTTTCCCTCGCGCTAAATGAACGCAGGCTGTAGTCATCTCACTTAATGAAGTTATCAGTGTGCCCAAAATCTGGTCGACTCAAAAGAGATATTTTATCCAGGGGCGCAAAATCATTTTCTCACAATTAGATTTTGGGATTAAGTCACGCAGCCAACAGCACCGGATATTGGATAAAACAGTATCAAAGAGTGAAAAGAAAGACAAAGAGAGAGACGGCGAGAGAGAGAGAATGATAGAGAAGTAGAGATACGGAGAGAGAGGCCACTGTGTTTCGTCTGGCGCAACTAATATAACACACTGATCGTACTTCGAAATCATCACACAGTTATATTTCCATAATACTATAACCCCTTGCCTATCAAATGTCGAACTTACCTTATGTTTGATGTGCCAATGGTAAATGTTATGCAGTGTTTGATTGGACTGAGTAAATATTTTCACGATATCAACAACTCATTTTCTGTTTGTAAATGTTTTTCATATTAAATTCCTGCTCAAATGTTTGTTAATCAATGCATTTTATCGCATAAAAGCTACTGTTGTTTGCTAGTGGTGGCTCCTGTGTTGTTGTCCACGTCACCTGGAACACATTTAAAATGAAACATATTTGACTTTGCTTTAATTAAATATTGCAGGTGCATGCGAATTAATTTTGGCCTAACGATTACAATAGGTTTTACTTGAGTTTTACTGAATCCGACCAAAGCGAAACATGTAGCAAATGGTTGCACTTAAGGATTCGCTAAGCTGGCGGATGCTCGTGTGGGTGCGATAGTCTAGTTCTGCTGTTGCATTAAGTGAGCTGCCCTGGATAGTGAACATTAATGCCAATGTTTGGCCTGCCCGCAGTTTTTGGGCTGCATAGCATATTGATAAATTTAGCATATTGCAGTGGTGCAAATCAATTGGCGGGCTATAAGTATAAATAAATAACGCCAGATTTGCAATTATTATTTCTTGACATATTTGTCAGCCATTGTTAAACGTATTCGACTACCTTTGTCAGACGAATGTAGGTAATACGTTGCTTTTTAATGTACTGGAAGGAAACAGCCTTTCAATCGAAATGTAAGACTCTTGACCTTCAACTCCATACCAACAGCGAACTCATACGAAGCGAAACATTTAATACCCGTTACTGGCTGTTTCATTAAAAGCAAAAGCTACCTGTAAAACTGGATTGTATTGCAGTATTACTTTGGCGCGGGACATTTTGTTTAAAGTTTTTAAAATATATACTAATAGCAAGCGATTATCTGCTGCTGAATTTGACCATTCGTCGGTAACATCTGCAAATGATGACTTGGAAGCCATATTAACTCCCTGAAAGCCTTTTGATGACAACCTCTGCAAGCACAGCATGTTGTCGCTGTTAATATTTCACTTTTTGACCAGTTCTGTCAGTCGATCACAAATGATAAAAAAGATAACCTGCGCTTAACGTTAAGTTAGCATGCCGACATGCACTGTTCATTATCACCTAACATGGACTTATGGAACAATTGGTCTCATGCTGAGATTGAAGCTAGTTCAGCGTAATGAAGTGCTGCATGCTGATTTGGGCTTCGAATCCACTGTCGCCTGTCAAGAATGTCTTCAAACTCCCAGGATTTGGATGGTTTTCCAGTAATTGGCACATCAATACCATGGCTTGTTGGAATGCTGGAATATATGTATCTGAAATATTACGCTACTATATACACAGATGAGTTTCGACTAGGCTCCTTACACAAAACCACTGATCATATGCAAAGTACGCACATTAATGTATTAACAGGGCGGTTTCATCGATGACAGTATGCTGCCAAACGAATAACCCCCTTATATGGCCTGTAGCATAAATCGTTATACTTGTCCCACACATCCAGTTAAAGCTTATGCAATACAAAATAATAATGTTACCATCGTAATATAGGCAGACTCAAACCCTTATATATCTGTGATCTCAGAAATGTGCATTCTGTATCCGTTAAAAAAATTCACAATATTTCTACTCCTCAAGTGAGCAAAATATAGTTATTTGTTTATGTCACATTTTGTACAATAACTTGGTATGAAATTATGTTCGACGTAGCTATCTCTACAACAAGCTTAAGCGATAATTCATTATTTTTTCTGCACAGTTTGATGCATGAGTTAAGAATATTCGTCTATACAGTGTACTGCATGACAATAAAGCTCAAGGGATATTCTCCCTACCGGAAAGGTACATTTGATTATCCTCGCCTCCGAAAGCTGAATTGCTTCGTTAGCGTAGATATAGCACTCCTCTGAGCATCTAGATACGCCTTCGGTGCGATATCAAGAGACAGTAATGAGCTGCTGAATGCTAAGTTGATCTACCCAATCTGAATGGCTTCAGTCGGCGACGAGAAGACGAGAAGATGCAAAAAAAACCCGAACCATCGTTGCATTGACGGGAGTGTCTATTTTCTTCCTTTAATACTGGCGGATATGTTGCATTCCCGACTATTGTTAATTGATTGCGATGCATGTAAATAATATGTACGGTTTTTGTGCTTTGTATGTGTCACTGATCGCACAATAACCTCGGAAATAATTGCAAGTGACTGATACAATATTATAAAAGCCAATAATGCTCTATTGCTAACAAAACCAGCTCGTAACAGACGACCATCAACTTCAGCAGTAGCAAAACTTACCTTGAAACATCCAGTCAAGCAGAAAATTGCCCGGAGTATACAATTAAGATTGGAGAGTACCGATTATGATTTTGACACGAAGTCTGTCCCATATCATTTAATTATTGTAGAAATAACGGTTTGTGTGGCGTTGTGGAGATTTTGCTATGTCATGTTACCTCAGTACGAATCTTCATGTTAATAATACTTGCACTCATATTTTGTCTTAGCTTTGCATTTTCTCAATGGCTTTTCTCCAGCAATAACATTGCTTGCATACGTACATTTTAGTCACACAACCCCGTGATAAGGCTGCTTTGAGTTACCCAATTTGTAACGATCCTGTATTGATTTGTTAATGAAATTTTGTACTTTCAATGATTCGAAGTAATTAATTAATTAATTTAGTTATGACGAAGATGGCTGCCGGTTAGGAAAATAATTTTTGACGAGATTGGTGGCCAGGATTAAGAGTGATGCAGTTGCTATATGTAGATTTATTTATATCTGCACTGTTGCTTACTCATCTTGGTTACCAGACAATGTTCTCGGTTACTAGGGAGTAATGTTTTTCCCTTTTTGTCTGACCTTGGTGGCACAGTGTTGTATGCGTAGCATTTCAACCCCCCTATCCCAACCGATCGGCTATGTTTTATCTGCCATGTAATTACCTTCACTTCAGGATCCTTTCCCCTCAGGATCCCTTGTATGATGCATACCAACGGAATGCATTGTATGGGGAGGTAGCTCTGGTGTGGTGAATTATTCATTTCCTTATATGGAGCGGTTAAGCCAATCCTAGCGTATATAAGACCCACAAAAACGCACACCAACAAAGAAGTCCACATAAGTCCACAGAAGTCTCACAGAAGTCACATAAGTCAGAAGGAAGACAGCCAGGCTCTCGTCAGCTTCAAGATAGGCTTCAAAAGAGACTTACTTACTTCTACCTTGTTTTCTGCTTGTGGATTGAAATAGAAATAAATCAACTTTGGTTTAAACGGAGTCCTTCATCTACCTGTGCACCTACAAACCGTGTTGGCAAATTGAAGTAAAAAGAAGGCGCAATAGAAAGACAAATGATAATATCTAAACCTCTCCCCAAGGCGCGATACACTTAATCACAATTTTTTAGTGGTTGCCTAATAACCTTTTGCTTATCTAGCAATATTTGCAATGCCAAATGATTGTGTTAAACGTCAATCATGGCCTTACAAGCTATGCTTCGTACGTACTATGATAGTTTAGCGAAAACCCTTTGTAGAGCTTACAACGCTATTTTAATTGTTAATAGAGGTCTTCTAGTTGTCGTTGTTGTTCTTCAGGGCATTTCTTTCAATGTGATTCGTTGCCAACGTCATCTGAATTTGTGCCTGCGCCATCGATAATAATATAACATAAATGAGCTAAAAGCTGCAGTAAACACAATTATGTGAGCTATTGCACGTTCAGAAATGCAGGCATCTCCAATAAATGACTGTCTCGCCGTTGCCTCAGTTAGTCTGTGCATTAATGACGACTCTATGTTACCCCTGAGTGGGATAAATATGATCTGTCATAAATACCCATCAAGCCCATGCTCATGATATGTTATTGTTTAGTTATAAGGAACAATGTTGTTAGATATGTTCAGCCCATGTGTAAGAATGTGTAGTAAACAAAGAACGTATGTGCATTAATTATATTAATTACATCTCTTACACAGAGCCTGTCATGAGGACAGTATTGCAGGTGTTGATATAAAAGACAACCAATATGGTACCTGATTCAACATACAGTTTCATAGTACTATTCATCCTTAATCTATTCGTCATACTGCTAATAAGCGGAACCTGTCACAGATGTATTATTGTAGTAGCTCACACAACGGTTATCCAAGATTTCAGGCTTTTGCTAATGTGCGTCATTCATCAAACTCAAACGTAACATATCATTGCATGGAAATGTTTCTCGACAGAAAACGCCCCATTAACCGCACATTGCTGACCTTGTTCCCACTTGATATGCAACCAATAAACCTCAAAGCACATGTTGATCCAGATGTCATTAAATTGATGTCACGTGCATTTGCTTGCGCTTCGTACGAGTGTAAGGTATCCGAAACTTTTGATGGCAACAGTCTGACATAATTGATACACAATGGCAGATATGACAATGTCTATATGCTAGTACTAGGCAATGAACCGATTTCCAGATGTCCACGTTATACTGCGTTTCTCACATTACTGGTTTATTACGATTGCATCATAACGATTTAGACTGATCCGTCATATATTTTATTAAATCAGCCTAGCGACATTATTATAGTTACTTTATTATTCCACATTTTATGTTATAGCACATTAAGTTGAATTAAGATATTTATAGCAGCGCTTAACAGTGTCTGTTGACTGAGGCTATGTGATTATGCATACAAGTTGTGAAAAGGGAATGCCTTTCTTCGAGATAACTAAATAGCGCCTAGAATAACGATAAATATTCTTGCCAGACATAATCAATGTAGGCCAGCGCATAAAAATTATGTTCTCATTGAGTTATTTTGACGTAAGGTTATTATTATAATCTCAGTCGCTTGTACCATTAACCAGACATTGCAATCATAATCAAAGATGCTTATTTTGTAACCTTAGTTAAGGCAGTGTTTTATGTTTCTATTACACTTTTCTATTGGAAAGAGCTCTGTGAAATAGTCATCTAGGTACTTACCTTCTTTATTTTTATACGAAAATTTCCTCTAGATATGAACGATAAGTGTAGAAATACTAATATGGAATTAATCTGTGACGAGACACGACCAACTTGCTGCACCAATTCACCGAACATATCAGTTTATGTGAATGTCTATGCCTGAAAGCCGTATAGACGCATTTCTATTAAATGCGTTTAGCAAGGAGTTGAGTTGAGTTGGACAATGATTATAGTCACAGTAAATAAAGGGTTCAATAAAAGCCATTTAATCGACGATAGCGCACTTCTAATATTTTGAAAGCATCTTACGAGAATGCTATCGGATGTCAGTGGCCGTATAAGATGAATGATTTCAAATCAGTGCTCAAAAAGAAGCATGCTATAATAGACCGGGCGGATATAAAAACAAGAATGGCTTGTTTGTACACCAAAACGATGTATTTTGCGCGATTCCTATCACGCAATGAGCATGATCAATGTGCCGGAATTCATTCTACGATATCACGGTTTATTCTCTGTGTAGACTTATATTCCTAATAAAAGAATAACCGACTCCATCTTCCCCGATTGCAACAAGTGGTTAATCAACAGAACGACATGGTGTGCTCCTTCAATATTGCGCCAATGGAGACATATATTTGAGGAGTACTTATTTAATATTTCAGAACGAAATATGATATGGTCCAATTATGTAACATATCTTCCTCATTGAAACCTCTCAACTTTTAAAATAGGCTTAGGTCCAATTATATTGTAGACATTTAGATATTTAGCCTTGCCCTCTATTGAAATGAATACTCGGAAAGGAAGGGGGTTGAGAAGTATCGATACGTAAATAGTCAAATTGCATTTCTTACTAAGTATTAGCCAAATTTGCCATCTACGAAAGAAGCATTTGCGTTATTATTTACTTTAAATCTAGGTTATTATTGATATGTTATAAAAACTCTCATTGCTCATGTTAAACTGCCAAATCCATAATTATATAATATAGCATAAGAACTGCATGTCAGATGTCTTACAAATAGCATGCGGGAAATAGGAGTATTATGCATATGCTAATCTATGCTTGCGCCTTGCATGTCCTGTGTGCATCATACCATGCCATTTTACTGCCCAGATTTTTGTCTTTGTTCTTCATCAATATATCGTTCTTATCATTAAATATTTTCTTATTCGTGGACCTGGAGAAATTATTGCATCGCCATATTTAACAGATTTAATTGTAATGTCCTTCCGTATGCAAACAGCAAACCTCCAACTAAACCTAGCAACATCATGTCCGATATGATCATTCATAACCTTGCCAACAACAGTGCCAGACATATTCATCTGTATTGCCTCGAAGTGATTACCTGTATAACGCAGTTGAGTTTATTTGTCAGTATTATGGTTCGACTATCTGTCATAAACCATCCTCAAATTTGTTTTGAGTGACGTATGTTTAATTCATCAAATCTTAGTCTTATACAACTGACCAATCGAAACGACGTGGCTTTTGATACTAGGCAAGCTATGCAACATATTTGGTGCCAGTATGTACGTTCCAGATTGTGCAATGCTGACCCTGATCTTATGCATACATACTAAATAATAGTCGACATTACATGTAACATGGAAAAATTTCCTGATTATTTGGCCACAGCGCGATTGGAAAGGTTATTCTGTTCTTTATACTGTCCCAGCTATAGGATTTGACAAGGTTTACCAACGTCCTAAAAGTCTTTAGTTATCATTATGGCGATGCTGAAACAACAAATCAACTCATTAACTATTTTGCATACCTGTATGAGGTCCCACGGAGATTTCATCGAAAGTCAATCTTTTTGTTTGTCCGATCTATGTGCAGTACTGTATGGTAAAAATAATTGCCAATCATTTCTTTAGTCTGATGCGTTGTGTAAGCTTGGTTGCCAATTATGTTTATACATTTTGATGTCCCTGAGGGATACCACTAGTAACCTACGTCCAATATGATCCAATTTGTTTCCTCTCTCTGCCGTTCATTACGTGCTGATGTTGTCGGCCGTAAGTGTGCTAGCCAACAGTCGATAGGGAACTTTATCAATACGAATTTTTAAACATCCTAATAAAGAACCTCCACAGAAATACTTCCTCCAAGAAGGTTGCTGTGGCAAGTCTGCTAACACGGATACCTTGTTCATTAGTGTTTTGATGGACAAGGTGAATACCTTTAAAGTCTAAGCGAGTACATATGGAAGCCGTGGGCAGAGTTTATCAACGTAGGTGTCTTGTTTTGTTTCACCAAAGTAAAGTCTTTTGGGAATAATCAAATTGGGAGTCCGCCTATCTCGTTAGTAATTACTGATCGGAAGTAACTGTTAAGCTTTGTTTGCCTTCCGAATTCGCATTATTAGCACTACCAAAACGAAGACTTTTGACCTTCCATAGCGTAACAGTATTTCGGTTTTTCAAATACGTTGAAATAAGCACCACACTCTGACCGAAAAATGATCACGATGCATAGTGATATTACGATGTCATTAGAGTGTGTTTGATGGTATTCATCCCGTCACGCCTAGTGACAAACCGCCATTTGAAAGCTTATATAACGATCATTTGCGAGATATACCCATTACAGATGACAAGCTCTGCACATTAATTGATTAATATCATAGTGGCAATGATTTAACCCACGGAATGACACGGTATTATTTTTAAAGGTGTTATTTGATCAGATTAATGCTAGTCGCATTTGATGCATAAGGTAATAATTCTAATCACAACATGTTTTACCAGCCGTATTAAAACTGTTTGATTCGTTCGAGCTTTTAACTTTACTTAACTTCCATGAAAACCTGCATATCCAAATTAATTCGTTAGTGTTATGACTTCCAATCCGCTTGCCAAACAGAGCAAAAACATATTCGGTCTTTAGCTAAAAGGTTTAGAGGGAGTAAGGCACCGGATGAAACTGCAGAATCTACATTAATCTTACAACATATCGAAAATGCAGCGAGGATATATCATGGATAAGACACACCAAGAAGCCTTGTATCAAATGTCACGACATTCGAAACCCACATCTGCGTAGTACTTAGTGGTGTGTGAGGCCTGGATCGGTAAATTAAAGGCTGGTACTACGGAAGCACTCTGTCATACGTGTCGATTGACAACATGGCATTACTTGTGTAAGCGCAAATGTGCACGAGCTTATGGTATTTGCATAAAAAAACATAGCTTTAGGTACTGTAGCTTAAGGATATAATAAGTTAAGCAGATACAATGATATGTGCTTTCGCTTTTGTTTATTTGAATCTACATAAAACAATATTTAGAATGAAGCAAGTGTGTTTTAAAAGTAGCCCTAATAGTCATTATGTGTATTTGTGTATTGTTAAACTATATATTTAGCACTCGAGTATTGGTGTACCACTAAACATGGCAAATTCTTAGGCA
>CM067343.1:39204857-39437357 GCA_034190875.2 Urechis unicinctus
TCTAAAACTGTTCAGTATATCAGCATCATGTATGCATATATATCACTACCCATTAATAATGATGGATGAATGCAACTATACACAATTATGATGTATACATACGCGTCCATAGAAAATGCGATCTTGCTCCATGCCTTTAATGATATTGATGTGCTGAATTGTCCATGGGGAACATTGTTAAGAAATTGAACGATATTTATTGGCAAGATTTACACTGTTCCCTTTATGGTGAGTTTGAAGATTGCAAAAGGTATTACATTGCTTACAAACTAACAAAGAAAATGCTATCTACGCAGAAAGAACGTTATGAATGACTTGCTTTGCTGCATAGCGGTGCGTTAAAATCTAATGTTGCTATAAATCGAGACTCAATCATGAATTTAAATGGAAAATAAATGATCATTCTTAAGATGACCCTTCAAAGCAAGCTGTAAGTAATGTAGCTCTTTCACTCAAATATGCTACTATACCGGCTTTGATAGACATGAGAATATCTCTCCGCTAATTTTATATTATTGCATAGATGCCGGATTTTGAGAATTTAGCCACATAAATGGTTTGGCCATATCCATCACATAATAGAGCTCATGTACATTACATGACGTGCTGATGCCATGGCATATTCAATCTGATCTGGTTCACATGTACCCGTTGACATGGATATTCATCTAAGCGACTCAATTCATGACAATATATAGCCTGATTACCGTAAATACCCGTAAAAAAGGGATCAAAAGACTTGCAATGTTGTTACGCAATACATCATTTCATATGCATGTTTGTGACACTGGCGAAGCATTATCATGAATTAATCTCATGAGATTTTATGTATCAAATCATTAGCAACAATATGAACGTGACACCCGAAATTTGCTTACTGCATACTCCAGGAGTTCAAAATGCAGGTATCACCGATTGGATTGATTAGGTTGAATAAAGCGGGATGGCGAACGCCTATGCTCACTGCTCTGAGTGCACGTAAATGTTCTTCGGAGCGATACACATTTAGATACAATATCCATGGCAATTGCTGTGTTTTGGTGTTCGCGTGAACATAACTATTGTCATATAAAAGAGCATCTTAGTACAACTTCTGCTAAAATTGAGAGGATTATTATAAGCGGCGAGCGTATCATACTTGTTGTCACCTTTTTTGTTCAACACTAATAAACTACATCATATTATCTAGTAGAGCATGACATCGTGAATAAGAGGAATTTAGAAGTACGAATCTCTAGTACAGAATTCAGCTTCTTGGCAACAGACAGACATGAAATAGCAGTTCAAGTGAAATGGCAAGATCACTCATTGATTTAGCCATAATTCACCGAAAAATATTCATTAACACTCATGTTTGACAACATTGCGGCACCTAAGGAGTCGACTTTGCCGGATCTCAAGGAGTAAGGGGATAGGAAATACTGCCATGCCTAAGGAATATGTCTTCAAACCCGTAGACTGGCGTCAGTATAGGACACTGATAAGGTTACGAAGGCGAATAATCTTAGTAAACGTGAACGATGTACATGCAAACATTTATGACTTAGCAGTGTGCGTGTGAATTACATGCACTTCCATTCCAGAGCCAGGGACCTTTTGAATGCAACTGAATTGGTTATGTATTACTTCTTATGTTTGGCCAGTAGCCCGGCATCTGAATTAGAGTCTCATTTCTCAAATATTGCATCAGCAAATATAAAAGCAGGGACAGCAATATTCATTCAGCTGTAGCCAATGCGGCAATACAAAGGCTAGGAATTCTGAAACAAAATGTCATAACAGATATTGACTACACAATAAGTCAAAACAGAAATGCTTCACGCAGGCAACATGATGTTATACCCAATACAGTTTGAAAGTTATAGAACAACGAAGTGTTTTGGCGGATGAGACAGCATTAACTAATGTGGATTGATTAATAAACATACAGAAAATAACGCACAGGGTGTAATCTTACACTCCACAGAATATATTGTTGGCAAACAAAGGGTATTGAAGAGAGATATAATATTTATACGAACGCGCAGGGATTTATCGTACACTTCACATAATATAGTGTTGTAAACAAGAGGGATTGAAGAGAGACATAACGTCTATACGAACGCACAAGGATTTATCGTACACTCCACAGAATATATTGTTGGTAAAAATTAATACCGTTTATGAGTCAATGGCTATTCTATTCCAAACCACGGTTAATCATAAGCCCATGTCTTCGAGGGCGACATCACGTGTTCAGTTCTAACAAATGTGCTCCTCAAAACTAACGACGCGTTTGATTCACCCAAGCACAATTATGGTTCTTACCATCCACTTGACGGGATTACTGTGGTCTTTTTAATGATAACATGGTAGTCTCTATACACTCTCTTGCTGCACCAATCATTATTAATGCTCTTGGATTAGAAAAACTTCGCCAGTAAAGCGAGTTATTGCTGAGTTGTTGACACATGACCAAGACGGAATTATTCTGGATTGCGCTCGACAACTATAACACTAAAATATTTCAGGCACTGAGCGGGGGTGAATACACAAACGCATTTCCCAGTGAGTGCTAACGCCTTTGGGATCAATAACAATTGTCCCCGGCGGTTTTATATTGTGCCAGTGTGTAGCAGTGTGTTTTAAAGTTCGTGTCACTAAACACCAAGCGAATGCGAAATATTTTCTTTTATGGTTTGAATCATGGAATATATGCAATCAAGCTGGATGGTGTTGCGTAGTAGAAATTCCAAACATATCTTATTCTGCTTTCCGAGTAATAAGCTACATCTAGTATGATACGTATAATGATATTGTTGCTGACATACATGTTCCCATTCTCGCTAAATGAACGCAGGCTGTATTGCTTCAGTGAGAGTAGAGACAACTAAGTAATCTGACTTGATGTAGTTATCAGTGTGCCCCAAATCTGGTCGACACAAAAAGGGATATTTTGTCCGGGGGCGCCAAATCCTTTGCGTATAATAACATTTTGGGATCTGTCTCGCAACTAACACCACCGGATATTAGATAAAACCGAATCAAAGAGTGAAACGAAAGACAGAGATAGAGGGGGAAGCGAGAGGGAATAGATCGAGAGAGAGGCCACTGTGTTTCGTTTGGCGCCACCAATAACATATATTGACCGTACTTATCATTACGTAATCATTACACTGTTATATGTCCATAATACGATAACCTCTCGACTTTCAAATGACGAACTAACCTAAGATTTGATGTGCGAATTGTAAGTTATATGCAGTTTAATATTTGACTGAGCAATAATGAAAATGTATGACAATTTATGATCAAGTTTTGCAAACAGTGCCCGTGAATCACCGACTGAATGCAAATTGCGGCCACGTTATAATTAATCGAATACAATTTTGCCAATATTGCCTGATTTAACTATAGAGTTTATATATTTGAAAACGCTTGAAAACAATCAAGGGAAAAAAATATATGACATAGACAATGCAGCATCAAACCTGGTTAAATATGATATGGAGTGTAATGTCAAAATGCACAATGCCCAATGCTTCATGCTAAGGGTGACAATCCTGTACTTCCAAAAGTGAGAATGTACTTTGACAAATCTTTAGTATACCGGACAGAATCGTTCCAAAATGAAAGTCTTGAGCTCAAAGCTGATATTTGTTCTCTTTATTTGCTGACCGTCCCTGAGTAACCGCAATGATTGTTGTTATTGCGAAATAATAGCAAAGGTGTCAAATAGCCAGGATTACCAGTAGAACTTATACATTCGATAATAACATGTCGTAGTTATTATGGCTTTAAACCACTCGTACTTTCCCGTGAACGGTATAATTGGAACTCTATTCTAAATAAATGTTTTTGTCGAGTAAACCAAACAATCTTTGTTGCTATTATCGACGCTTTACAGCTACCGTGAAATCTTAATCTGCCGGGTAATCGACAACGTCTCACGGATACGAAGTAGTTTTTTGCAAAATAGAACATTTGGATAAGTGGTTATCAACATGAGTAATTTTACTTGGCTGATGCTTGAACAAAATATTAAATTCATAATGGAAATTATCCTCATGCATATAACTTTAATCATCATGCTTTACTTTCAAGTCAGGTAACATAGGGTAGAGTGATTGGTGCTGCCTCTTGCATGAAAGTATGAGACGGAGCGTATGTCCGAAAAAGTGACCTGTATTGCCGAAGCGCTCATTTAGAGAAACAAACGACTGTCGTTTCATTTTTCACCAAATGTCACATATCATAAACGACGATGGTTTGAAAATGCAACCAACAAAAACGTCGTGATGCGCCCCCCAAAAAAATATCGTAGGGACTGCTTCATATTAAAAATACGGTTAGATAGTAGTGGCGTTCAGCTCGAGTAAGTCATGGGAATCTCGTCGGCGTTACGTTATTCTGTTTGTAAAAACAGTTCATTTACGACAGTGATAAGCATCTAAGGTCCGGAACTCAGGTATCAAACTTACGAAGGTTGCAATAAACAATATGTGAAACAGTGAACCTCATCCTAGACGACTGACTCGATTGGAGTTACGTGTTTTTGTCGTTAGAATGTAGCGGTAGCTATCGTCTCCACAATGCTCTTATCCTGATCTCAAAAACACATATATGGTATAATTGCAAAACAATCTGAGGGTATAGCCATGCACACATAACAGCCTTCCCATGATAACTTGCGGACCAAACACCTTAAAATATACTTCCAACATATAGCGGCGCTTTGGTGCGCGGACAAAACTTACGCACCAAACGTTTACATCTTGAATGAAAACACGAAGCAGATTAGGACAGTAACGATAATAACATTAGCCTTTTATACGCTCTGTATATTGACCTAGCGCTTTAAACTTGCATTAACTCCATGGGCAGCGTCTATCAATAGTTTTTACCCGCCATTGCATGTCATTATCAGTTGCATATTGTTCCATTTCATACATTATACATAAACAGAACATTATGCACGAATGTGCTGAAAAATTACCAGCCGCAGAGAACCGACACATTTATGATTTATTGCTAGTGTCTAGTGTGTTGGTCATAATAGGCATCAAGACGATGTGCCGTGTGACGTGTGGTTTTTAAATATGCCACAAACGACGCGAGATTTATCCCTTAGATAACTCATTCTTCCGCAAATTTGGGGCTGGCTGCCATTAATTCGCAAAGCTCCCAGAAAATAACGATGCAGGCTACATAGTAACTATACGCAGTTCAATTTTGCGTTTCTTATCAGAAGCAGACTACATCTTTCCAAAAGGTTCAGAAACAACCTCTTGCCTCACCAAACATCGTTGTGGCATACAACGTTGATGTTATACAAAAAAAATGCCAATGGACACGCATAAAACTGCAACAAAACACCGGCTTATCCTCTCTGTAACCTCATCCTGATGCCAACATTTAATAGCTTAAACCCAGTTCATAAAGGAAACATTGTCTCAGACATATCGTTATAGTCTGTTTGTGCATATTTTACTCTTTTTTAGTCTTTTGCTCGGGCATTTCGATATTTTCATCGGTGTTGGAATCACTAGACTCCTATTATCCGAAAGCTCACAATGTCTTTATTTGATTAGATTTTCACCAATCCGTACCCATCGATGTAGCTCATTATTAACGAAAGTTAGAATGCTTATTAACATATCCGTTGGTCATATAACATTTCTTATAGAAGCTGTACCCCAAAAAACATCCTAAACAATCCTAAACTAGCGCAATCAATGTATTCAGAGTGAATAGAAGAAGTCCAGAATAAAACCACGCCGCTAATATCCACCATCATCTGCACATTCAAAGAACTTTAATTCAACTGACGACATCGAAATTAAACGCGCTTGCATGATATGTTGATGCGAGAGTAGCTTCAGCGCGTTATATAGATAAATGAGACATACCAAATCATCCCATTCAATCCCCATTAGTTACTGGTAAACACGATACAAGATTAATTAATCACATGTTAATGAATATTATGGTCAATTATTGATTAATGTGCCACATGGTCGTCATTATCTGGGACATGTCATACAGCAATGCTGCTTCAAAATAGGATGGAGACAGATAACTTACCGATCAAATAACAGATGTCAGTTGTGGAATTTCCAGGACACATAAACGCTCATTTGGTGTTATCAAGATGCAAGCGTACAATCAATTTATCTAGCAATCAAATGATAATAATATATGCCATTAACAGCAACTGTCAAATTAACCAGAAAGAAAATCACAGTTAGACATAAACTGGAAACAAGCCCCTTGTTCAGCATGAATGAAAAGATAATGACGATGCATATGTGTAGGATACTTGTATATAAACTAAGATATCATGATTAATTGTCAATTTATAGAACCAAGGTTCATGCTATTAGTATGAATAGGCTATAAGTATGAATAGATAACGTCACATGTACAATTAATATTAATGTGACATATATTTCAGCCATTAGTATATGTATTTGACTATATTTGTGAGACGACCCAAGATAATATGTTGCTTTTTAATGTACTTCAAAGAATCAGCCATTCAATCGAAATGTATGACTCGACTTCAAGCCCATAACACCAGCAAATTCATTAGAAGCGAACCATTCAAAACCCGTTACTGGCTCCTTCATGAATAGAAAAAACTACCTGTAAAATTTTGACTAAGTTTTTGAAGAATGTATTAAACGGGAGCGGTTGTCGACTGCTTAAGTGCTTGGACTATTCGTCAATACACCTTGTTTAATCCCTGAAAGCCTTCTGTTGACAATTCCTGGATACCATGTTTAATCCCTGAAAGCCCTCTGTTGACAATTACCGTTCTGTCTGTCGACCACATATAATAAAATTAAGTAAAGTTAGCATGCTGACAAGCACTGTATATTATCACCCATCATAGCCTCATTGGCACTATTGGTCACTGGTTGCGTTTGAAGTTAGTGAAATTAGAACGAGAACGTACTGCAGTGCTGCGTGCTGATTATGGCTTCGAATGCGCTATCGCTTGTGAGGAACGCCATCTGACGCATACGATTTGGATGGTTTTCCAGTTTGTGGCACATCAATACCATGGCTTGTTGAAATGTTGGCATGTATGTAGCTGAAAGAAAACGCTACTATATATACATGCGTCTTCGAAGGTAATCGTTATGTAAAGCGCTGAAATATGGATATTATCTTGTATGGAACTACAATCAAATAAAGGTATCATATGCATTAATCATTTATATGAGGTCAATGTCACAAAGAACTTCCAGAGAGACTCCCACCCCACGTACCTGAAAAGTATGGCTTTCACCAAATCTATGATCAATGATATGATAGTCTGTACAAATAGATGAAAATGCAAAAACTATTAGAATGCGATCTCTCGGCTGTGAGTTTTCTCTCTAGCCTTTAGCACGCTACTGTTCGAGAGACAGTTGAGTTTAGGGATAGCATTGTTACCAACACCATGATTATGCGGGGGTCAAAAATACAACAACCATGCACGATACAGGTGCCAACACCGGAATTTAATATCAGGAATAAGACAAGTAAATAAAAGTGTGAGAGGTGTAGACTTCACTGTTAGTACTACGTCGTCGGCCGAATATATGCTGAACTTGTTTAACTATCTCCAAATAGCAGCAACATTACGCACACCATTATAATGTAGTGTTGTTGATGGGAACAGCCCTTTCTTGCGATATGATCGGGAACTAGCAATGGTGCTGGTGATGAGATGAACAAATGTTTATGCTATTTTCTGTCTAAGATGACGTAATAATTTGGATCACCGAAGTCACAATTCAATTACTGTCCACTGCATCATGAGGAAATCAATCTTTTAGCAGCTACTTTTGCATCTGTCTTCAATCAGAAATTGCGCACATCTTTATAACAACACCATAAACAATACAATTTGTGTACGAAGTCAAGGCAGCGTGACATACTATGAGTGAATGTATCAGGTTTATTGAGTTAATTGTCATTGCTGGTGCAACGTTAACGTCATCATTGATACCAGTAATTACATGATGCCAATTCGAAGCACTACGGCACAACGTTCCGATATAATTATGTATAATACCCATAGCAGTACGCTGCGGTTTGTTTAATCACTACGTCGTAAAAAACTTATATTGAAACACGAATATTTCTAACTTTCAACGTGAAAGACTATGTGTTGCGCCAACTCATAACATCATATATTTGCATGTGATCCTTAATTGTAAGGTAATTAAATTTTCTTGGTTTGACTTTACTATTAGAAATTCACAAATCTACTCTGCGGTCAGATGTATGAGGTGCAATCGTATGGGGATTGTTAAACGGCTTTACATTTGGGCTTTTATAAAATGCCCGTCCACCACGCCTGCGTTTTGATGAATGCTGCAAAGGCGGTCTCAGATAGGTTTCCTACACAAACCACAGGTCATATGCAAAGTACGCATATAAATTTATTGACAGGGCGGTTTCATCAATGACAGTTTGCAGTAAAACTAATTACCCCCTCATATGGCCGGTATCATAAATCGTCATGCTTGTCCCACACATCTAGTTAAAGCATATGTACCGAACACGCATAACTACACAATCGTAACATAGGCAGACTCTTACCTCGTTTATAGCTGTGATCTCGGTCATGCGTATTCTGAATCCGGTAATGTTTTTGCACTATTTGTCTACTCCTCAGGTGAGCAATTACGAACATATAGCTATTTGTCACATTTTGTACAATAACTTGATATACTTGAAGCCCAAGGGATAATTCATCCATCTTTTTGATGCATAAGATAAGAATATTTGTCTAGATGGTGTGCTGAATTGTAATAAGGCTCAAAGGAAGTTCTTCCTACCGGAAAGGTACATTGGATTTTCCTCGCATCACAAAACTGAATTGCTTCATTAGCCTAGAAATAACACTCCTCTGAACATCTAGATACGTCTTCGGTGCGATATCAAAAGACAGTAATCAGCTGATGATTGCTAAGTTGACCTACCCAATCTGAATTGCTTCAGTCGGTAATGAGCAGAAGAGGAAATGCAAAAACGAAAGATTCCCGCAATATTTCTTTGTCTTTCACATCAATATGTGCGCATCCTCAAGAAATTCTCGTACTGCACCATCGTTGTATTGACGGCAGTGTTTTCGGGTCTGTTGTCTTCCGTAATACTGACTTCCCTAGTATTGACGGAGATGTTGCCTTTCCTAGCATTGCTGAATTATTGTGATAGATGAAAATAATATATACGGTTTTGGTGCTTGCTATGTGTCACTGATTGCAAGTGATTGATAATCCATCTGATACAATATTATAAAAGCCAGTATATATTTAAGACTAACCCCACCAGCCCCGTAACAGACAACCATATACTTCTGCCATAGCATAACTGACTTTGAAACATCTATTAAAGCAGAGAATATACAATTGCGATTGGAGAGTACACATGGTGGTTTTGACACGAAAACTGCGCCATAACATTTTATTATTGTAGAGAGCTCGACTTAAAGAAACTGATAGACGAAATAATGGGTTTTGTGGTGTTGTGAGTCATTGATATTTTATGTATTAGCGGACCTCACCTCAATAGTGCATCATAATTAGTCATGATGATATATTTGATAAAGTCTAGCAAATTGTTTAATAATATCGTATGCACATTAAATCATGCGCCCTTGAGACTATTTACGTAGTATCTGTTGCCGTCTTAAACCATTGCATTTCGCTTTAAAATTCGCATAATATCATGAAAGTCTGAATATGCAGCATTTATAGAAATCTGTGATAAATACGCATATCCAAAGTCCCTAACATCATTCAACATCATAAACACTATTATTCTAACATTTGCACAAATGAATGTGGCCAAGAATGTCAAATATCGACCCATGAATCCACGCATTATTCATGATGAATACAACGACACGATTCGAGGCATAACGCATTAACATCCCATTTCTAGCGTTAAAAAATGGAATATAAATGGTGTCTCATAAATGTTTACATTATAATAACATTGACCACTTTCAAATGAAAATACAACCCTTTTATCAACGATTTAGCAAAAACTTCGGCTGTTGTTATCAATTTCCTTATCATTTTGCCCCATACCTATACATTACTGAGTTAGACAATATATTCATTACCCAAACGGGGTGAATTATTCCTGCTATGGGGTGTCTTTATATCATCGATACTTGCTATAAACTTCACTCATATTTTGTCTTAGCTTAACATTTTCTCTCTGATGATTGCACCAGCATAAGTAAATTGTAATCACACGAAACATTCATAAACTTTGAGTTGCCTTATAAATCACAATTTCGGAGTGGCTGCCTAACCTATTGCTTATGTACCAATATTTGCATTGACAACCGATTTTTGTCAACTTTTAATCATAACGTTACAAGCAACGCTTCGTACTTATTATGATAGATTTGCAAAACAAGGCGCTTATAGAGCTAACAACGATATTTGAATTATCAATGGAGGTCTTCTAGTTCTCGTTGGTATTATTCATGGCATTGCTTAGATTGTGATTCATTGCCAACGTCCTCAACGATCCTGCGCCACTGTTAATAATAAAATATGAATGAGCTCAAAGCTGCATTAAAAACATTTATGTTAGCTATTGCACGAGAAAAATACAGGCATCTCGACTTGTCGCTGCCTCAATTTATCTGTGCATTCATGACGACTCCATGTTACTTTATAGGTAAGGTAACAGTATTAAGAGACTAGCGTCTGCAATATCCGCGGTCTCTATGCATGATATATTTTCTTGTAACCATATTAATGTGGGTGCGGGGATCCTATCGTCGAAATACGCATAACAACCTTAGGAACAGTGCATGATTTATGTTCTGACTACCATATTAATGTAGGGGCAAGGATCCTATCACGATTATGCCCCTTACCACCTTTGGATTAGCTCATTGCATGTCGACACCGCAGTAGGTCAGTAATCTCGAACTGCAAACTGAATGGACAGAGCATCTGTGGTTTCAAACGGAAATCAGCTTGTTGCAAATGCATATTGCTTAAAAAGGTACGCTCAACGTATAAGAACCGTAGCATGATTGGAGTAATGCATTCGTGTTACTGAACATATCAGTTTATGTGAATGCCTATGCCTGAAAGTAAAATAGACGCATTTCTATTAAAAGCGTTCAGCCATCAGTTCTGAGTTGGACAATGATTGAGTCATAGTAAATAACGGGTACAATAAAAGCCATCAAATCGACTGTACCCATGACGAACTTTATCTATGAGTTTTGAGATAGGAGGTGGAGTCGGGGGGGGGGGCATTGTGTCCAACGATGTCATAGCGCCCTTCTAATATTTTGAAAGCATACTACGAGAATGACTATACCTACAGTAGTGGCGGCTACAATGGGATGTGTCAGTGGCCGTATAAGATGGATGATTTTTATAGCTGCAGTGTTTTAAAAGAAGTTTGTTAGTCTGGGCTGATATAAAGCCAGTGATAGAGAATGGCTTGTCACATCATTTGTCTGTACACCAAAACGATGACTTTTGCGCGATTTCTATCACTCAATGAGCATGGGAAATGTGCCGTAATTTATTTTGTGATATCAAAGTTTATACTCTGTGTGGAATAACCGAATTTACGTTTCTAGAATGCAATGCGTGGTCAATCAACAGAACGATATGGTCTGCTGCTACAATACCGTGCTTTGGATAAATATATAAAATATGTTCTTCTGACCTTGAAACGTCTCGCAATATATTTAGGCCCAATTTTATGTTAGAGATACTTTATGTTTCAAACCTTAATTTTCCAAACATTTAGATATTTAGCCTTGCCTACTATTGAAGTCTTTACTAGAAAGGGAAGGGGGTTTGGAAGTACCGAATAAATATATAATCACGTTGTACTTACTTATGCCTAAGATATTGCCAAATCTGCCAGCTGCAAAAGAAGCGTTTGCGTCATTATTTACTTTAAATCTGGTGTAAGAACTCTCATTGTGCATGTTGAACTCTCACATCCATAATCTCCTCATATAGTATAAGAAGTATTAGAAAGAGACTGACCTAGCAGCCAAATAGCAAGAACAATACAATGAATTGGGCTTCAACTGACCTATTGGCCGAAGAAATTACCCGACCGTCTGCAATAGAAGATTGCTAACCTTGGTGTCACTTGATCATACACGTTTGATGAACTATGCGGCACTTAATGAGCATGGGCGTGGATGTTAGACAGTCCACAAATTGAGTTAAAGTGCAAACGTGTTTCACCATTTTAATCTATCTCGGGTTAATATTCCTTTGGTCGAGGGTAAAATTGTTCATCTGCGCAATCAGAAATGTTTTAAGTTTTATCATTATTATTTGACTTTCTTTATTTATATTTATATCAAAATCCTAGGACATAAAGATCAAAAAAAGCAACATAAATAGTATAAAGCTTTAGCTTGGAATAGTTTACTATAGGTGTTTGTTAATTTGCTAACATTGTTAATTGAAGAACAAAGTTGTAACCGACATGTGGTTCTTCATAATATTTGAAGCTGCGATTATTAAGTTAACGCCGGGAAACTTTTAAAAATATCGTACGTCTGAAAAAATGCCTGAAACAATTTGGTACACTGCCGTCATCATACATTAACGGATTATGCATCAAGCAAGCGCTTACCAAGTGGACCTAGTCTAGTTAAGCTAATGACTTTATGAACACAGTTACGGCAACTACCAAAAACCTTATAATAAGTGTCGAAAATATCGCTATTTTCAAGTGCAGGCTAGATAATTTGAGTGTTTAAACTCACCACAAATCTCCCTGTGGATGATATAGGATGCCATTCGTCGCTACGCTATCTGAATGACCTAATTTACGAATAGATTGGTAAAACATGCCGTCGCAATTAAGTTGTCATTACCATACAAGAGCAGAGTGCCAGTGAATTTCAAACAAAACGCCCGATATTTCGTAACACACACACTTGCCATGTGCGATTATGTTCTGTTGAAATAGAGTCAGGTACCGGACTAAGACATAGAACAAAAACAAACAGCGTTAATCATGTCCGACACTTCATAAATGAAGATCGCCGGCTCGGATAGCTTGCCCAGTGGATACTTCATATTGCCGGAAGATCATTTAATATATCCCTTGATTTACATTTTTATTTATAACTTTGACATTTACTGTAACATTCATGTACAATGCAACCCGTTAATCACGATTAATCTTCTATAGGACTTATTAACTGCATAAAGTAGGCTACCTTGTCAGTCATATGCATAATCCGCCTGGATATGGAAAAAAAACTTCGTCAGAGACTTGAAGAAATGAAATGTTGCGATCGAAGTAGGTCGCAGAGTCGATATTGCTGCAGCAAACGTTTGTTATCCCGCCAGACATGATAATATTTTGCTGCACTTAGTTGGTGGAATTAGAGTACATTGAACATCAAGATAAATACATTGTGTAGCCGATGATATGAACGTTATGCCCAAAATCAATGCAGCGGCTGGATTGTGCGTTACGGATTAGTATTATAAAGCTTTCATGCGACCTGTGAACGACGATGCTGATAGGATCTTCCCACATTATTAAGTACAATGCTCATAAAAACAGGGGCTAAAATGCTAAAAATAACAATGGAAGAGTACTCATCGAAGGAATATTTGCAGATCGAATGAACCGATAACAGCCGCTTCTCGGATAATTCCCTTGGTTTTTTTCTTGGCTTACAAATTAAAACATTTAGCTGAAAGATTAAAAAAAAAGTTTCGGGCAATCATTTTGTGCTTGTTGCAAATCGGAGCCCAAAAATTACCTGGGTGCATTTTTATATTTTGGCATACTTGTTAAAAACGAGAAATAACTTTCGCCATAGTAATTGACCGAAAAATCTTTTTTGTTAGGCTTAGCCACACATAGTGATGAAGCATAAGCATTTAGATATTTATTCCAAAAAGGCAATAGTGCAATGAAACGATCAATACCTCTGTTGTTAGTGATCACTCCGAGATAACAGCGAAATAGTATCCAGCTTACTCATTTCATGTTATGTAGGATTACATATCTTATTATCATCCTAGGGCTGATGACTTAAACATGATACAATAAGATATCTTAACTCTACTCTATTTAAAATTTTAAATGGATATCTCCAGCTAATAAGACTTACAGCTCTGTGTCACAGAATATATCATTGTGCTACGGTATATGTAAACATATCTCCTCGGTTTGTTCATCTTGCCCCATAACGGAAAAAACACACAAATACACCACACATATAGGCAGACCCACACACTTGCACGCACACAAAAACGTATCATTGGCCAGTAAACTCATGATAAAGATTCGTTAGATAAATAAACGATCTTTAAAACCAGGCGTCTGCATACTGAAGCATGTCTTATGTTATTCATCTGTGGTGAGACTATACCTACGATTAGATCACCTTCAGAGACTCCTCTGTTAATTCATTACCCACTTACTGCAGCGCATACAATTACTACTTGGCATTACTGTAAGATCCTGATGCGGCGGTATCAGCACTAACGCTAGCACTAAGATAACCTTAATTAACGGTCAGGTCCAGGGCTTCATTACTTCTGTGTTACCTCTCTCGGTAGACCCAATCAAGCTTAACTATTCCCTTAATACCGTAATGAAGAAGATCATTATTCACTGCGTTCGTTTCATTGAAGCTTATTCAACTGCTAATGCACACTTTCAATTTAAAAGCGTATATTTCATGCAACCACACCACAGCCTACATATGTATGCCAAATGCGATTGAATTTGCATGGCCTTTAGGTTTTAATGGTACTGGCTGATTATATTTCCTGCCAGAGCGCGAGCGGTACCACTATTTTAGCATATGATAGAACGAGTGCCAGGTGTTTAGGGACCTTAATAATGTATCATTATTAGAAGCAAAGGCGATGTATTCATTTCCAATCGAGCAGACAAAGTCACTTAACGGATGCATGGCACTGATTATAAATGGGACAATTATACGTGAGTACGATTGAAACTGCACCGCTGTGTTTGCTAGAATTACAGACAACTGAAGCTTTGCCACATGTCAGTTGTTGGCGATGTGTAACCCAGTGTCGTTCGCTTAATCTGTGCTGCCAACACCCCAGTTATCGCAGAGAGTCTGTAACAGTTTGTCCAATCCTGTCAGGCACCCTTTACAAGGCAAGATGGAATCGGCGTTTCATAAATGAAATGAGTGGTTTAATTGCGATGTGTCAAAGACGCACAATACAATTAGTTATCCATCGCTCTCATCGGACAAATTGTATGAGCTGAACTCGCTCATTGCGGCCCAGCCTTACGTGGATTAATAATGTAAACCTTTTGATAATTCATTCCAATGACAACTTCTCTAAATATTTTACATCAATTCTGTGGTTTGATTATGCCAGATACGGCAAAATTAGAGATGCGGTAAATATTGTAATCTTCAAAACCGTTTCCAAGAAAATAATCGGCAATTTAATATTCTTTCGTCTTAGGAGCGTAAATCTTTTTCGAACACTAATTAGTTTACGCCATGCAACTAAATACACTTAGATGAGCGCCTTCATGCTACGACAAGACAATTGAAGCGAAAACTGCGAAGACTTAAATTGTAGTCGTGACCATTCCGTATGCCAAATACCTGCCTAATGATAGCTGCTTTACAATGCATTGCTTCAAATTGTAGAAGTCATTGGTATCACCTATTAGCCATGAATCTTAGCTGAAGATGAACTGCAATCATGAAAGGGCACAACATGAAATAACATCTGCTAACTGAGCATTGATTGACGCTTGCATCATGTGCACAATTTTTCATTGCATCAGTTTATCTGACACCTTTAGAACATGCTTATAACAGTAAGATGTGCTACCCCAAGAATGTGCAATTCCATCGTCGATGGTCACACGTCGGCCGTTAGACGTATATAAAAGGGTATTCGCAGATGGTGTTTTAATTGTTGTTTAAAAACATAACGACCCTTCATAAATGTCTGATAGTAAGCATCATCATTGACTCGATGAAGATATAAGTTGCAGGAGTGATGGCGCGCTTAGCCATTAGTGTCGAACGTTTTACTTTCCGCATCGTTAATGTGTATATTTGGCCCGCCCATTCTGTAAGACGCAACCAATAAGCATATTAAGGAAAGACAGACTACTTTTCTGTTACAGTTGCTGTGTCGTACCTACCTGTCCATCCCGCTTATGATTGGCGCAGCAACAAAGTTCAGCGTTATGCTTCGTCTGTCACTGTGTTCATTTTCGGTTATCAGCGTTAAATGTTATGTACTATTAGAATAAATGAAACGACGGAGTGCATGGTCCACCTCGGTTTCCTAGTTACACTGAAACATGTGAGAGGAGCGAAAGTTATGCGGAATTTTTAGAATAATATATGCATAGTTTCCATATCTCCGTTCGTGCAGCCAAGATCTAATTGCCGAACAAAACAATGCCGCGGTCAAAATGACTGCAAATATTTATAGGGGTCGTCTGTATGCTGTTTGTTCGTCTTGCTGTCATACTTTGCTCACGCCATGTTTCAACTAGAATGACCCAAAACGAACACACAGACAACCAAGCGGAATCGTGCGGTCAGCGTCGTGATCACTATTGCATAACACAATTCGTTATAGCTTGGAAATTCCGTATCCCGTGGAAGATTGTTTGTGAAAATTATAAACAAATAATCATGAATATAGGAAACATAAATATAGCGTCAGTGCTTCTCCTGGTAGCACATCAATGTTTTGAGGTTTTGTATAGGTTCGTATACTTTGTTAGGACAAACGTAAGAATATACAGTATTTATTTGCTGTACTTATATCATGGACGTTGATGCGAATCGGTTACATAGTTTCCCGTGACAGTAACGCAGAAATACCATATGTCATCTGCATATCGTGACTTGCAGCGTTATGATACTAAAATCTTGTAATAAACATGCCAATGTGTACAGAACAGACACCGTGTCTGCAATATTAAAAATGTTTACTCCCGAACAATAATGTGCCCATCCAACCACCTGCAAGCTTAGTCATTTGAAATCAACGCTGTCATTGACCAGCGTGTTTTTCGGAACGTCTCCTTCATCTAAAGTTTTATTTGAAATCACGTAACGGCCCTGAATTATCAATTGCGTGTCGTGTTTGACCAAGAATGGACATGTGCGGGATTCTATTGAAGAATAACCTTGGAGTGTAACATATTTCGTTGCCTGAGTCACCCAAGGAGATGTTGTAGGCAGTGAGAAGTGCCAACTCGTGAGCCTTAAATGCCAATGTCATTGTCAAATTGCCATGTCCATGATATTTACCGTACTATCTGTATATCAAAAGAAAATATGTGGTTGCACGCGTCATGTAACCTACTGTTGCAAGTCATAACGCCAACTTCAGGGTCAAGGTCGGCTCAGCGTTCACCTCATTGATGTTATCCCCATGGTTAAATGACGCCCTCAATTTTACCTAGTAGAATGCTGTCTGGGCAATAGTTCATCATCTTATTGAAACTGAAACGATGATCATCAATTACAGTTATACAGTTTTATATTAAAAGAAGAATCGGATGATCACACAAAAGACAATCTTGATACATGTTTACTCAAATCAAAACAAAACCCATTTGGCCTTTATTGTCTTGACTTTTCTTGTATATACACAAGTTTATAAGACACCTCCAAATATACAAAACCTGAATTAGTTGAGCCAACAGAAACCAAGAGTGCTGTTGACAAAGTGAAGAACACGAAGCCTGCCTGTTGTTAGATGTTGTTTTCAGCGCCATATCCGAACAAGAAAGGCGCTCAATTATTCGACATACAATGAAGGCGAGGACACGTACATAACGCGGTAAGTGATGTTGGAAGTTTTTCCATCAAGACACTAGAAAGGAACCATTTTGCATTTAGACTAGCTACGTAATGCTTCTGATAGTACGTGCCTTGTCATTAAACCCTTCGTCAGAATTCTATTCTGTTTATGTTAAGGGATATTAGTTATGTTGGTTAGCATGGCCCACACACCCATATGCCAGCTTTCTCGCATCCGATTCTTACAGGCAGATAATGCGCAAATGCAGATTCCTAAATAATGACTGACTGTAAAGCGAGATCATATGGTCGTTCATACACCGTTCTACGATTTTGTCATTTTCACACAAGTTAAACATATTGTAAATACTAGGACGATTGCGGCTATGATTTCAACAACACGTTATCTAGTTTCCATATTGAAGAATAATCCTTTACTGGAACATATATCATCACACAAGGTACCCGCAAAGTCATCCTAAGGAGAGGAAATATGTCTCATTTTCCCTGACATTACCCTCTTTTACGTTCTATGTGCCGTACAATTAACTATGGTTGCTTGCGTAACCAATAGAAACGGATCTGCTTTGCTCGTAGCGGGTGTTTACAAAACGGAAGGGCTCATTTTACTTGAGTTACACAATCTCATTCGCAGTACATCACCTGTGCTAGTTTCTCACATGTTATGCTCTCAGGGAAGCAGCCCATAGCCATCGGTGTTAGCTGAGGCAAATCGCTCACGTTTTTGTTACAAATCACCAATAAACAACGAGGCATTATAATTGAATACGGTGTATCGTAATTGCTTTAGACATTTCTTTACATTTCCGTTTTATTCGGCCGCGTGTAATAACAGCTTCTCTGTCAAGTATTTTTCTGTGCAAAATAATTAATGCAATTCGGAGATCATGAATGGGTGATGTAAGTGGTGTCCAGTGTACGCGTTCTAATACACGTAAAAATAATTACATCGACAGACCTTCCATCTACGACTGTTTTGGCTCCGGAAGACAACAACTACTTAAGTGTACGATATTTCATTTATACACTACATCTACATTAATTTTAGGGCGCATTGCTTTCCATCGACACTCGCGGGAGTCCCGCTTTTCAATGTCTAGGTTAAATGGCTCAGTTGTATTTGACATTTAGTGCATCACATACAGCTAAAGTTATCACTTAAAGGGAAGATGATTCATGACCCGTGACACTATGTTTAATATTTGCAATAAATCTACAGGCTGAGAAATGTAAGTTCTGCGTTTAGAGACAGCGAGAGATCAATAGACGAGTAATAATAAGGGTTAAGTTCATCCTGTATTAATGTTGCCTACGATTGCATCACATCAATTACAACACTTCTTAATCTAATCACTGAGTGCAACACTGATGAAATAATGGAAGGCATTCATCCACGACCGTTATTTCCATTGCTCGTCAATGAGATTACTGCATAAACAGGACATAGTTCCGACAAGAGAGAAGGTTATGTATTGCTGCATTAGATATGGGAACAGATATATGGAGCAAGAACGCAACTGCCCAATTATTAATGTATACTTGATGAATAAATTGCTGTGATAGAACCCATAACGTAGAAATCCGCTCCGGCTCCAACAGACGCACTGATCACATAACTAATGTCGTTCGGTGGGATATCATCAATATTTTGTGGATATGTGTCCGGTAATGCAAGTAAACGTCAGAAGGTTTGTCAGATCATTCACGGCCCGATTCCATGAGAGTACGGTATAAACATTTATCAGAACATTGTAGCGCCAGGTGCACGCCGCCGATATCGACATTTGATTTTCAAGTTATTGATAATGCTCTATGTGATGGACCTTCACCTAAATAACTTTTCAGTATGCTATTTTATGCTTGATAAGCACTACTCCGACCACAACAGGATGCACATCTATAACTATACGATATCCAAAAGTAATGTAGTAGTTCATTCGCATCAACACAGGAAGCACACGCAATCTCTGCACACAATCTTTACAATCACTGCAAGCTGAAATAAATAAACCGAATGAGAACACAGGTATTAACATACACCACAATTTTAATAATGCAGAATCTTTCCAGCACCCCCCGGGATTTTATCACGAAACAGATATGCATTTGATCGCAACCGGCTATGTTATACGTTGCAATATGAAATGGTTTTGAACACCACACAAAGCTATCCGAGAACTTTGATTAAGAGTGTTGATGATCAAATTCGGCGCACAATATGTTAACTGAATGAGACAATGAATTCATATCGAACTCGTGTTTCCCATTGCTCTATTAATTGTCCACTGGTGTGATTATACATTAGCATTCAGCACTGGTTTGGACTGTAAATACAATTCTTTGCCGTATCAATCATCTTTAATGCTAAGTGGGTTTTTTTCATACTCTACATATTCTGTGAAAAGTATTATACATTCTAATCACTACTCTTTAAGCTCGTTTGTGTCCCTATGCAAACTTAGGCTTTCCCCAGCTATCTGAGGTGAATGATTTCTTTGCTGAAGTAGTAAAATAGACGCGTGAATGATAGCTCAAGCTGAACTAAACCCCACGACACGGACGTACTTTCGTGCTTCACTCTCTGGTTGAATATTTAGATTAATCACGAAGGTAATGTTGGTTAGAAACGTGCAGTATTAGCTTGTACCATACGGTTAATTTTTAGTAACGTGTACGAAATGATTGACCGTATAAGTAAAAAAAGTAGCGGTTCTTGTCCATCACTACTTATCCATGCTTCACGTAAAATTATGGTTTATACAGGGTTTTGCTTTTCAGGGTGAGCTTAACTCATAGGAAAGGCTGGTCGGGTCCAATCAACAACAGGCCCGGCTCCGCAAGGTTACATTGTTGGTAAATTAACATGACTGTAGGCCAAGGTGTCTACGCCTTGGCCCGCTATTCACTACTTTGAGTCAAACGGGGAGAGTGACCCCTTCTTAACACGCTGACCATATATCTTGTGACCTTCACGTCGCAGGCTGCTCATACCATGGATAAACTGCGTCTTTGTGAATAGAGACTCCATGTACAGAGCCGGTGCTTCGTAACCACAACCTTCTTCACTCCCTTTGCCTTTCAAATGTCGTCCTTGTTAGACATCAGGAGAGAGTACATTTTGGAGCACAGGCTCACATACTCCTTGATAGGCACACTTGCGCACTCATCCTCCATTTTGTACAAGATGTTTTCATTGGTGTTGGTGTGGAGTGTGTGATCAGGAAAGTAGTTGCTACTTTTACGTCAGCTATGTGAATCTCCATAAGCAGTGAGTCTGTGTCTGTGTAAAGCAGGCACAGGTCGCTATCATATCTGTTTGATATTGTGTTGTAATAGAAGTTGTACATCAGGTGCTTGGAGAGGTCGAGTATGCACATACCTACATACACTGGGTGGTTTAGCACTAAGCGGGGGACGAGGGTTATGTCAGACGGACCAATGAAAAGACCCGTTCCATACACAAAACCAACTTTTGACAAAGCGTTCTGGAGCAGAGTTCGATACATGCTGATGGACAATCGAATGGCAACTGATGAGTTGGTAGCATCTTTGTACAAAAAATATAGAACTTGCACAACGGAACGACATAGAACTATAGACTAGAATCGAACCTACGTATTGCTTAGTAAATGACAGTAAATGGTGGTCACTTTGGCTTTTTATGTCAATGTTTTAACCACGGCAGAAACTGCATGATTTGTCATGCCTTAATTGTACTGCTGGGTCAATATACAATTATCAGCACGAACAAATCATTCAATATTTAGGTAAAAGTCCGATCTTGAAACACTGGAACAATGATAGAAATAGGTGATAGGCAGCAGTAATCCAATCAACTCTCACTCACTGTACTGCGAATTGATGTTTGCCACTGATTATCCAAACAACTCTTTCTTACTATATTGCAAAATAGATGTTAGGCAGAAAATAGATGTTATGCAATGGTCATCCAAAAAACTCTCATTTACCATTCTGTAAATAGATGTTAGACAGTCGTAATCCAAGCAACTCTCACTGATAATACTGCAATTAAATGTTATGCAGTGGCCATCTAAACAGCTTTCACTTACCACACTGCAAATAGATGTTAGAATATGGTCATCCAGACAATTCTCACTTACCTTACAGCAAATAGATGTTCGGCAGTGGTCATCCAAAGAACTCTCATTTCCCATACTGCGAATGATTTGAGTTTTTTCTTCACCTGCATTCGGTTGATTTTTATTGAATTATGTAGAACAGTGTATTGGCATGTGACTCGTATCCTTCACTGAAACTAATAACAAACATTGCAGTAGCCGTAGAACATGATGTGGTACATTTGACTCATCTGATCTTTGCCCAAGGCCATGAATAACTATTACACGATTATTAGCATTGGTTGATTACAAAGGCGTTTGCTATGATTGGTTATGGTGTCTCAGTATAAGGCGTGGTTGGTAAGGACGCGTCCGTTTTCAGTACAGTATATAGAGAAATGAAATTCGATGACAATTTTTTTATGTTAGACGTAATTTATGGTTGGCGAATGTCCTTGAGTCCGTGCAAACTTCTTGCAATCGTGGATGATCAGTCATTACACAGCCTCGAGCAAACAAGACGCCTCTACTTCACCACATCAATAAGGGGTAACCACTTGGATTTCTGCCATCGGCAAATTTCTTTGCAATAACCATGCCAGTGTATTGATCCGCTTCCACAAATTCCTCTCCCACGATGATTCTACTGCTGCATAGCCAGATCGGGAGCTAGAACATAAATAAACTGCTCCTCAATTAGAGAGTCTGTTAATGCTTCACATGACTTCTCTGTGTCTGACAACTCAATTCATCTCAGAAGGCTCCAAGCCTCTAGATGTATTGTTTTGGTCCCTTATATGGTTTGACGGTTTGATTAAACCTTAACCATGTACTCACAAATTAATGTGATTGCTTTCGTAGACTGGTCATCTTAGTCACAAAGAAGGGAGTATTAGTAGTAAGTTTAATATCGCACAATTACGTATAAGTAAAGTGGCGTTGACCAATTTGGTGCACTAAACCAAACAGATGGCAGAGATTAAGAAACAGTGCCATGCACCCTAAACACAGGTGTTGTAATTGGTCTCTAATGCCCAGTACAGATACAAATTTGTACACTGCGATAGCACATTATCCATTGAACAATAAATATGGGTTTTATTCATTTAAATATTTATGCCATTTACTGACACATGTATATCCTCATTCGGGCAAATAACCATCTTTTGTGTGGAATACCACGAATGTTATCTTTTACTTGGACATTAAATGGTTGCCGACAATAGGCAAGACCGATTGTGTGCGGAATCGTAATATGCTAATGTGACGGTCACTTTGGTGAAATCTATTCGGCGATATAGACTGAACAACAACGCTGAAACAAATCATCTTTTCTTAGCAAAGGAGACCTTGAATGTCGATTATGTACAGCAGATGCAAATTCAAGGGCTTGCATGGACATGGATGCTTAAGGATAATTGATAACATGAGGTCATTTGTTTTCTACTTCTTCTTACATATTGTTAGTCGTACCTAATACAATTTCAACATGAACCTCCACAAAGTGGAATATCCTATGCACGAACGAACACCAGCGAGAGGATTATATTTTCCTTTGTGTTCTCACTGATAGCATTTAACTCAGTACACGCAGTATTCCATCTTGGTTGTTATAACATACGAATTAATGCAAACGTGGTCGCGTCCTGGTGCTCATAACCTGTGTAAAATGTTGGAAATATGTGTAGCTGGTCTTGTTTTCTTCCCATAAATCAGTCGGCAAATAACGGTCCAAGCTACCAAAGATTGTAATACATATGAAAAACCGTACATTTTGGGATGGTTCAAACTGAGTAAAAGTGCCAACAAGATATTGCTATCTTGAGGTAATCCAAGCGGTTGTCTGGAGATCAGTTATTGTCTAGAAAATACGGCTCGCAATCTAATATATAGCTGTGCAAGGCAAAAGCCAAGTAAAATGATAGTGCGTCACGACAACTAAGTTATCCATCCAACCACACTGTGACCGTATGTGTTGTTCTTAATGGCTATATGAACAGCTACTCGCGGCCTCACACAGAGGGGTTAGCTTCTAAGCTACATCAGCCGGTCACATTGGACGAACATGGAAATCAGCTTATTCCCAAGGGAGGTCTGAAATTGTCTTAATCTATAGCTACTTAGATATAATTGCGTCACAAATGCTTCTGTCGAATAAATCAATACGCTAAAGATAGGAATGTCTTTGTTCCCAGAATTTCAGGGCATATTATCACCGTCGCTAAACACTGCAGTTGATGGAACAGGTCAATCAGTTGCACCACTTTCGAACACGACAAATACTGTTATGTTGTGGTGGTGTTGCAGGGCTTCAGTATGGTGGTAATGTAGCGGTGTATGATGGATAGGGTGTATCCTAGTATTGTAGCATGGTTTGTCATTCCCCTGGGCAGCTGAAAGCAAATAATAATAATAATAATAATAATGTGTATATGTACATTTCGGCTAGTCAATTGTTTCTGTGGATCATGACACCTACAAATTGAAGTCGATATTCACTTTGTCCATTTAGGATTTCATGCATTACACCTTTTTGTTCCCAACATTAAAGCTTGGTTTGTACATTCCATTATACGTATAACATAGTCTACCACTGTTGTGTAATCTGTCTCTCTTAACGACCATTTACGTGAATCTGTGAATTTGGTAACGTTCTTATCTAACGCATTTACATCATAAAACATAGAATAGCATTCAACAAAAAGAATGAGATGCTACACACAGGTGGTTACCTATGCGTTAACCGCTATCTGGCCAGAGGAGTCGGTCAGTTGTTGCAATCTTGACCGCTCAAGAAGTAATGCGGTTGATTGCGTCTACTTTGTACTTTGACGTGCCTATTTTCTTTACGTTGTGAAATTCTATTATGTATTGCGGATATGGATGTCTTAATTTAAATGATGCAATCCCCTCTCCTAAAATTGTCTTCGCTGTTAACCCGTTCGGATGGACAACAAGTTATAAACTTATTTCCTCTCATATAGTCGAGCACTCGCCCTTCACACCTTAGCTACACAATCGGCCATTTACTCTTACTCACACAAAACCCACGTTTATGCTGGCTATCGACCATACTCCCCTTACACTATCCTCATTATAAAACAGCCAGTTGACTGATCGCTTTAAACCTTACGGTTATGCAATGGGAATGTCAACCAATAAGTATTTTCATGGATATTAACTTTAACATACGGTCAACTTTATTATCAAAGGCCCATGTAACATTGATTTTCTCGCATGCATTCGACAACCGGAAAGACATTTCGCTGCAAACTGACCCCCTTTCTTAATATTTAATTCGGCAAAAGTTCTCAATCGAAGTGTTTAGGCTGAAGATGTACGACCAATGGCAACCAAGAAAACTCGACATTTTGGAGAGTTACTAGGTCATGTTCCTTATGTTAGCTATCATAACTTTCTGCATTAACATACGAAGAATAGGAGAATTTTTGATGTTGACGAATGGGTCGGATATTAACGAATTAAAGCCAGTATGATAAAGTAACAATCGATCAAAATATTATGTTGAGCCTCATAACTCAAAGCTCAATAATGCATAATAGTACCGCTACCTTAATGCTATCCCTATTTACGACCCTTAAGTTTGCATCGGCCGTGATCTTATCCCCCTATTTAATTCAGCATAAGATCAAATTTAATTCCATCCTCTTTTCCATTTTCTCCTTCGTTTAGAATAGTTGCAATAAAAAAGTCGTTGTTGGCCACATTTGTGTGAAATCAAGCTTGCATTATCTCTTGCGTTAGTCTGCGTGATTACATTAGGTCAATCGGTAGCGATCCCATGGGAGATAACACCAATGACTTTTATTCTGCTTCATTTGTATTTTATTGTCGATTCTATTACTCTAGGCCGCTGGTCATGGTCATGGTCATACATAGTCACATACATTTCTTGTAGACGCAACGACGTCTAAGAAAACCGAATGTTGGTAACCTATAATGATAGATGAACATCGATCCTGTTGAATGTTACTCTTTTTACTGAAAAATCTCGTCCAAGCCTTCAACAAATGACAGCAGGTCACTATGAAAATATAACATTTCAGCAACGATGATTTTATTGTCATAGTCACTTTGGCACGCGTCTACCGACTTGTCTGTTTTGTTGCGTTCGAAGAAATTCTTATTATTCCCACGAGGGATGCGTTATCGCTCAAACGATTTGCATCGCAAACTTGGTATAACTCAAAGTAAGGTTGCTTGCTGTAACATCCAGCGAGAGACCTCATTCCTAAAGTTATATCAATCATTTCGTCTATGAATATTTACCCTTACTGCTTAATGATAAATATGCAGAATGCGAGAGTGGATGAAATTGCAATCATTGACGGCTAGGCGAATAAATCCATCCTCAACTAACACAGTTTTGGCATGAATTTTGCTAATGCATAGTATGGCTAAAATGAATGGGCATGATGTTTTATCTTTAGGTCCATCCAATATAATTACAGCCTATAAAATATACTTTTCCAATTTTGTACTCCTGGAAAGTTAATAAGCGTTACATCATATACAGTTGTGTAACTTTCCTACTTCCGCAATCGAGCAATCAAAAACCATGTCTTGCATTGTGTGATCACGTGCATATTAATAATTGCCCAGGGCTTACCGCAAATGCATAAATTGCTTTTATATCTTTGGACCCTGCGTGAGATAAACTGGCTCTGGCTTTCAGCAGGTCTGAGCGGATTACACCAATCACTTGCTCATAATTCTATACGGATGTACAAAAATAGCCCACAAAATGTTTATAAAGCAGGAAGATTTCCAAGCCCGATATTACACTTAATATAGACATGAAATCAAATATAACTAGCTTGCCTTGGTAATATTAACATAGACTATGGTTCATTCTGTGCTACATTTTGTCTCAGTTGTGCACAGCGTCGGTATTTAAATATGCTTAAAAAATGAGATAATTCGTCGTACATATATCTAAATCTTATTTTTGGTGTCCGCTAATAAAAATGAATCGATTCCACTTTTACTGTGTAATTATCTACGATCGCCAGAATTCATTGCAAGAAAGCACATCAGAGAGAGCAGGTGGTATTATATTGTATTGATCGTAGCGTTTTCACTTAAGCCGTGCTCGGTGTATAATAATGATAATAATATAGTAGTTACAATGATAACAATAATAATAATAATGATTTTTTCTTACATATCGCAACTGTTTTATACAGTTATGTCTTTGTGCTGATGTGTATTCGTGAGCACTCTGATGAAAAGGAGAGTTCTTTTTGAAGCGAGAGATGTAATTATTTGAATAGAATCATCAGTGGTGTTCCATAGTTAGGCGGGGGGCAGCATAGTAGAACGACGTCTCACCTACTTTTCGACCAATATTGAAAACTAGGAGAAGCCAATTGTTTCCTGCTTTAAGCTGTCTCTGATAGGTGGATAGTACTGAAGTAGTTGGACAAAGTATTCAAGAAGAGACTCATTATTGACTACCTTGAACACTACGAGAAGAACCCTTACCATTGCAAACACCCTTCCATCATCATGCGGCACAGTTGGAATACGCGAAAGGAGAGTGTTTTGTGTTACAAGCGGTAAACCCTTGTTGAAAACCAGAGCGTTGACCACACTAGCACACATATGTTTGCTTCCAGACCTTGCCGTTTTGGATAATATAGTAGTACATAGACCTGTTCACCTGGTTTATATGCGAGGACTTACTCATATGCATATCGAAAAACACTCAACAAAAACTCTGAGAGTTCGATTATTGCATCTCCAACTCTTACATATTTACTAACCCAAATCGTCGTTGGTAAATGCATTTGTTAACTACCAATAATTATCTTAAAGCTTTGAACAACAGCTATGTTTTTCAATGCTAACAGCACACCGGGGAATATAATTAGTAGCGGTATAATATCATTAGGTGTCATGGTTTGCTTGGTTCACAAAGATATATCGGTACGACCTAATGTACTATAGTCATTGTTAGTGGTGTCGTGATGGGTGCTTGTGAGGCCAAATATCAAATTTATTAAATGTATACTTTTTCTCTGTACTTATTGAGGAAATCATATAATTAATAACGGATATCCTCTCATTGATGGTCGATAAGTCGTGTGCAATCAGTTTTCTGAAACCCTGATGCCGAAAAATGCACTCCTCATTGTAATCTTACAGATAATATCAAAAGATTAATAATATATACGCATGACTCAATGCGCGAAAATGAATGACCTGCCAGATGGAAGAGACAAGCATGTGTATCATTGACTACGCAATTATTTGTTACCAAGCAAGAACAGAATGCATTAGAGCCTTCGTTTAGCTTTTATGCTCTTTGCCAATTACACTTGGAATGCATTTCAAAAGATATCACTTTAGTCATAGACTCCTATTAATTACTTTGTAGATTTTACCAACCATAAACGTTTCAATATGTAAGTAAAATGTTCAATAATGTTTTAAAATATGCGCAATTATCAACTGTGAGGTCACGTGTTAAATAAGGCACGGTATTTCTTGTGTTGACTACCTTCAATAACCATACTGCCGTCCAAGTAAAGAGAGCTGGTTATTTCGCGCTATTACGAAAGGTTCCCAAATTTCACGGTGGATATTTTTATACTTCAGCTTTTTTGACTTAATTATATGGTCGATGGGAGTTTTGAAGGGTTACGTCCTACAGCTAGGCAATGAATCTGCAAATCAAACAAAAGATACTACTGGAAAACCGTAATGGACTGACAACCAATCTAGTCGCTTACTTCTGGAATTGCTAATTAATCCTGAGACGTCTAGTGGTAATAGAGGTGTCGGATAATATTGCTAGAATATGTCTCTTGACATCGATTGAATGAGGCTATTGCATCAATTTCGAGCTTTAGATTTGCGTACTGCAACTAACTTGAACAAGGCAGAGAATAAAATCTTCAACGCTTTTATAGATTATCAACATATGGCACTAAGTTCACTTTGTACCAACACTCTTACAACAATCTGACTACTTTAATTTTTCACGTTACCGACAAAAAAATGTTGTTGCCAGGCCTACTGTTGGCGATACAAATTGCACGAGACATAAGAGATGCACTGCACAATGTCTACTGCATCAGCTGTGCAGCCACATACGTGTTTTTCCTGTGCTATATTTTGTCGAACTCTTGCCAGACACTCCATACAACATTATTTACAGTAAAATCTAATCATATAGCCAAGGTAATATGCGCGACATCGATAAAGCCTATACACGAAAATCCAGCCTGAGTTTATTTTGTTATAGTGTTGTGTATTGTCGCGTTATACCATATTTAGTTAAAACCGTGCCATCTTTTTTCCTTTTCACAAAACGTACCAGATGCTTCAACACGGGTCAGCACCGTGTCCAGTTTGTCATAGGTTTGTATCTAGCAAAGAAAAAAGAAAATGAAATGGGAAGGGGGCCAATTACATGGAAATGCATATGGCCCATGCTTTGATAGGGGGTTCAACAGTTCATAGATTCGTCATAGACTCTCTCACTACAGAAGCTACACAATGAAGGCCTTCAAACGCATTGTTCTAATAATATCTTGTGCGATTAGACAGAACCTTTACGTTGCAGTTGAGGAGTAACGTATGAGTACCATAAAGAACATGGCAATGTATAGTAGCGAATGTATGTATGCCAGTTATCACATTCGTGACATCGGGGATGCGCAAATGTACGATGCATAATTGTTCCATTCAAATAATGGTACTGTCCTTTGACGTACGCTTACAGCTTACTCCGCCATCATTATATAATGTACTAGATGTACAACATGAAAATGATGTATATGCAAAGTTGTTAACATAAGCAGCAGCATCAGTTAGTATTGCCTGTTCATGTGTCTGTCGCATGGTCTATACCGAAATTAAGATACTACTCCTAATTAATGGTTGATATTATATAATAATTGATTAACTGAATGTTCGATTGAATGGAATTAATCTGGTTATGACAGATGCGTTTTTATTTTGTGCAAGTTCTAGGTTTTAGCACGCTTAGTCAAGTATATCAACAAGTAATAGTGTCTCACTACGGGTCGTGTAGGAGTGGAACCAAGTCACATACGCATCGTGACTGATTGCTGAATATGTATGAAATTGATAAAGCCTTCTAACACTGTGACAATTTTGTAGAACTTAAATACTCGAGTACAATTCTGGGCATGGTGAACAAATTCGCCTGGCAAATCTATGTTAACTTATCAAGGGGTAAAAGCTGCTGGCTAGCGATAAGTTCAAATCATAGTGAATAAGCTTTTAATTGTAGATTTGATTGTTTCCACAAGTTGACAGGTGAGGATCGCCAAAAATGAATTATCCTTTCGTACAGCACATTGTATTGTTTGAGTTACCAGCGTATGTATAGAAAACGGTTGATGTTAACTTATGAGCCGCCTTAAGTCTCGCCATATTCGCGAAGCTATAAGCCAATAAAATCCAAACAATTGTTGCATGAATATCAAATGAGCACCTCTTTATGTCATTTATCTGATGACTTATTATTGTACATGATAATTGAAGGACTAGTCACACAATGGAATAAAAAATTTCTATTGCTTGCTCCGGTTGAACAGGCAAGTGCACACTTAGAATAGTCATGGTAATTGTAATTGAATATAGCCGTTTGAAGACACAAAGGTGCAAAAATAATGCGTCGAGGTTGTCGAGTCATACCCGGAAAATGCTACAAAATCATTACGTGAGCCATCTATCTAGTTTTGGCAATTCGAATGATTTTTTATATGAGCATCAATTGCTTCCATAGTTTCAGTTGGCCTACATATGCTCGTCGACAAGTCTGCATTAATTACGTTTGTGAACGTAAGCGGGGCACAACGAGATGAATTTGTATCATCGTAGACTTGACATTCTTTCAAATGTGCTAAACACTTAACCGCTAATTAGCATCGTTAAATCAACTATGACAACTCGTAGTGACCGGCCGAAACACTTACTCAGATAGCATTCAAATGGTGCTGTATTTGCGACAGTTACTTACGTATATTTTTGTATATGAAGGCAGCCTCGCCTTATATTTGGTGCCAGCTTATCGTGTATGATATATTGAGTAACCCATTAGATTCGCACTTGCTATCATTAATTCCTTATTTCAAGACGATTGTCCCTGCAAAGTATTGACAGCAATAATCGAACACAAGAGTTTATACCCGAAAGTCTACCTTAAGGAACGTGTTAATTCGGTCCTTGGTTTTGTTGGGCAAAGTATCAAATACATACTCCTGCCTCCACTTGACTATGTGACTTATGCCAACTGTCCAAATTCCGACATAGGTCAACTTTAAGATTAAACATGTAATACATTGTACCTAGAAATGTAATAAGTGATTGACTTCCTGTGGTCAATGGCGGATTCGAACACTAATTCGTTTTACCTAACAAGACTCTATAAAGGGTAACATATGGACGATTGCTGATATGTGAGAAATATACATCGACACCTCATTATTGAAATGTTTCTCTGTTTTGATTTACATTTGGCTTCTCTGCAGCCCTTGCTCTTTCCCTTACTGCATTACAAAGCTTTATTGTTTCCCAATATTGATATCATCTGAGCTAAGTATCGGGATACATTGGGGTCGTATCTAAGTTCGCCATATGTGACAAGCAACAAGCAGTTGCTAAGAATTTCAGATCGCACAATGGAATACGGAATATAATCGACGCATTGCAAGCCAGAGAGGTAGCGACTATATATAAATATATATATAAATATATATATATTGATATATATATATATATATATATATATATATATATTTGTATTGATAAATATATAAATATATACATATATGATTATATATATATTTGTGTATATATATGAATATATATATATACATATATATATATGCAATATCACGTAAAAAGAAGACCCAACGGTACGTTTCCCTACAAAAGAAGTTGCCTTGTAAACACTTTAAACATAACGAGTCACCCACTCAGCTACATGCTACTATGCAATCTTGTATTGGGCATGTCTTCCTTGCTATCGGGCAGTAAAACTTGGCAATAGCGTGTTGCTATGCTGAAAGGTGCAGAACATGGACAGTTACTCTGTCACCGTGTCTTAGTATTGCTCAGGTCATCTTAACAACCAATGCATTGCATTTGCACATATAGCTTGATGGATATGAATTGCTCGATCCCATATCTATAGTTTGGTAGACGCTTTGAAGAAACAAATATACTCGGCTATAGGTTGGATGTAAACGTGATGGGATTTCTCCGCTCATAAACTGGCGTAACAATATCCGTTTACGTAAAACATCGTGTATCACAATTTGTTATGGATCAAACGGCAAGTAATAAGCAAATGACGTAATAGACAATGCAATATTCAACTAGACGTCACAACTGACCGGCCAATCAATTTCGTTGATTACTACTCTGACAAGACAATGTGTCTTCCTGAATTCATGAGAGAATCGTTAAGGAGATTACTTTCAAACCCAAACTATTCATATTCAATCACACGGTTGAATGATCCAATTCGTTACCTTTCATGAGGTAATTGATAGCCTCCTCATGGCTCAATTCATGGCAAATATATGTGAAATTAGAATACGCAGCAATCTGTTTTTTTAGACACATTGCACCAGTCAGCTCTTATGAATAAGATAACTATTTGCAATAACATTCAATGTGTACGTGTGTGTTTTGACTACAACATGTGTCTGTGAGGGAAGTGGAGCTTTTCATGGCGCTCGACTGACACACCCCTTCATGGCGCATGACTGACATACCCCTTCATTGCTCACGACTTACACACCCCTTCATGGCGCATGACTGACATACCCCTTCATGGCGCACGACTTACATACCCCTTCATGGCGCACGACTTACATAGCCCTTCATGGCGCACGACTTACATAGCCCTTCATGTCGCACGATTGACATACCCCTTCATGGCGCACGACTGATATACCCCTTAATTGCGCTTGATAGGGCGTTTCATTGGCTGACATAATGCAACAACATTTTACATAAGGCAGCGCCAATATTTATTGATAAAGTGGGGATCTTTAACAGCTTTCTGAGATTTGCGTCAATGCAAAGAAAAGATTTAGAAAATGCCGACCATTTATTGGTTTTTCAAGCAATCCAACCACGCATAACAACCATGATAATGGTAACTTCGGGACAAAACCTGATCTGACTTGCAGTGGTCCTTTGAGAAATTCGCGAGTGAAAATCTAGATTGTTCTATCGGTCTGTGTCTCCGTAGGCCTCTAAGCAATATGCAATGAATATTGTAGGCTATTTGGGTGACCTCCAAAGGCTCTCAGCCTGCTTTGGTGAGCCCCATACGTCTGGTTATATCGTGACATGAGCCAATAAGATGAGCCCAATACGTCATGATGTGATGTCTAAGTGTTGTTCTTTCCTCAAGAAGGTGTTTTAATCGAATATTTCAACACGATATATCCTCTTCATGCTCTACATCCCATAATTCCGACAGGTGCCGACAATTATAAGCAAAAATGGTACTCAAGTTGCCTAGATTGATGACAAAAGACCAGCAAGCGCCACGACTGATGGAATACCAAGCAGCTTATCTTCAGGAATGTAAATATGGCTGACCATTGTGACATGTATACGACGTGATAGTGTATTGTCAACATACACTGGTTTTCATTGAAAGACACTTATTGAGCGCGCAGTATAGAACGGATTATTTCATGACAAGCACGTGAGGAATGATTACGTCATTTATATTATCATGTCGTTTAAACTCTTGACCATGTGCGCAGTGCCTCCTGCAATCATCATCAGTCGGTTCATTAATTAAATTCCTGGACAGTAACGCATAATTGAACAGTCCAAATCGTTTATAGAATAGGTTGGATGGAGAGTTGAGTTTGAACGGCTGGCGCATTAACCTGGAATATTCAACACGGGCTAGATGACAGCTGTTTGGATAGGCTAGGGGCAAGCACAATCATACGTATTTTATACATGCAGTAATTTCCTGTCTGATGTTGCAGTGGTCAGCTTATGGGTATCACATAGCAGCATTGCAGAAACAAGCAACAAAATAGCACACTAAGGTCATTTAGTCTATATTAAAAAATTCTGGCTCACTAAAATTAAATAAAGCAACCACTTAAAGTTTGTCACCTGATACATTGCAAAAACGATTATGTAATCATAGCGTTGTGAAACATGGATGCGAATGAATCATGAGGCACACATTTGTCCATTGTTGCGCTTTATTTACCCGATTCATTGTTGGATCCTCCAATATTATACAATGGACTCTCCTAAAACAATCCCGATGTATCGTTTCTCATATATTCACTACTAGAACCAGCGTTTGGAGTCAATAAATGACAAACAGCACATTTTCTTTTCGTCCTTGGCTGCTGAAATTGTCCATGATAATACTATTGACTTTTTTCCGGAACACTTCAGAAAAAACCGCCATCGATGTTTGCTGAGTAGCCAAGCATTTACGCCGTGCGATCTTACTGAAGTACCTTGACGAATTTATCATTACTGATGCATCCTATTTAACACAGGAATCGCTGCAGTCCAGCCAGTAAGGTAATATTTTAATGTCGTTAATACATCATCTCAGACAACTTTTTCCTGACTACGAATGTCAATCGTGATACAAAATTGTTCGAGGGTACGCTGTGGTATTCAATGGGATTTCCGCTGCAGTTTGGTGAAGTGTAAGAGCATAGCAATAGTTCTAAACGTCAGCTCTAATAACAACATGCGATGTTTTCAACCGCAGCACATATTTCAATTAGCTGCGATAAATAGTATCACTGTTAAAAATGTTTTCTACATTCCATAAATTATCAATTGAAGGAAGTAGCTGTCAGAAATGAGGAAATGTGGCAAGGATGAGCATTTTGCGCCAAATAATAATGTTTGCAACATTCTGCAAGTACGCCCGTCGTTAAACCTGATAGTTCCTATTTTCTTGCTTAATAACTTTACGATTTAACAATCAAATCTTAGGTTGTGAAGAATTAAATACTTTCTTCTTCTTATCAAATCTTTGTAATGACTTTTGCTTTGTGATGTATTCTTGAATTATGCGAGAGTGCACAGATGTTCAATTATCATTCACTGTGTGCTGTACAGTTTGTTGTCCAATCAATGGCTATCGCAGTTACAGAAACCCATTTCCGAATACATGAGTAAAAGAATAAATCACCATTGATGGACACTAGCTTCCTTGTTTGTAGTGAAGGCATTTCAAATGTTGCAACACAAGCCATTGTTATGCATTCATGGTTAGATGGACGCTTAAGTAATACCTTAATACGTTCTGACGGTCAGGTCAAACATCAAGCAAAACTATAAAGACAACGAAAGGAAATATTTTAATTTACCTAAACAAACTGTAAACATTACTTAACTATAAGTTTGTATGGACGCATTGTTACTCTACTGTTCCAAAAATATGTATATGTTCGTATTTCTGTTATTGTAAAATATTTAAAGTAAACATGATATAGGTGTTGTTCGCCATAAGCTTCTATTAGCATAATTTTAAGGAACATTTGTAAAATAACCAGCGTAAACTCATCGCTGCTTCTCTGTTAGTCAATTATTTTCAATCATTCTATCGCTTGCACAATGCGTGTCGATATTGGTTCGAATTAAGATCAAGACTATTATCTACGCAATATTGCGAAATGGTTAAATAGAATACAACCAAGGGAATTAACCCCAAAGGTTCGTTAAACTGTTGAACTGTGAGATGTTATCAAGACACGGCATCTAGCCATGTCAAATGCTCCATCACAATCCTTCTACAAGGAGTCAAGGACCCGAAGCCCTGGTGAAACAGGAGTTTAAGCGTGACCAATTAAATGGTGAAATTATTGTATGAAAAATAGACATCATGTGATAGACCTCAGAAAGTGCATGTTTATATATCCTATAAAAAGGCGAAAAAGGCTCACTGCAAGGTTTGCTTTGCACAAAAGGGCCATAACTCTTGTCAAACATGTCATCTCCCTGTACGTCAATGGCAGATTGGGTACATTGTGGATGTTTGTTCGCATTATGAAGTCAGAATTGTGTAGCGCTTAGACATTGGAACTCCAAAGAGACATTAATACGAGAATTGCCGTGATTCTGAAGATGTTAATCAACATGTATCGCAACACTCTGTTGATGCTGAAATGTATTTTGATAAACATCGAGTGGTATCGCTGTGCCCCCACAAAACTATCTAACAGTAAGAGGTATTGGTAAATTGTTGTGTCCGCAGATTTTTCACAATAATTGGCATAATATGAGTATAGTCATTTCACTAGCGCATGATGTCGTTACTTATTCAGTCCATTCTGCATCAATTCTGCGAGCTAATATAGTAAATCAAATCGAATCAATATTGAATCTATACAATGTTACAGATATAACTGAATCTTGATCATAAAGGCAGAGCCTACTAAGGGGCACCTGTTATAGTTTCCATAAGAGTTTTGGAAAGGTAGGACAGTCGGATGTGGATTGACATTTAGCAAACGTTTTATACCGGACTTCCCAGCAGTTCACATGGTTAGTAAGTCCTGTCTTGATAATTTTAGTTCATTATTATGATGTTTTGAAACATTAAGCAATGAAAATCCTGCACACACTACCGCTTTGTGGATACACTTCATACAGCTACGCTGACAATGGACGATGCTCTGTTATGCTAGGGTAATAACGAATGGCTCAATGCAAGCAGTATCCAATCTTTGATGATTAAGAAAATTTTACTGATGAGTAAATGTACTGCACTTTTTCTCAACACCCAATGGCCGTAAAAGCTGCACCATCACAATATTTGTGTTTTGTTTAATCATGTCATAACTACTGTTATGTGTCACATTTGAAAATCATAGCGCGACTCCATTTTAGCACCGATTTTCTTGGTGTATCATTCATTCGAATAAGCTTGGACAAAATTTAAAGATGATCATAAGCTTCCTTTATCTGACATTTGAATATATTCTAGGCCTCTTGTTTGGCAGAAATTGCACTGATCTTTACCGTGATATGCAACATCGACTATGTCATGGTATTCACTTGATCGCTCGTGGTTAATTCATAAAATCCGTGGTTGCAAGTTTTTGTTCAGTTAATAAAATAGCTGCTGTAGATATAGGGTAATCAGCCTGTTGGTTCAACAAGCGTATTGGTTTGTTGGCGCAAACGTTTCTTCATTAAGTTGAGTGACCCAATCTGCGGCAAAACCTCGCCGAACGCAGACAATATTTTCAAGTCATCAAATAGGTAATAAGCTCATTAACCCCATGCACCGAAATGTGCGCAGGACTGGCATCTCTAGACTAAAAGACGACTTCACCGCATTAAGGACCTGCTCGTGATTAATTAATACAGATACTATTGGAAACGAGAGGTTACGCGTCAAGGTGCGGATTTTATCTAACATGCTTGATCAGCTGTATTTCTGGACGTTCTCTATTCGGATTTTATGCGATGTTATTAAACGACAACGATGAATACCATATTACAATTGATCAAACGTACTCTTATCGTAACAGTCAATCGATATGTAGCAGATATTTCGTCATTTTGTAACCAGCTTCGTTCGTACACTTATTTACATTGATCAAAATTATTCAAGTTGAGACAGTCTCTTGTTTATTAAAGGGTCACCTCATTTCAAGAATATGTTGGAATGCGCTGGCTGTTAAAATACATTCAAATCACGCTGTTCAAGCTGACATATGTCAATGACTTTATGGACATATTGACATTATAACAATGCAAACGCTGATTATGTTATGACGTGCATGCCATTTAAACTGCCAATTGGTGTAAATTTTACTATCAGCGGATATTCCTTGGAGAAAATCTTACACAATTGGCCATAGACTTGACTAAAGTAGATTATGATTTGATATCCTCAGTCAAGCAGTATTAAAAAAGGCGTTCGAGTTAACTGAAGACAAGTACATCCACACATGTTTCAGCAGAGTCAAGTAAACGTCCCGGAGCGCATTATAGGTAACAAAACCATCATTGTGAAAAAACGGGTACCCTTTTTAGTTAACGCAAAGGACATCATACGAAACACATCTGTCCAACATTTATTGATTGATAAGAAATAGTAGCATTTGATCAAGATTATGTCTTCTTCCGTGCGTCTTGGCATGTCTTAAAGCAGCATATTTGTAGAAGTCCATAGATTGATACTTGTGCTGCCTCAAGCACTATCATAAAGTGAAATAAAATTGAATTGACAAGAAGGCTTCGTGGCTCAAAAGTACATGTATTGACACAATTGATAATTCGTGAATTAGCAAGAGCACCTCCTGAATCAAATACATTAATCGAGTCTCCTTCATGTCAATACATTCCAAGTGACAAGCGATTCTTGGCATGTACTTAAAGCAGCATATTTGTAGAAGTCCATAGATTGATACTTGTGCTGCCTCAAGCACTATCATAAAGTGAAATAAAATTGAATTGACAAGAAGGCTTCGTGGCTCAAAAGTACATGTCCATCGACACAATTGCAAGTTCTCTCCATTCGTGATATTAGCAAGAGCACCTCCTGAAATATGTAGAATACATTAATCGAGTATCCTTCATGTCAATACATTCCAAGCATAACTCGACAAGCGATTTTGCAGTGTGCTTTTACCTCTTTTGTGAACCGCTGATATGACGAATATAGTGATATATATATATATATATATATATATATATATATATATATAGATATATATATATATATATATATATATATATATATATATATATATATATATATATATATATATATATATAGATATATATATATATATATATATATATTTATATATATATATATATATATATATGTTATATATATATATATATATATATATATATATATTTATATATATATATATATATATATATATATATATATATATATATATATATATATATATCATATATATATATTTATATATATATGTTTTACATATAGATCTACATATAAATATATATATATCCGGTCGATGTAGATATTTTTCGTAACGAGCCTTCTCCTATTATGTCTTATTTTTGTAACTGACCGGGTGCCTAACGGTCCGAAAAATAGATGTCCCTGATATATATACATGCAGAAGAGTGATTTAGGACTATTAATTGCACTTGTCATCCATACTAACCGCTCGTCTATCTTTGTGGAAAGATCTTGAGCCTCTGTGACTAACCAACCGCTTCAGGCTAGCTGAGGCCTAACGCTTCGTTTTCATAGGAATGTCAAGTTCGAATTTGTTACATTTAATGTAAATTTATTCATTCAATTTACATTTCACCAAATATATGATGTAAAATTATGAATGGTTCACCAAGTCTAACCAGCCCTTGACCTATATACATATTACCAGTCATAATGACTGTCACACCTGTAGATGGATATCACACTATGCTCACTATGTTTGATAATCTACCTAGAGTTTTTCAGAATTGTTTTGTGGTCAACCAGATGAGCCACATTACTTCCGGTTACTTTTGGTAGGCGCATCGGGGGACCAAATATCATTTCACGAATTTAGGTTCTCTCTAAAACACAAATTGTTTTTGAAATGGGAATCATATTTATGGTATACCATTTAACCACTTGCTGTGTAAAATGTACTGTCATATTGGTTGAATGAATTACATGTTCGGAGCGCGATACCGTTTCTACCATGGCACGATAGAAATAAAGTGTGCTTACATCCCTCTCAGGATGTCTTCCGTGTCGTCGACAACATTACCAATGGTGTTTATGTGACGGGACATCGTGGGTCACTGCTAAATGTGCTAATGAATTTTACTGTTATTGTTATTACGGAGCTGGAGGAACGATATATACACCAAGTCAGTGCTCAGCCATAATACTGAACATACATGGGCATAGTCAGTTAAACTGCTTGTCTATGTGCGATCGCTTGATTATGTAAAACGCAAATCATTGATCTCTTCGTTATGTGGTTTCGATTTTGATCACATTCATACGATATCTCAATGATCTAGTTAAATTATTTAATTGCACATTTCCGAAATACTTCGTTTCGATTACATTTTCCCGGTTTCTATGAAGATATTGTAAACAAGCAGAAATAGATGATGTCACAAGTGCTTTCAGGCAGATTATCAGCTCGAACGATTATCAACCTCAAAGCATGATGCGTGGTCTCCTTAGAAATTGAACATGGCAAACTGCAATTCCTTTTGCCATTGCAGCATACCAATTTTGATTTCAAAAGCAGTGATCTCGTCTACTGTCTCCATGGTTTGTTCCATTAATTTAATTGATATCGCCACATACAGGTAATATCGTATCAGATCAGGTATTATTCATTCAGCTGATAAAGATATAGGATAATTTGATGATAAACAAGTTATAACAATATGCAAAGCATCGTTTTACAATCAACCCACATAGACATATACCGATCTCATATCGGATTCACTAGCTTCTTATAATTACGCCTTAGATGTATGTTTTATTCGTGACAATGAATCCATCCACGAGATTTCCAAACGGATGTTTGCGAGAAAATCGAATGATGCAGCAATATTTACGTATTTCCATTCACGTTATCTCTTACAGCAAGGCTCAATCAACGCCTCTAAAGCGAATCTTGGTGGAGAAATACACCGGATATTGCAATGCATTTATTGACAGGGTGCATTACTATGATATGGGTAAGCATGTCGAGCAGAATGCAGCTTATTGCTCATGATGTGGCTCTTCTACATTCATTGGGAACACACGTTGGCCAATGGAAAAACTCGAGTTAATTATAACTTAAGCTTGACGTTTCGACTTCAGTTATCCTGACTGGGAATTAGCGTATAGCAAGAGCGTGCGGCATATAATAAACCATGCTTATCGCAGCTAAACACGAGGGGCTGATGTTTGATTACTTTACTAGATTTGTCCTGTGTTTATCCATTTACGACGTTATGGTGCCTTACGGGCTACGCAACACTCAGTTTAATGATAAAGGTAATCAGACTTGCTTTATGTGGGTCAATGTGGACACATAGTGATCAGCAATTTTCTGCATTTACATTGTAGGCGCATTTATAGTATTTATACAGCGCAATTGAAGTACAATGCAATACACATTTATGATGCCTACAAAATACCGAACGCAGTGTGCGTAATAAAATTCTTACTTGTTCCCGCTCATAATTAATTTCTCACCTAACGGATGGGGCCAGACGAACAAAATTTGCTTTGTTCTAAAACTGTTCAGTATATCAGCATCATGTATGCATATATATCATATATACCCATTAATGATCATGAATGAATGCAACTATACACAATTATGATGTATACATACGCGTCCATAGAAAATGCGATCTTGCTCCATGCCTTTAATGATATTGATGTGCTGAATAGTCCATGGGGAACATTGTTATGAAATTGAACGATATATATTGGCAAGACTTACCCTGTTCCCTTTATGGTGAGTTTGAAGATTGCAAAAGGTATTATATTGCTTACAAACTAACAAAGAAAATGCTATCCATGCAGAAAGAACGTTATGAATGACTTGCTTTGCTGCATAGCGGTGCGTTAAAATCTAATGTTGCTATAAATCGAGACTCAATCATGCATTTAAATGGAAAATAAATTATCATTCTTAAGATGACCCTTTAAAGCAAGCTGGAAGTACTGTAGCTCTTTCACTCAAATATGCTACTATAACGGCTTTGACAGACATCAGAATACCTCTCCGCCAATTTTATGTTATTGCATAGATGCCGGGTTTTGCGAATTTAGCCACATAAATGGTTTGGCTATATCCATCGCATAACAGAGCTCATGTACATTACATGACGTGCTGATGCCATGCGCAAAGTACAATGGCATATTCAATCTGATCTAGTTCACATTTACCCATTGACAAGGATATTCATCTAAGCGACTCAATTCATTGCAATATATAGCCTGATTACCGTAAATACCCGTAACAAAGGGGGATCAAAAGACTTGCAATGTTGTTACGCAGTACATAATTTCATATGCATGTTTGTGACAATGGCGAAGCATTATCATGAATTACCCTCATGAGATTTTATATATCAAATCATTAGCAACAATTTGAACGTGACACCCGAAATTTGCTTACTGCATACTCCAGGAATTCAAAATACAGGTATCACCGATTGGATTGATTAGGGTGAATTAAGCGGGATTGCAAACGCATATGATCACTGCTCTGCGTGCACGTAAATGTTCTTCAGAGCGATACACAATAAGATACAATATCCATGTAAATTGCTGTGTTTTGGTGTTCGACTAAACATAACTATTGTCATATAAAAGAGCATCTTAGCACGATACAACTGCTGTTAAACTTAAGAAGATTATTATAAGCGGCGAGCGTATCATACTTGTCGTCATTTTTTTGTTCAATATTAATAAGCTACTTCATATTATCTAGTAGAGCATGACATCGTGGATAAGAGGAATTTAGTTGTAAGAATCTCCAGTACAGAATTCAGCTTCTTGGCAACAGACTATAAATATTCCTTAGCAGACATGAAATAGCAGTTCAAGCGAAATGGCAAGATCACTCATTGATTTAGCCATAATTCACCGAAAAATATTCATTAACACTCATGTTTGACAGCATTGCGGCACCTAAGGAGTCGACTTTGCCGGATCTCAAGGAGTAAGGGGATAGGAAATGCTGCCATGCCTAAGGAATATGTCTTCAAACCCGTAGACTGGCGTCAGTATAGGACACTGATAAGGTTACGAAGGCGACCAATCTTAGTAAACGTGAACGATGTACATGCAAGCATTTATGACTTAGCAGTGTGCGTGTGAATTACATGCACTTCCATTCCAGAGCCAGGGACCTTTTGAATGCAACTGAATTGGTTATGTATTACTTCTTATGTTTGGCCAGTAGCCCGGCATCTGAATTAGAGTCTCATTTCTCAGATATTATTATTATATCAGTTATTATTATTATTATTATATCATTTATTCGCAAATCAAAGTTTACAAAAAGATATATTAATTAAGCAATAAAAAATACAAAAAAAATACATGAGTACCAATTAGTTTGTACAAAGAAACACATGAAGCTCATCTGCCTCTTGCAGTGTTAACGAAGTTAACAAACTGCCTTCGCGCTGCTGACCCAGTTCTTGCAAAGCGCATATTGTCGCCCTGTCTTCTGCTGATACTACGTTAATATTTAAAAGCAATTCGCGTACGTTATTAAGGTTACCTTCATTAATTAATCTTAGTTGTTGGTAGTCTAAATTTAGTAATGACAGACATGATCTTACATTATTCGATACGACAGATGAGCTTTCATTAGTGAGCATAGTAGCAAGTCGAACTTTTGGGTTGTTACTAACGGTGCATTTAACCCAAAAATTATCAAAACGTAACAATAACTGAGTGCGTATATCTGGTCTGCCTACAAGCAGCGGTAAAAAACGAGACCTCGTTCTTCTATTAAGCTTAAGAACTCTCCTTACACACTTTCGCCAAGCAACACTTATTTTTTCAAGTGACTTTAAATCCCATTTCCATAAAGGACTACCATAGAAGCATGTACAAAAGGTATCAAAAAGCCTAGTGCGAACGTCGGTGCTGCAAAAGCCGAATCTGGACATCAAAATGTTAGTACGATAAAACAATTCTCCTACAGCTTTTTCGATATTCGCATCGTTGTTTTCATAACCAATATAACTGCATAGATGAACAACCTTAGAGTACTTTTGTAAAATAGCTCCATTCAGCCGTAATTCGAGATTGGTATAACATTGTGGAATATTGTAGCACAGCAGCATACTTTTTTCACTATTGAACATTACATCGTATTCTTGTGCGTATTCTTCGCATATTGAAATCATAAGCTCGGCAGCAGTGACTGAGGGAGCAAGGAGTGTTAAGTCGTCAGCATATCCAAATGCACCCATAAACTGATGACCTACATGACAACCAACATTACTACGTTCAAGACGATTAAGCAGCTCATCGATATAAATACAGAAAAGAATCGGCGATAACACACCGCCCTGCTTTGTGCCATTACTGCATTGGAATGCCTCAGACACATTAGAGCCCCATTTAACTAACAACGATTGGTTGAAATACATATAAAGGAGCAACTTTACAATAGTAGGAAACAAACCTCTACGTATCAATAATTGAAACAATTTAATATAATTAACCCTATCAAATGCCTTCGATGCGTCAAGCATCACAACATAACATGGCGATTTTTGATTGACATAAAAATCTATAACTTCTCGAACTACATAGGTACACTGAGAAGTGGAATGGTCTGGTTTATAACCAAACTGGAGGTGGCTGGTGCTTAAAACATTTGAATACTTTGACAAAATAACGTTATCTAAAACCTTGCCTACAACACTACTCAGCGCTATCGATCGATAGTTATTGCTGTCGCTTGCCGATTTCTTTTTGTTTTTCAATAACGGAACAATCACCGACCTTGTCATTTCAACTGGAGTGAATGAATGAACAATCATTGAATTGAACAACAAAGATAAATGTGTGAACAATTCACGAGTGCCATTTATAATATGGTCCGAATTTACATTTTCATTAATGTCAGCCTTATGGGCCTTAATTTTCTCCACGGCTGCCGTAACATCACTGACTGAAATATAATGATCAGATTCGCATTTGCCTGAATTACATCTTTGCTCAACTTGGTCATTCAGAACCACTCTTAATCGCTCATATTCATCAACATTATATGACACACTATTAATCAATTCTTTGTATTTGGTAGAGAATAATTCACGAATACCAGTCTCACCTCTCACATTATCTACAACTGCTGGCACAACACGTGACTTACCACTTCTTTTCTTAACCTCAGACCAGAAATCACGGCTTCTATCGGTTGTTAAAGCTTCCGTTCTACCGACAACTTGTCCTGATTCCTGACAACCCATCTCGAAATACTTTTATATTCGCGTTTGGTCTTAATCATTATCTCCTTCACCCAGCCCACAATTGGCCTTCCGATATCGACCCATAAATGATGCCAAAATATTGACTGCTCCTTATAAGGATTGACTAGGGTTTTCCAGCCTGTCTTTGACACAGGCAACATGATGTTATACCCAATACAGTTTGAAAGTTATAGAACAACGAAGTTATTTGGCGGATGAGACAGCATTAACTAATACGGATTGATTAATAAACATACAGAAAATAACGTTATCTTACACTCCACAGAATATATTGTTGGCAAACAAAAGGGATTGAAGAGAGACATAACATCTATACAAACGCGCAGGGATTTATCGTACACTCCACATAATATAGTGTTGTAAACAAGAGGGATTGAAGAGAGACATAACGTCTATACGAACGCACAGGGATTTATCGTACACTCCACAGAATATATTGTTGGTAAACAAGAGGGCTTGAAGAGAGATATACGTCGATAATTATGCTCTGGTGTCTTCAACTTAGCACCAATATCGTATGTATCATGTTTGCGCTATTTCCACCATCTGGTTTATATCAATACCGTTTATGAGTCAATGGCTATTCAATTCCAAACCACGGTTAATCATAAGCCCGTGTCTTCAAGGGCGATATCACGTGTTCAGTTCTAACAAAATGTGCTCCTCAAAACTAACGACGCGTTTGATTCACCCAAGCACAATATGGTTCTTATCATCCACTTGACGGGATAACTGTGGTCTTTTTAATGATAACATGGTAGTCTCTATACACTACCCAAATCAGAATGATATTCAGCAGGCCTTGCTGCACCAATCATTATTAATGCTCTAGGATTACAAAAACTTCGCCAGTAAAGCGAGTTATTGCTGAGTTGTTGACACATGACCAAGACGGAATTATTCTGGATTGCGCTCGACAACTATCATACTAAAATATTTCAGCCACTGAGCGGGGGTGAATACACAACGCACTTCCCAGTGAGTGCTAACGCTTTTGGGATCAATAACAATTGGTCCCGGCGGTTTTATATTGTGCCGATGTGTAGCAGTGTGTTTCAAAGTCCGTTTCACAAAGCACCAAGTTAATGCGAAATATTTCCTTTTGTGTTTTGAATCATGGAATATATGCAATCAAGCTGGATGGTATTGTGTAGTAGAAATTCCAAACATATCTTATTCTGCTTTCCGAGTAATAAGCTACTTCTAGTATGATACGTATAATGATATTGTTGCTGACATACATGTTCCCATTCTCGCTAAATGAACGCAGGCTGTATTGCTTCAGTGAGAGTAGAGACAACTAAGTAATCTGACTTGATGTAGTTATCAGTGTGCCCCAAATCTGGTCGACACAAAAAGGAATATTTTGTCCGGGGGCGCCAAATCCTTTGCGTATAATTACATTTTGGGATCTGTCTCGCAACTAACACAACCGGATATTAGATAAAACCGAATCAAAGAGTCAAACGAAAGACAGAGAGAAAAGGGGAAGCGAGAGGGAATAGATCGAGAGAGAGGCCACTGTGTTTCGTTTGGCGCCACCAATAACATATATTGACCGTACTTATCATTACGTAATCATTACACTGTTATACGTCCATAATACGATAACCTCTCGACTTTCAAATGACGAACTAACCTAAGATTTGATGTGCGAATTGTAAGTTATATGCAGTTTAATATTTGACTGTGAAAATATTATCACGATATCGGCAACCCATTTTCTGATGTCACGGTAAATATGTTGGCTTTAGAAATCTTACAATGCAAGCTGCAAGGAGAATGCTTGCAAAAGTCGCACAGAGTGCCTTATGGTCGACAAATATGTCATCTTGATATTTTGTTTTAGACTATTGACCTATTGAAATCATATCGACAACGGATCACGTGTTTCTTCAATCTGATAAAATAAAATAGACGTTTTGCATATATGCAATAATGAAAATGTACGACAATTTATGATCAAGTTTTGCAAACAGTGCCCGTGAATCACCGACTGAATGCAAATTGCGGCCACATTATAATTAATCGAATACAATTTTGCCAATATTGCCTGATTTAACTATAGAGTTCATATATTTGAAAACGCTTGAAAACTATCAGGGGAAAAAATATATATGACATAGATAATGCAGCATCAAACCTGGTAAAATATGATATGGAGTGTAATGTCAAAATGCACAATGCCCAATGCTTCATGCTAAGGGTGACAATCTTGTACTTTGACAAATCTTTAGTATACCGGACAGAATCGTTCCAAAATGAAAGTCTTGAGCTCAAAGCTGGTATTTGTTCTCTTTTTTTGCTGACCGTCTCTGAGTAACAGAAATGATTGTTGTTTTTGCGAAATAATAGCAAAAGTGTCAAATAACCTCGGTTCCTTTGTAGCGTAACAACAGTAGATGTATATCCTCTATCTATATACAAAGACCAGCTTCTGTGGTGTATCTTTACCGACGACATTCGACATTGTTTAATAACCATTATTGGAACAATATTTGATCATAACATACAATAAATTGATTTGTGCCATCGCAGATGCATGATATTTAGTAGTTACACAACTGACTGTTCGATAGATAGACTGAACGCGCTTTGGTGCAGCAAAACATCCCTTTGATTAGCCTGTAACGCCATGGATATTGTTTATCGATTGTTCCGGGACTGCTATTTAATTGATCAAACTTACAATATCGCTCTTAGGTTTGCAGCCCTTTGTCATAATGGGATGAGTAATCGTTGATGAGTGACATTTATGGCCATTGTATTTTTTAAAAGCAATTCTAATAACATAAACATGGGTAGGTATTTCAAGGAGGTGACAATCTATGGTCTATATCATTCAGTGTGTCTACCATGCGCGCACAACGCGTTAAACACTAGTCAAGCTCGTTACGTGCTACACGAATGCCTCAATAATAATTCAATATATATCAATAAATAATGACAAACTGATATGAGATCAATTACGAGGAATTTATGGAAAGGATATATTGCTTTGTGTTATAAGTGTTTTATGCAGGCAATTGAAACATCACAACGAAAAATGGAAAACGAAAAACTCCGCGTGACTGCAAACGAGCTTTTATATTATACAAACATCTTAAACCCGACAGAACCGTCGATTCGGAGCATTAAAAGTCCTATAGCGAAATATTACTGTTAGGAACATTGCCAATTCACTTGCCACAATATCTGTATGTCATTCATTATTCGTGTCTGAGCAGGCAAATCTAGCAATTCGATGATATCGCGACATACTTGTTTTCGATTCGGGATCATCAAGTACTATATGCGCTTTCACTGTTATGTTAACCAACTGAGCATATATCATCACATGACCGCTGCCATTCTGTTGCAACACTAGGCTGATAAAATTGGATTGGGCCAAGTTAGTGTTCAGCAGTAAGGTGCCTCTTTTACAATTATAAAGGGATCCAGTTAACCTCTACTGAATATTCTAAAGTTACAAAAGAACAATCGCTGACAAACCGTGAATGGGGTACATAGTGAAGTATTTTTATGACCAGCACGACCCATTTTGCAACCAAATCAGGTTCAGATTCCTATCTATAGTAAGGGTGTAGTTTTTGTGCCAGGCAACAGGAACGGTGCATAATCTGTGTCTTATACAAATGGCTTGAGTTTTACCGCACAGCACGGTGAAGGTCTTCGTTGAATTAAATAAGCACTTGCATGAACAAAGTATATCATGCTAGAAACTTTATTTATCAAAGAATAACTATTCCAAAGCTATTACATTTCAGGGATGCAATTCAGCACTAATATCAATTACATTTGCGCGTATATTGAAACTTGTTATCACAGATGCTGAGCTACTAAACTCTTTTAGATTACTGTATTGGAGGGGGTGACAGTCAACGCAATTTGCACCTTGAATATATAATGCCGATATTACAAGCACCTCCATCGACACTAATATTCAGAATTTTTCCCATGTATTTCTGGATATTGCCATATTTGGCCGTTAATTTTCTTTTATCTATATGCGCATAAATATATGGTTGATGGATCCGCCAACATGATCTTCAAGGATTGCCAGTAGAACTTCGATAATAACAATTCGTAGTTATTATGGCTTTAAACCACTCGTACTTTTCCGTGAACGGTATAATTGAAATTCTATTCTAAATAAATATTTTCGTCCAGTATACCAAACAATCTTTGTTGTTATTATCGAGGCTTTACAGCAGCTAACCGTGAAATATGAATCTGCCGGGAAATCGACAACGTCACACGGATACTAGTATGTGTTTGGAAAATATGACAATTGGATAAGCGGTTTTCAACATGAGTAATTTTACTCGGCTGATGATTTGAACAAAATGTTAAATTCATAATGGAAAGTGTCCTCATGTGTATAACTTTGATCATCATGCTTTACTTTTAAGTCAGGTAACATAGGGTAGAGTGATCGGTGCTGCCTCTTGCATCAAAATATGAGACCGAGCGTATAAACGAAAACCTGTATTGCCGAAGAGCTCATTTAGAGAAACAAACGACTGTCGTTTCATTTTTCACCAAATGTCACATTTCATACACCCGACTGACATAAATGACGATGGTTTGAAGATGAAAACAACAAAAACGCAGTGATGCGCCCCAAACAAATAAAGTAGGGTCTGCTACATATTAAAAATACGGTTAGATTATAGGGGCGATTGAACACTCGAGTAAGTCATCGGAATCTCATCGGCGTTACATTATCCTGCGTGTAAAAACAGATCATTTACGACAGTGAAAAGCATTTTAGGGCCTGAACTCAGGTATCAAATTTTTTAAAGGTTGCAATAAACAATATGTAATACAATGAGCTTCATCCCAGACGACTGAATTGATTGCAGTTACGTGTTTTTGTCGTTAGAATGCAGCGGTAGCTAACGTGGCCACAATGCTCTTATCCTGATCTCAACAACACATATATGGTACAATTGCAAAACAATCTGAGGGTATAACCACTCACACATAACAGTCTCCCCATAATAACTGGCGGACCAAACAGCTTAGAATATACTTCCAACATATAGCGGCGCTCTATGAAACACGAAGCAGATTAGGACAAGTAACGATAATAACATTAGCCTTTTATACGCTCTGTATATTGACCTAGCGCTTTAAACTTGCATTAACTCCATTGGCAGCTTCTATCATCAGTTTTACCCGCCATTGCATGTCATTACCAGTTGCATATTGTTCCATTTCATACATAATACATAAACAGAACATTATGCACGCATGTGCTGAAAAATTACCAGACGAAGAGAGCCGACACATTTATGATTTATCACCAGTGTCTATTGTGTTGCTCATAATAGGCATCAAAACGATGTGCCGTATGACGTGTGGTTTTTAGATATGCCACAAACGACGTGAGATGTATCCCTTAGATAACTCATCTGTCCGCAAAGTAGGGGCTGGCTGTCATTAGTTCGCAAAGCTCCCAGAAAATAACGATACATGCTACGTAGTAAATATATACGCAGTTCAATTTTGCGTTCCTTGACAGAACCAGACTGTATCGTTCCGAAATGGTTCAGAAACAGTCTTGCCTCACCAAACATCGTTGTGGCATATAGCATTGATGTTATACAAAACATTTAGCCAATGGACACGCATAAAACTGCAACAAAACACCGGCTTATCCTTTCTGTAACCTCATCCTGGTGCCAACATTTAATAGCTTAAACCCAGTTCATAAAGGAAACATTCAGTCTCAGACGTACCGTTATAGTCTGTTTGTGCATATTTTACTCTTGTTTAGTCTTTTGCTCGGGCATTTCCTTATTTTCATCAGTGTTGGAATCACTAGACTCCTATTATCCGAAAGCTCACAATGTCTTCATTTGTTTAGATGTTCATCAAAATCCGTACCCATCAATGAAGCCTCTTATAGAAGCTGGACCCAAAAACCATCCTTAACTAGCGCAATCAATGTATTCAGAGTGAATAGAAGAAGTCGAGAATAATATCCACCATCACCTGCACATTGAAAGAACTTTAAGTCAACTGACGACATCGAAATTAAACGCGCTTGCATGATATGTTGATGCGAGATTAGCGTCAGCGCGTAATATAGATAAATGAGACATACCAAATCATCCCATTCAACCCCATGAGTTACTGGTAAACACGATACAAGATTAATTAATCACATGTTAATGAATATTATGGTCAATTATTGGTTAATATGCCACATTGTCGTCATTATCTGGGACATGTTATACGGCAACGCTGGTTCAAAATAGGATAGAGATAACTTGCCTATCAAATAATAGATATCAAGTACAGCAGATAATGTGCTTGTGGCTTTTACAGGTCACATGAACGCTCATTTGTTGTTATCAAGATGCAAGTGTAGAATCAGCTTATCTAGCAATCAAATGTTATTAATATATGCCATTTACAGCAGCTGTCAAATTAACCAGAAATAAATCCACAGTTAGACATTTATTGGAAACAAGCGAAATCAACCCTTTGTACAACATGAATGAAAAGAAAATGACGTTGCATATGTGTAGGATACTTGTGTATAAACAAAGATATCATGACTAATTGTCCCCTACCTACATTTGTGGTTGACGAAGGAGTCTGCCAGTGGTTGCTATCTCTCACTTCTGTTGCTTGATGTTTCTCGAGTACTACTCGATACTCTATTCTGTATCAATATACGACTGTTACATGCACGTCTTTAATTCGTGTGTAACAAGCTTTAAATTGCCAATCGCCAGCATGTTTGTGGTTCACGAAATTCAGTAATATATAAAAATCTTTAACTATTATAAATCCACAAATGTGACTTTCCGTTGGTTTATATAATGTCTTTTGAGATAAACCCAATATGCTTATGTGTGTAAGTTCCTACATTCATATTTATCATCAAAATGAGGGAACACAACTAGTTTTGCAGTGAATGTGCAGTACACTGCATCCATGCTTAGGCGAATTGCTATTCTATTGATATTGTTATACTCTACGAAACGTATATCATTACGAATATGCACTTTCAAATCACCATCATTTTTCTCTAATGATGATGATATATATATATATATTTATAAATATATATCTATATATATTTGTAAATATATTTGTGTATATGGTTGTAAATCTATTTGTATATAGATATTTTATATATACTGTATATATATATTTTTAATATATGCATATGTATTTTATATATATATAAATAAATTAATATATATTCATATGTATATATATATACATATATATATATGTATATATAGATATATATATATATATATATTCATATATATATATATTTAAAAATATATATATACATATATATATATATTTATATATATAAAAATATATATATATATGTTTGAATATATATATATATATATTTATTTTATTTATATCTGTTAAATATATATATATATATATATATATATATATACATATATATACATATATATATATATATATATATATATATATATATATATATATATATATATATATATATACACGCACACATATAGATAGCCATCAGCTTTGTGAACTCTGGGGAGACATTTGAAGATCAAAACAACGATAAGCGGTTATTACGATCAATTGATTACTTTATAACTTGTTTAAATCTGGTTAATTTAGATATATACGACCAAATGAAATAATAACATCGTATAAATTAACTCCCGGTGTTTGTTTCAAAATCAGCGTTAAACAAATATATCAACTAGCACTAGCACGGCTTTATGTACCAAGATTTGAAAGGACCCGTAATTTCTATCGAGCACTAGGTCGTATTATTGTTTCAAACTTTAAATATCAATACAAATTTAAATTCAGTAGCATCGGTGTATATTCTCAAATATAGTGCTTATGTTTTGGATTCGTAAAACTGCTATTATGGTTAGCATATTATCAACGAAGTGCATGTGTGTAATTCATTTTCAAAGTTTAAGAAGCTCACCTGCATTGGATTGTTTCCTTCTAAAATATTTTTTTAAACCAATCCATTTTATTGCAGCAAGATTTCGTTGTTTGCTGGTGGTGGCCTATGTGTTGTAGTCCACGCGCCACCTGGAGCACATTTAGAATGTAACATATTTGACTTTGCTTTGATTAAATGTTGTAGGTGCATATCTAACCATTATATTTGGTTTTACTTGTGTATACTGAATCCGACCACAATGAAACACGCAGACACTGGTTTTGCTTGAGGATTATTTATGGAAGCTGGGGAATGCTAAAAGTATTACTCGTATGGGTGCTATAAAATGCACCGCGACCACCTTTTTTACATGATTAGTTCGCGACACATTTGTATTATTGCTGGTATCCAAATTCATGACACCAACGTGTCAATTATGAGCTAACAGTGCATGATAACATCATCCCAATGCAAATGCAGCTTTTTGTTGCGTTCTTGATATCAGAATAATAATAATCATATTATAACATTTCATGAGGTAACTATTCGAGGCCAATATGCATACGACGTACACCACTCTTTACTCTCAATGTTTGAGTACTGAATAGGAACAAATCGTCAACAAACACCGCAATTTATAGAACAAGGTTCATGCTATTAGTATGAATTGGCTATAAGTATGAATAGATAACATCACTTGTGCAATTGATATTAATGTGACATAAATTTGAGCCATTATTATATGTATTTGACAATGTTTATCAGACGGCCCAAGATAATATGTTGCTCATTGATGTACTTCAAAGAATCAGCCATTCAATTGAAATATATGACTCTCGACTTCAAGGCCATAACAGCAGAAAATTCATTAGAAGCGAACCATTCAACACCCGTTACTGGCTGCTCCATGAATAGCAAAAGCTTCCTTTCAAACTGGATTGAATTGCGGGATTACTTAGAGGCGGGACATTGGGTTTAAAGTTTTTACTAAGTTTTTAAAGAATGTATTAAAAGCGAGCGGTTGTCGACTGCTGAATTACTATTCGTCAAGACACCAAGTTAAATCCCTGTGATCCTTCTGTTGACAATTCCTGTTCTGTCTGTCGACCACATATACTAAAATTAAATAAAGTCCGCATGCTGACAAGCACTGTATATTATCACCTTTTACGTCCTCATTGGCGCTATTGGTCACTTGCTGCGCTTTGAACTTAGTCAAATTCGAACGAAAACGTACTGCAGTACTGCATGCTGATTATGGCTTCGAATGCGCTATCGCCTGTGGGCAACGCCGTCTGACGCAGAGGGTTAGGTTGGTTTTCCAGTTTGTGGCACATCAATACCATGGCCTGTTGAAATGTTGGAATGTATGTATCTGAAAGAAAACGCTACTATATAAACATGCGTATTCAAAGTAATCGTTATATAAAGCGCTGAAATATGGATGATTATCTGGTATGGACCTACAATTGAATAAAGGTATTATATGCATTAATCATTTATATGAGATCAATGTCACAAAGAACTACCATAGAGACCCCCCCCCACTTACCTGCAAAGTATGCCTTTCACCAAATCTATGATCAATGAAATGCTAATACCAACGCCACCCATCATACCAAGCATAATACACCAATGCACTGGTCACTAAAATATGAAAATAATGCAATAACTATTAGAATGCGATCTCTCGACTACGAGTAATCTCTGTAGCCTTTAGCACGCTACCGTCCAGAGAGACAGACGAGTTTGGAGATGACGTTGTTACCAACATCATGGTTATACGGGGGTCAAAAATACTATAACCATGCACGATACAGGTGCCAACACCGGAATTTAATATCAGAAATAAGACAAGTAAATAAAAGTGTGAGAGGTGTAGCCTTCACTGTTAATACTACTTCGTCGGCCGAATATATGCTGAACATGTTTAACTATCTCCAAATAGCATCAACATTACGCATACCATTATAATGTAGTGTTGTTGATGGGAACAAAAGATCGGGAACTGGCAATAGTGCTGCAGATGCGATGAACAAATGTTTGTGCTATTTTCTGTCTTAGAAGATGTAATACTTTGGATCACCAAAGTCACAATTCAATGACTGTCCACTGCATCATGTGGAAATTAATCTTTTTGCAACTACTTTTGCATCTGTCTTCAGTCAGAAATTACGCACATCTTTTTAAAAACACCATAAACAATACAATTTGTTTACGACACTAAGACAGCGTGACATACTATGAGTGGATGTATCAGTTTTATTGAGTTAATTGTCATTGCTGGTGCAACTATTACGTCATCATTGACATCAGTAATTACATGATGCCAACTCGAAGCACTACGGCGCAACGCTTTGCTGTAATTATGGGTAATACCCATAACAGTACGCTGCGGTTTGTTTAATCACCACGTCGTAAAAAACTTATAGTGAACACGAATATTTCTAACTTTAAACGTGAAAGACTATGTGTTGCGCCAATTTATTACATCATATATATGCATGTGATCCTTAATTGTAAGGTAATTCAAACTTCTTGGTTTGGCTTTACTATTAGAAATTCGCAAATCTACCCTGTGGTCAGATTTATGAGGTGCAATAGTTCGGGGACCGTTAAACGCCATTTCAGCCTTTATAAAATGCCTGTCCACCACGCCTGCGTTTTGATGAATGCTGCAAAGGCGGTCTCAGATAGGTTTCCTACACAAACCACAGGTCATATGCAAAGTACGCATATAAATTTAAATGACAGTTTGCTGCAAAACTAATTACCCCATCATATGGCCGATATCATAAATCGTCATGCTTGTCCCACACATCTAGTTAAAGCATGTGTACAGACAACGCATAACTACACATTTGTACCATAGGCAGACTCTTACCTCGTTTATATCTGTATTCTCGGTCATGCGTATTCTGGATCCCGTAATGTTTTTGCACTATTTGTCTACGCCTCAGGTGAGCAATTACGAAAATATAGCTATAAGTCACATTTTGTACAATAACTTAATATACCTGAAGCCCAAGTGATAATTCATTTATCATTCCGCACAGTTTGATGCATAAGATAAGATGGTGTCCTGTATTGTAATAAAGCTCAAAGGAAATTCTACCTACCGGAAAGGTACATTGCATTTTCCTCGCATCACAAAACTGAATTGCTTCCTTAGCCTAGAAATAACACTCCTCTGAACATCAAGATACGTCTTCGGTGCGATATCAAAAGACAGTAATCAGCTGATGATTGCTAAGTTGCCCTACCCAATCTGAATTGCTTCAGTCGGTAATGAGCAGACGAGGAAATGCAAAAACGAAAGATTCCCGCAATATTTCTTCGTCTTTCACATCAATATGTGCGCATCCTCAAGAAATTCTCGTACTGCACCATCGTTGTATTAACGGCAGTGTTTTCGGGTCTGTTGTCTTCCGTAATACTGGCTTCTCTAGTATTGACGGGGATGTTGCCCTCCCTAGCATTGCTGAATTATTGCGATGGATGAAAAAAATATATACGGTTTTGGTGCTTGCTATGTGTCACTGATTGCAAGTGATTGATAATCCATCTGATACAATATTATAAAAGCCACTAATGCTTTATGACTAACCCTACCAGCCCCGTAACAGACAACCATATACTTCTGCCATAGCATAACTGACTGTGAAACATCTACTACAAAAGAGAATATACAATTGCGATTGGAGAGTACAGACGGTGGTTTTCACACGAAAACTGTGCAATAGCATTTTATAATTGTAGGGAGTTCGTCTTAAAGAAGCTGATAGACAGAGTAATGGTTTTTGTGGCGTTGTAAGTCATTGATATTTTATGTATTAGCGGACCTCACCTCAATAGTGGCACACCTAACAATGACAAAGAGTACTTGTCATGCATTTTCACGTTGATTTTGTATCATAATTAGTCGTGATGATATATTTGATAAAGTCTAGCAAATTGTTTAATATTATCGTATGCGCATTAAATCATGCGCCCGTGAGACTATTTACATAGTATCTTTTGCCATCTGAAACCATTGCATTTCGCTTTTAAAATTCGCATAATATCATGAAAAGTCTGCACATGCAGCATTTATAGAAATCTGTGATAAATACGCATATCCAAAGTCCCTAACATCATTCAACATCATAGCCACTATTATTCTAACATTTGCACAAATGAATGCGGCCAGGAATGTCAAATATCGACCCATGAATCCACGCAGTATTCATGATGAATACAACGACATGGAATATAAATGGTGTCTCATAAATGTTTACATTATAATAACATTGATCACTTTCAAATGAAAATATAACGCTTTTATCAACGATTTAGCTGTTGTTATCAATTTCCTTATCATTTTTGCCCCATACCTATACATTACTCGGTCAGACAATATATTCATTACCCAAACGGGGTGAATTATTCCTGCTTTGTGGTGTCTTTATCTCATCGATACTTGGTATAAACTTCACTCATATTTTCTCTTAGCTTAACATTTTCTCTCTGATGATTGCACCAGCATAAGTAAGATGTAATCACACGAAACATTCATAAACTTGAGTTGCGTTATAAATCACAATTTTGGAGTGGCTGCCTAACCTATTGCTTATGTACCAATATTTGCATTGACAACCGATTTTTGTAAACTTGAAATCATAACGTTACAAGCAACGCTTCGTGCTTATTATGATAGATTTGCAAAAACAAAGGCTCTTATAGAGCTAACAACGATAATTGAATTATCAATGGGGGTCTTCTAGTTGTTGTTGGTATTCTTCCTGGCATTGCTTAGATTGTGATTCATTGCCAACGTCCTCAACGATCCTGCGCCACTGTTAATAATAAAATATGAATGAGCTCAAAGCTGCAGTAAACAATTATGTGAGCTATTGCACGAGCAGAAATGCAGGCATCTCGACTCGTCGCTGCCTCAATTTATCTGTGCATTTATGACCACTCCATGTTACTTTATAGGTAAGGTAACAGTATTAAGAGACTAGCAATATCCACGGTCCCAATGCATGATATATTTTCTTGTAACTATATTAATGTGGGTGCGGGGATCCGATCGCCCTTATGCGCATAACAACCACAGGAACAGTGAATGATTTATTTTCTGACTACCATATTAATAAGAAGAGTAGCGTGGTTGGAGTAATGCATTCGTGTAACTGAACATATCAGTTTATGTGAATGTCTACGCCTGAAAGAAATTTAGACGCTTTTCTATTAAAGGCGTTCAGCCATCATTTCTGAGTTGGACAATGATTGAGCCATAGTAAATAACGGGTGCAATAAAAGCAATCAAGTCGGCTGTACCCATGACGAACTTTATCTATGAGTTTTGAGATAGGAGGTGGAGTCGGGGGGGGGGGGGGGGCGATTTTGTGTCCAACGATGTCATAGCGCTCTTCTAATATTTTGAAAGCATACTACGAGAATGACTATACCTGCAGTAGCTGAAAAGTGGCGGCTGCAATTGGATGTATCAGTGGCCGTATGTGATGAATGATTTTTATAGCAGCAGTGCTTTAATAGAAGTTTGTTAGTCCGGGCTGATATAAAGCCAGTGATAGAGAATGGCTTGTCACATCATTTGTCTGTACACCAAAACGATGTCTTTGCGCGATTTCTATCACGCAATGATTATGGGAAATGTGCCGTAATTTATTTTGTGATATCAAAGTTTATTCTCTGTGTGGACCTATATTTCTAATACAAGAATAACCGACCTTACGTTTCTGGAATGCAATGCGTGGTCAATCAACAGAACGATATGGTCTGCTGCTACAATACCGTGCTTTGGATAAATATATAAAATATCTTCGTCTGACCTTGAAACGTCTCGCAATAGATTTAGGCCCAATTTTATTCTGGACTTTATGTTTCAAACCTTAATCTTCCAAACATTTATATATTAACCTTGCCTACTTTTAAAGTGTTTACTAGAAAGGGAAGGAGGTTTGAAAGTACTGAATGAATCTATAGTCACGTTGTACCTTCTTATGCCTATGATATTGCCAAATCTGCCAGCAACAAAAGAAGCGTTTGCGTCATTATTTACTTTAAATCTGGTGTAATTTTGACATGTTATAAGAACTCTCATTGTGCATGTTGAACTGTCACATCCATAATCTCCTTATATAGTATAAGAAGTATTAGAAGGAGACTGACGTAGCAGCCAAATAGCAAGAACAATACAACGAATTTGGCTGCAACGGACCTATTGACCGAAGAAATTACCGGACCGTCTGCAATAGAAGATTGCTAACCTTGGTGTCACTTGATCATACACGTTTGATGATCTATGCGGCACTAAATGAGCATGGGCGTGGATGTTAGACAGTCCACAAATTGAGTTAAAGTGTTAACATGTTTCACCATTTTAATCTATCTCGGGTTAATATTCTTTTGGTCGAGGGTAAAATTGTTCACATGCGCAATCAGAAATGTTTTAAGTTCTATCATTATTAGTTGATGTTCTTCATTTATATTCATATCAAAATCCTAGGACATAAAGATAAAAAAGCAACATAAATAGTATAAAGTGTTTGCTTGGAATAGTTTACTACAGGTTTTTGTTAATTTGCTAACATTGTTAATTGAAGAACAAAGTTGTAACCGACATGTGTTCTTCAAAATATTTGACTCTGCGATTATTAAGTTAACGCGGGAAAACTTTTAAAAATATCGTACATCTTAAATGTGCCTGAAACAATTCCGTACACTGCCGTCAACATGCATTAACGGATTATGCATCAAGCAAGCGCTTTCCTAGTGGACCTATTCTAGTTAAGCTAATGACTTTATGAACACAGTTACGACAATTACCAAAAACTTCATCGTAAGTGTCGAAAATATCGCTATTTTCAAGTACAGACTAGATCATTTGAGTGTTTAAACACACCACAAATCTCCCTGTGGATGATATAGGATGCCATGTGTCACTAAGCTATCTGAGTGACCTAATATACGAAAATCGCCCCAATTGAATAGATTGGTATAACATGCAGTCGCAATTAATTTGTCATTACCATACAAGAGCAGAGTGCCAGTGAATTTTAAACAAAACGCCCGATATTTCGTAACACACACCCTTGCCATGTGCGATTATGTTCTGTTGAAATAGAGTCAGGTACCGGACTAAGACATGGAGCAAAATCAAACAGCGTTAATCATGTCAGACCCTTCATAAATAATAAATAAGATCGTAGGCTCGGATAAAAATATGTTTGTTTCATATGTACATATGCTTGCGATACGCCCACGTGTATAATGCTCCCTTCTCATTAACATTACCGCATCGTGAATAGTTAAAACAATAGCAATGATATATTATATTTCCTGAAAACATGCTTCTTAAGCGTGATATATATTGATATGATAACACTATCCTGCAATATGACCGCTAGTTTTGCTACGTCTTCATATTCCATAAATAACTTGCCCAGTGGATACTTCATATGACCGGAAGACCATTTAATATATCCCTTGAATGACTTATTTGCTCATAACTTTGACATTTACTGTGACATTCATGTACAATGCAACCCGTTAATCACGATTAATGTTCTATAGGACTTATTAACTGCATAAAGTAGTCTATCTTGTCGATCATATTCAAAATCCGCCTGGATATGTAAAAAAAATAAAGTCGTCAGAGAATTGAAGAAATAAAATGTTGCGATCGAAGTAGGTCCAGAGTCAATGCTGTTGCACCAAACGTTTGTTATCCCGCCAGACATGATAATATTTTGCTGCATGTAATTGGTGGAATTAGAGTACATTGAAAATCAAGATAAATACATTGCGGAGCCGATGATATGAACATTATGCCCAAAATCAATGCAGCGGCTGGATTGTGCGTTACGGAAAAGTATTATAAAGCTTTCATGTGAAGTGTGAACGACGATGATTTTGGTAACTTATCTCCTTTAATGCTGATAGGATCTTCCGACATTATTAAGTATAATGCTCATAAAAACAGGAGCTAATACTGACAATGGAAGAGTACTCATCGAAGGAATATTTGTAGATCGAATGAACCGATAACAGTCGCTTCTCGAATTATTCCCTTGATTTTTGTTTTGCTTACAAATAAAAACTTTTAGTTGAAAGATTCAAAAAAAAAAATCAGAAGTTTCGGGCAATCATTTTGTGCTTGTTGCAAATCGGAGCCCAAGAATTACCCTGGGTGCATTTTTATATTTTGGCATACTTGTTAAAAACGAGAAATAACTTTCGCCATACTAATTGACCTAACAATCTCTTTCGTTAGGCTTAACCACACATAGTGATGAAGCATAAGCATTTAGTTATTTATTGCAAAAAGACAATAGTGCAATAAAACGATCAATACCTCTGTTGTTAGTGATCACTCCGAGATAACAGCGAAATAGTATCCAGCTTACTCATTACATGTTATGTAGGATTACATATCTTAATATCACCCTAGGGCTGATGACCTAAACATGATACAATAAGATATCTTAACTCTACTCTATTTTAAATTCTAAATGGATATCTCCAGCTAATAAGACTTACAGCTCTGTGTAAGCATATCTATGTTCATCCTGCCCCATAACGGAAAAAAACACAAATACACCAAACATGTAGGCAGACCCACACACTTGCACGCACACAAACACTTATCATTGGCCAGTAAACTCATGATAATGATTCGCTAGATAAATAAATGATCTTTAAAACCAGGCGTCTGCATACTGAAGCATGTCTTATGTTATTCATCTGTGGTGAGACTATACCTACGATTAGATCACCTTCAGAGACTCCTCTGTTAATTCATTATCCACTTACTGCAGCGCATACAATTACTACTTGGCATTACTGTAAGATCCTGATGCGGCGGTATCAGCACTAACGTTAGCACTAAGATAACCTTAATTAACGGTCAGGTCCAGGGCTTCGTTACTTCTGTGTTACCTCTCTCGGTAGACCCAAGCAAGCTTAACTATTCCCTTATTACCGTAATGAAGAAGATCATTATTCAATGCGTTCATTTCATTGAAGCTTATTCAACTACTAATGCACACTTTCAATTTAAAAGCGTATATTTCATGCAACCGCACCACAGCCTACATATGTATGCCAAATGCGATTGAATTTTCATGGCCTTTAGGTTCTAATGGTGCTGGCTGATTATATTTCCTACAAGAGCGGTACTGGCCGCACACTTTCGGTATTAATAATGGGTCATTGCGCGAGCGGTACCACTATTTTAGCATATGATAGAACGAGTGCCAGGTGTTTAGGGACCTTGATAATGTATCATAATTAGAAGCAAAGGCGATGCATTCATTTCCAATCGAGCAGACAAAGTCACTTAACGGATGCAGGGCACTGATTATAAATGGGACAATTATACGTGAGTACGATTGAAACTGCACCGCTGTGTTTGCAAGAATTACAGACAACTAAAGCTTTGCCACATGTCAGATGTTGGCGATGCAGTTTTCCTGTGTAACCCAGTGTCGTTCGCTTCATCTGTGCTGCCAACACCCCAGTTATCGCAGAGAGTCTGGTACAGTTTGTCCAATCCTGCCAGGCACCCTTAACAAGGCAAGATTGAATCGGCGTTTCATAAATGAAATGAGTGGTTTAATTGCGATGTGTCAAAGACGCACAATACAATTAGTTATCCATCGCTTCCATCGGACAAATTGTATGAGCTGAACTCGCTCATTGCGGCCCAGCCTTACGTGGATTAATAATGTAAACCTTTTGATTATTCATTCCAATGACAACTTCTCTAACTATTTTAGCATCAATTCTGTGGTTTTATTATGCCAGATACGGCGTAATTAGAGTTGCGGTAAATATTGTAATCTTCAAAACTGTTTTCAAGAAAATAATCGGCAGTTAAATATCCTTCGTCTTAGGAGCGTAAATCCTTTTCGAACACTAAGTAGTTTACGCCATGCAACTAAATACACTTAGATGAGCGCCTTCAAGCTACGACAAGCCAATTGAAGCGGAAGCTGCGAAGACTTAAATGGTAGTCGTGACCATTCAGTATGCCAACGACCTGCCTAATGATAGCTGCTTTACAATGCATTGCTTCAAATTGTAGCAGTCATGGGTATCTCCTAATAGCCATGCATCTTAGCTGTAGATGAACTGCAATCATGAAAGGGCACAACATGAAATCACATCTGCTTACTGAGCGTTGATTGACGCTTGCATCATGTGCACAATTATTCATTGCATCAGTTTATTTGACACCTTCAGAACATGCTTATAACAGTAAGATGTGCTACCCCAAGAATGTACAATTCCATCGTCGATGGTCACACGTCGGCCGTTAGACGTATATAAAAAGGTATTCGCAGATTGGGTCTTAATTGTTGTTTCAAAACAAAAATAACGACCCTTCATAAATGTCTGATAGTAAGAATCATCATTGATTCGATGAAGGTATAAGTTGCAGGAGTGATGGCGCGCTTAGCCATTAGTGTCGAACGTTTTACTTTCCGCATCGTTAATGTGTATATTTGGCCCGCCCATTCTGTAAGACGCAACCAATAAGCATATTAAGGAAAGACAGACTACTTTTCTGTTACTGATGTTTTGTCGTACCTACCTGTCCATCCCGCTTATGATTGGCGCAGCAACAAATGTTCAGCGTTATGCTTCGTCTGTCACTGTGTTCATTTTCGGTTATCAGCGTTAAATGTTATATACCATTAGAATAAATGAAACGACGGAGTGTATGGTCCACCTCGGTTTCCTAGTTACACTGAAACATGTGAGAGGAGCGAAAGTTATGCGGTATTTTTAGAATAACATATGCATATTCCATATATTTCCATATCTCCTTTCGTGCAGCGAAGATCTAATTGCTGAACAAAGCAATGCCGCGGTCAAAAGGACTGCAAATATCTATAGGGGTCGTCTGTATGCTGTTTGTTCGTCTTGCTGTCATACTTTGCTCACGCCATGTTTCAGCTAGAATGACCCAGAACGAACACACAGACAGCCAAGCGGAATCGTGCGGTCAGCGTCGTGATCCTTATTGCATAACACAATTCGTTATAGCCTGGAAATTCCGTATCCCGTGGAAGATTGTTTGTGAAAATTATAAACAAATAATCATGAATATAGGAAACATAAATATAGCGTCAGTGCTTCTCCAGGTAGCATATCAATGTTTTGAGGTTTTGTATAGGTTCGTATACTTTGTTAGGACAAACGTAAGAATATACAGTATTTATTTGCTGTACTTTTATCATGGACGTTGATGCGAATCGGTTACATAGTTTCCCGTGACAGTCACGCAGAAATACCATATGTCATCTGCATATCGTGACTTGCAGCGTTATGATACTAAAATCTTGTAATAAACATGCCAATGTGTACAGAACAGACACCGTGTCTGCAATATTAAAAATGTTTACTCCAGAACAATAATGTGCCCATCCAACAACCTGCAAGCTTAGTCATTTGAAATCAACGCTGTCATTGACCAGCGTCTAAAGTTTTGTTTGAAATCACTTAACGGCCCTGAATTATCAATTGCGTGTCGTGTTTGACCAAGAATGGACATGTGCGGGATTCTATTGAAGAATAACCTTGAAGTGTAACACATTTCGTTGCCTGAGTCACCCAAGGAGATGTTGAAGGCAGTGAGAAGTGCCAACTCGTGAGCCTTAAATGCCAATGTCATTGTCAAATTGCCCTAAGTACATGATATTTACCCTACTATCTGTTTATCAAACGAAAATATTTGGTTGCACGCGTCAGGTAACCTACTGTTGCAAGTCATAACGCCAACTTCAGGGTCAAGGTCGGCTCAGCGTTCACCTCATTGATGTTATCCCCATGGTTAAATGACGCCCTCAAGTTTACCTAGTAGAATGCTGTCTGGGCAATAGTTCATCATCTTATTGAAACTGAAACGATGATCATCAATTACAGTAATACAGTTTTATATTAAAAGAAGAATCGGATGATCACACAAAAGACAATCTTGATACATGTTAACTCAACTCAAAACAAAACCCATGTGGCCTTATTGTCTTGGCTTTTCTTGTATATACACAAGTTTATAAGCCACCTCCAAATATACAAAACCTGAATTAGTTGAGCCAACAGAAACCAAGAGTGCTGTTGACAAAGTGAAGAACACGAAGCCTGCCTGTTGTTAGATTTTTTTTCCAGCGCCATATCCGAACAAGAAAGGCGCTCAATTATTCGACATACAATGAAGGCGAGGACACGTTCATAACGCGGTCAGTGATGTTGGAAGTTTTTCCATCAAGACACTAGAAAGGAACCATTTTGCATTTAGACTATCTACGTAATGCTTCTGATAGTACGTGCCTTGTCATTAAACCCTTCGTCAGAATTCTATTCTGTTTATGTTAAGGGATATGAGTTATGTTGGTTAGCATGGCCCACACACCCATATGCCAGCTTTCTCGCATCCGATTCTTACAGGTAGATAATGCGCAAATGCAGATTCCTAAATAATGACTGACTGTAAAGCGAGATCATATGGTCGTTCATACACCGTCCTACGATTTTGTCATTTTCACACAAATTAAACATATTGTAAATACTAGGACGATTGCGGCTATTATTTCAACAACACGTTATCTAGTTTTTATATTGAAGAATAATCCTTTACTGGAACATATATCATCACACTAGGGACCCGCAAAGTCATCCTAAGGAGAGGAAATATGTCTCATTTTCCCTGACATTACCCTCTTTTACGTTCTATGTGCCGTACAATTAACTATGGTTGCTTGCGTAACCAATAGAAACGGATCTGCTTTGCTCGTAGCGGCAGTTTACAAAACGGAAGGGCTCAATTTACTTGAGTTACACAATCTCATTCGCAGAACATCACCTGTGCTAGTTTATCACATGGTATGCTCTCTGGGAAGCAGCCCATAGCCTTCAGTGTTAGCTGAGGCAAATCGCTCACGTTTTTGTTACAAATCACCAATAAACAACGAGGCATTATAATTGAATACGGTGTATCGTAATTGCTTTAGTCATTTCTTTACATTTCCGTTTTATTCGGCTGCGTGCAATAACAGCTTCTCTGTCAAGTATTTTTCTGTGCAAAATAATTAATGCAGTTCGGATATCATGAATGGTTGATGTAAGTGGTGTCCAGTGTACGCGTTCTACTACACGTAAAAATAATTACATCGACGGACCATCCATCTACGACTGGTTTGGCTCCGGACGACAACAACTATTTAAGTGTACGATATTTCATTTATACACATTATTTACATTAATTTTAGGGCGCATTGCTTTCCATCGACACACGCGCCAGTCTCGCTTTTCAATGTCTATGTCCAATGGCTTAGTTGTATTGGTATTAATGTTGCCTACGATTGGATCACATCAATTACAACACTTCACAATCTAATCACCGAGTGCAACACTGATGAAATAATGGAAGGCATTCATCCACGACCGTTATTTCCATTGCTCGTAAATGAGATTACTGCACAAACAGGACATAGTACCGACATGAGAGAAGGTTATGCATAGCTGCATTAGATATGGGATATATGCAAGTAAACGTCAGAAGGTTATGGCAGATCATTCGCGGTCCCGATTCCATGAAAGTTCGGTATAACATTTATCAGAACATTGTAGCGCCAGGTGCACGCCGCCGATATCGACATTTGATTTTCTAGTTATTGATAATGCTCTATGTGATAGACCTTGACCTAAATAACTTTTCAGTATGCTATTTTATGCTTGATAAGCACTACTCCGACCACACAAGGATGCACATCTATAACTATACGATATCCAAAATTAATGTAGTAGTTCATTCGTATCTGCACAGGAAGCACACGCAATCTCTGCACACAATCTTTACAATCACTGCAAGCTGAAATAAATAAACCGAATGAGAACACAGGTATTAACATACAACACAATTTTAATAATGCAGAATCTTTCCAGCACCCCCCCCCCCCTCCCACCCCCCGGGATTTTATCACGAAACAGATATGATGCATTCGATCGCAACCGGCTATGTTATACATTGCAATATGAAATGGTTTTGAACACCACACACAGATATCCGAGAACTTTGATTAAGAGTGTTGATGATCAAATTCTGAATGTGGCCATGAATTCATATCGAGCTCGTGCTTCCCATTGCTCTATTAATTGTCCTCTGGTGTGATTATACATTAACATTCAGCCCCGGGTTGGACTGCAAATACCATTCTTTGCCGTATCTATCATCTTTAATGCTAAGTGGGTGTTTTTCAAATTCAGCGATATGTTTACCTACTGTACATATTATGTGAAAAGTATTCTACATTCTAATCACTACTCTGTAACCTAGTTTTTGTCCCTATGCAAACCTAGGCTTTCCCGAGCTATGTGAGGTGAATGATTTCTTTGCTGGAGTAGTAAAATTGACGCGTGAATGATAGCTCAAGCTGAACTTAACCCCACAACACGGACGTACTTTCGTGCTTCACTCTGATTGAATATTTAGATTAATCACGAAGGCAATGTCGGTAAGAATCGTTCAGGATTAGCTTGTACCATACGATAAATTTATAGTAACGTGTACGAAATGATTGACCGTATAAGTATAAAACGTAGCGGTTCTTCTCCATCACTACTTATCCATGCTTCACGTAAAATTATGGTTTTTACAGAACTTTTGTATTTCAGGGTGAGCTTAACTCGAGAGAAAGACGGGTCGGGTCCAATCAACAACAGGCCCGGCTCCGCAAGGTTAGATTTTTGGTTAATTAACGTCACTGTAGGCCAAGGTGTCTAAGCCGTTCCCCGCCATCCACTACTTTGAGTCAAACGGGGAGAGTGACCCCTTCTTAACACGCTGACCATATATCTTGTGACCTTCACGGCGCAGGATGTTCATACCATGAAGAAACTGCGTCTTTGTGCGTAGAAACTCCATGTACTGTGCGCAGCGCAGGTACTTCGTAACCACAACCTTCTTCACTCCCTTTGCCTTTCAAATGTCGTCCTTGTTAGACATTAGGAGAGAGTACATTTTGGGGCACAGGCTCACATACTCCTTGATAGGCACACTTGCGCACTCATCCTCCATTTTGTCCAAGACCTTTTCATTGGTGTTGGTGTGGAGTGTGTGATCAGGTAAGTAGTTACCACTTTCACGTCAGCTATGTGGATCTCCATAAGCAGTGAGAGTGTGTCTGTGTATAGCAGGCACAGTTCGCTATCATATCTGTTTGAAATTGTGTTGTAATAACAGTTAAGCAGGGGCTTGGAGAGGTCGAGTATGCACATGCCTACATACACCGGGTGGTTTAGCACTAAGCGGGGGGCGAGGATCATGTCAGACGGACCAATAAAAAGACCCGTTCCATACACAAAACTAACAACGAGTTCTGTAGCAGAGTTCGATACATGCTGATGGACAATCGAATAGCAACTGATGAGTTAATAGCATCTTAAATATAAGCCTGAAATTGCTTTTTAGCGTCAAAAGATGTGCCTGTACCTAATATCACTGAGTGGGTCTGTGTCTAAGCACAACGAATAGCCCATGTATAGGTTCGAATACTGTTGTTAGACCGTGAGATACCTGGAGATGTAAACCCCTCAGTATTTTCCAGGGTGCAATTTCTGCAGGCAGTACTTGCACCCACAGTATCTTGCTTTATGTAATCAATATGTAGTGAGCTATCAGAAAGTGACATACAAGGTGTGCAAAAAGTCCATCTATCCGACAGGCAAGATTCAAAATTCCATATAGGAGATTCCGTACATGTGTAAAGGCGCCACCAAGGCCAAGAAAGGCGGCAAAACCAAAGGCCATCTGCATAGCAAAACAGTCCATAGATTAGTTCTACATAAAGCGGTGGGTAGCCGCTATGGTCACGTTAATTTACCAGCAAACTAACAAGTCTGAGTCGAGCCCATAAGGGTTTTTTCTCTCGAGTGAAGCTCACCCCAAAAAAAGCAGTGACTAAACGTCGAAGTCATGTATAGCCGTAATTTGACGTGTAGTATGGTTAAATGGCGGTGAACCAGAACCACTACTTTCAATACTACTACCGTTTTATCTGCGCCAGACTCGAAGCGGAAAACGCATGTAGGCGGAATAAAATTTTGTGTTCCCATAATTTTTACAATATAATATTTATTAAATCGGATATCCTGAGCCGTTCTTCGTGAATTTATATGGGAGAATTATCTCATGCGAACAATCCCAACAACGTAATATTCCAAGAACATACTGCGTGCATGCGATCAACAAAAAAAGTTAACTAAAAACGGGTACATCCTTTACGTTCGATCGGATTTACCCATAAGCGTATTAGTTAATGTTTTCGTTGCTGGGATTGATTTGCGAGCTCAATAAAGTTTCAATTAACTCACGAAATATTCATCCAGGATACTGCACGATATATTTTTATTGTTTGTATTTTTTTGTAATTTGTAGAACGGAACGATATAGAACTATAGACTAGAATCGAACCTACGTATTGCTTAGTAAATGACAATAAATTGTGGTCATTTTCGCTTTTTATGTCAATGTTGACCACGGCAAAAACTGCATGAATTGTCATGCCTTAATAGTACTGCTGGGTCAATATACAATTATCAGCCCGGACAAATCATTCAATATTTAGGTAAAAGTGCAGATCTTGAAACACTGGAACAATGATAGAAATAGGTGTTAGGCAGCGGTTATCCAATCAACTCTCACTTACTGTACTGCGAATAGATGTTTGCTAGCGATTATCCAAACACCTCTTTCTTACTATATTGCAAATAAATTTTAGACAATAGCCATCCTAACAACTCTCATTTATAATACTGCAAATAGATGTTAGGCAGTGGTCATCCCGACAACTTTCACTTATCACACAGCAAATAGATTTTAGGCAATAGTCATCCAAGCAACTCTCATTTACCATGCTTCAAATCAATGTAAGGCAGTGGTCATCCAAAAAAACTCTCATTTACCATACTGCAAATATATGCCAGACAGTCGTCATCCAAGCAACTCTCACTGACAATACTGCAAATAGATGTTAGGCTATGGTCATCCAGACAATTCTCACTTACCTTACAGCAAATAGTGGCTTGTGACTCGTATCCTTCACTGAAACTAATAACAAACATTGCAGTAGCCGTAGAACATGATGTGGTACATTTGACTCATCTGATCTTTGCCCAAGGCCATGAATAACTATTACACGATTATTAGCATTGGTTGATTACAGAGGCGTTTGCTATGATTCGTTATGGTGTCTCAGTATAAGGCGTGGTTGGTAAGGACGCGTCCGTTTTCAGTACAGTATATAGAGAAATGAAATTCGACGAAAATTTTTTTTTTAGGTTTTGAATTAGACGTAATTTATGGTTGGCGAATGTCCTTGAGTCCGTGCAAACTTCTTGCAATCGTGGATGATCAGTCATTACACAGCCTCGAGCAAACAAGACGCCTCTACTTCACCACATCAATAAGGGGTATCCACTTGGATTTCTGCCATCGGCAAATTTCTTTGCAATAACCATGCCAGTGTATTGATCCGCTTCCACAAATTCCTCTCCCACGATGATTCTACTGCTGCAAAGCCAGATCGGGAGCTAGAACATAAATAAACTGCTCCTCAATTAGAGAGTCTGTTAATGCTTCACATGACTTCTCTGTGTCTGACAACTCAATTCATCTCAGAAGGCTCTAAGCCTCTAGATGTATTGTTTTGGCCCCTCATATGGTTTGACGGTTTGATCAAACCTGAACCATGTACTCACAAATTAATGTGATGGCTTTCGTAGATTGGCCATCGTAGTCGCAAAGAAGGGAGTATTAGTATTAGGTTAATATCGTACAATTACGTATGAGAAAAGGGTGATGTTTTAAGTGGCTTTGACCAATATGGTGCACCTGATGCACAGCACTGATACAAATTTGTACACTGCGATTGCACATTATCCATTGAACAATAAATATGGGTTATATTCATTTAAATATTTATGCCATTTACTGACAAATGTATATCCTCATTCGGGCTAATAACCATCTTTTGTATGGAATACCACGAACGTTATGTTTTACCTGGACATTAAATGGTAGTCGACAATAGGCAAGACTGATAGTGTGTGGAATCGGAATATGCTAATATGATGGTCACTTTAGTGAAATCTATCCGGCGATATAGACCGAACAATAACGCTGAAACAAGTCACCTTTTCTTAGCAAAGAGTAGCTGCACATATTCGACTTTCAAATTGTCGGAAGGGAGACCTTGAAAGTCGAATATGTGCAGCAGATGTAAATTTAAGGGCTTGCATGGACATGGATGCTTGAGGATAATTGATAACATGAGGTCATTTGTTTTCTACTTCTTCTTACATATTGTTAGTCGTACCTAATACAATTTCAACATGAACCTCCACAAAGTGGAATATCCTATACACGAACGAACACCAGCGAGAGGATTATATTTTTCCTTGTGTTCTCACTGATAGCATTTAACTCAGTACACGCAGTATTCCATCTTGATTGTTATAACATACGAATGGATGCAAACGTGGTCGCGTCCTTGGAAATATGTGTGGCTGGTCTTGTTTTGTTCCCGTAAATCAGTCGGCCAATAACGGTCCAAACTACCAAAGATTGTAATAAATATGAAAATTCATAAACCGTACATTTTGGGATGGAGTAAAAGTGCCAACAAGATATTGCTATCTTGAGGTAATCCAAGCGGTTGCAATGTTACTGTGTTTTGACTAACAATTTGTCTGGAGATCAGTTATTGTCTAGAAAATACGACTCGTAATCTAATAAATAGCTGTGCAAGGCAAAAGCCAAGTAACATGATAGTGCGTCACGAAAACTAAGTTATCCATCCAGCCACACTGTGACCGTATGTGTTGTTCTTAATGGCTATATGAACAGCTACTCGCGGCCTCACACAGAGGGGTTAGCTTCTAAGCTACATCAGCCGGTCACATTGGACGAACATGGAAATCAGCTTATTCCCAAGGAAGGTCTGAAATTGTCGGAATCTATAGCTACTTAGATATAATTGCGTCGAAAATGCTTCTGTCGAATATATCAATAAGCTAAAGATAGGAATATCGTTGTTTTCATGATTTCCGGCCATATTATCACCGTCGCTGAAAACTGCAGCACTTTCGAACGCGACAAATACTGTGATGCTGTGGTGGTGTTGCAGTGATGATGTAGCTGGGCTTCAGTATGGTGGTAATGTAGCGGTGTATGATGTATAGGGTGTATCCTAGTATTGTAGCATGGTTTGTCACTCCCTGGGCAGCTGAAAGCGAATAATAATAATAATAATAATAATAATAATGTATATGTACATTTCGGCTAGGCCATTGTTTCTATCGATCATGACACTTACAAATTGAAGTCGATATTCACTTTGTCCATTTAGGATTTCATGCATTACACCTTTTTGTTCCCAGCATGAAAGCTTGGTTTGTACATTCCCCATCCCGTATAACATAGCCTACCACTGTTGTGTAATCTGTCTCTCTCAACGACCATTTACGTGAATCTGTGAATTTGGTAACGTTCTTATCTAACGCATTTACATAATAAAACATAGAATAGCATTTAAAACAAAAAGAATAGGCTATTTACCCTAAACTGTCATTCACTGAAAACTCGTTATGATCTTATTAACGTCTGTGGTCTGTGGTATTGACCACATGCGATCGACTCTCGCCTCATATACTCACTGCCACTAGCATATTTGAACTCAAAAGTAACTAGTCAATGTCAAGCTGTCCTTAACCCACTACCATTCACGCAGCAAACAACTTTTTATTCCCTCTAACTCACACACAACACACGTTTATGCTGGATATCGACCATACTCCCCTTACACTACCCTCATTATAACACAGCCAGTTGTCAACCAAGATGTATTTTCATGGATATTAACCTTAACATACAGTCAACTTTATTATCAAATGCCCATGTAACATTGATTTTCTCGCATGCATTTGACAACCGGAAAGACATTTCGCTGCAAACAGACCCCCTTTCTTAATATTTGATTCGGCAAAAGTTCTCAATCGAAGTGCTCAAAAGTGTTTAGGCTGAAGATGTATGGCCAATGGCAGCCAGAAAAACTCGACATTTTGGAGAGTTACTAGGTCATGTACCTTATGTTAGCTATCATAACTTTCTGCATTAACATACGTAGTTGTTAGAACACATTTGAATAGGAGAATTTTTGATGTTGACGAATGGGTCGGATATTAACGAATTAAAGCCTGTTATACCAGTATGATAAAGTAACAATCGATCAAAATATTATGTTGAGCCTCATAACTCAAAGCTCAATAATGCATAATAGTACCGCTACCTTAATGCTTTCCCTATTTAAGATCCTTAAGTTGGCATCGGCCGTGATCTTATCCCACTATTAAATTCAGCATGAGTTGAAAGTTAATTTCATCCTCTTTTCCATTTTCTCATTCGCTAGGATAGTTGCAATAAAAAAGTCGTTGTTGGCCACATTTCTGTGAAATCAAGCTTGCATTATCTCTTGCGTTCGTCTGCGTGATTACTTTAGGTCAATCGTTAGCGATCCCATGGGAGATAACACCAATGACTTTTATTCTGCTTCATTTGTATTTTATTGTCGATTCCATTACTCTAGGTCGCTGGTCATGGTCATGGCCATACATAGTCACATACATTTCTTGTAGACGCAACGACGTCTTAGAAATTCGAATGTGGGACACCTCTAATAATAGATGAACATCGATTTTATGGAATTTTACACATTTTACTGAAAACTCTCGTCCCAGCCTTCAAACAATGACAGCAAGTCACTAGGAAAAAATTACATTTAAAAAACGATGATTTATTGTCACATTCACTATCGCATGAGTCTACCGACCTGTCTGTCTTGTTGCGTTCCCAGAAATTCAAATTATTCCCGCGAGGAATGCGTTATCGCTTAAATGATTTGCATCGCAAACTTGGTATAACTAAAAGTAAGGTTGCTTGTTGTAAAATCCCGCAAGAGGCCTTATTCATTAAGTTATATGAATCATTTCGTCTGTGAATATTTACCCTTACGGCTTGATGGTTAATATGTAGACGACTTGTAAGTTGCGATATAGCGAGAGTGGATGAAATTGCAATTATTGACGGATAGGCGAATTAATGCATCCTTATTTACTACAGTTTTGGAAATGCATAATGTGGCTAAAATGCATAATGTGGCTAAAATGAATGGGTATGATGATTTACATCGTCTTATCTTTAGGTCCATCAAATATAATTACAGCTTATATAATTTACTTTTCCAATTTTGTAGTCCTGGAATGTTTCTTATAATGCAGTCGTGAAATTTTCCTACCTCCGCCATCGAGCAAAACAAACCGTGTCTTGCATTGTGTGATCACGTGCATATCAATAATTGCCCAGGGCTTACCGCAAATGCATAAATTGCTCATATATATCGGAAGTGATGTATGGCGATGTGCCATATCTCGCTTCGTTGGACTATGCGTGAGACAAACTGGCTCTGGTTGTCAGCAGGTCTGAGAGGATAACATCAATCAATTGCTCATAATTCTATACGGATGTACACAAATAGCCGACAAAATGTTTATAAAGCAGGAAGATTTCCAAGCCGGCTATTACACTTAATATAAACATTAGATCAAATATAACAAGCTTGCCTTGGGATGGGAATATGTACAACATGATTAGTACCTTGAAAAATTCCTATTTATTGTGACCTATTATTGTATTTGTGATATGGATTTTTAACATAGACTATGGTCCATTCTTTGCTACCTTTTGTCTCAGTTGTGTGCAGCGTCGGTATTTCTATATGCTTTCAAAAATAAGATCATTCGTCGTACATATATGTAAATCTTATTATTGGTGTCCGCTAATAAAACGGTATCGATTCCGCTTTTACTGTGTAATTATCTACAATCACCAGAATGCACTGCAAGAAAGCACATAAGAGAGAGCAGAAGGTATTATATTGTATTGACCTTAGCGTTTTCACTTAAGCCGTTCTCGGTGTATAATAATGATAATAATAGTAGTTATATTGATAACAATAATAATAATACTGCAGCTAACTTGAACAAGGCAGAGAATAAAATCGTCAACGCTTGTATAGATCATCAACATTTGGCACTAAGTTCACCTTGTATTAACACTCTTACAACAATCTGATCACTTTATTTTTCCACGTTACCGACAATAAAATGTTTTTGCAAGACCTACATCTGTTGGCGATACAAATTGCACGAGATATAAGAAATGCGCTGCACAATGTCTGATGCATCAGCTATGCGGCCACACACGTGTTTTTCCTGTGGTAAATTTTGTCGAACTCCTGTCAGACACTTAATACAACATCATTTACAGTAAAATTTAATCAAATCGCTAAGGTAAAATGCGCGACATCAATACAGCCAATACACAAAAATCCAGCATGAGTTTATTTTGTTATAGTGTTGTGTTTTGTCGCGTTGTGCCGTATTTAGTTAAAACCGTGCCATCTTTTTCTCCTTTTCCCAAAACGTACCAGATGATGCAACACTGGTCAGCACCGTGTCCAGTTCGTCAAAGGTTTGTATCTAGCAAAGAAAAAAGAAAATGAAATAGGAAGTGGGCCAATTACATTGAAACTGCATATGGTCCATGCTTTGATAGGGGTTTAACTTAGATTCGTCATAGACTCTCTCACTACGGAAGCTACACAATGAATGCCTTCACACGCATTGTTCTAATAATTTCTTGTGCTATTGGACAGAACCTTTTACGATGCAGTTGAGAAGTAACGTATGAGAACCATGAAGAACGTGGCAATGTATAGTAGCGAATGTATGTATGCCAGTTATCACAGAGCACAATTCGTCACATCGGGGGGTGTAGATTTGATTCTTTCCACAACTAGACAGGTGAGGATCGCCAAAAATGAATTATCATTTTGTACAGCACATTGTATTGTTTGAGTTACCAGCGTATGTATAGAAAACGGTTGATGTCAACTAGTGAGCCGCCTTATAGCCGTTAGTAATCTTCTGACGCAACGCAGTTTGATTCATATCGAATGAAAAAATTCAACATATCGAAATCTGGCAGGAAAATTCTAAAATTACTTTGTGTTATGGCGTCGTTGGACATACACTTAAGTTCTTGTAACGGTGTTAATTATAATTCGAACAGGCAAGGGCAAACTTAGAATAGTCATGGTAATTGTAATTGAATATAGCCGTTTGAAGACACAGAACATATGCGAACTGAAATTATCGGGTCTTTACGTAGTCGATTAACACACAAACAACGTAGGCCATACATTGGGCTACTATCGCAGATTCTAAAGGCAGCCTGTTTCTATGCGGAAAGGTGATAACACGCGTCAAGGCAACCTTGGCAACCATGAAACACATCTGTAATAAGTACATTGCAATAAGAGATGGTTTAGGCTTTTGTAAAGTACATTTCCTTGTTTGATATATTCAAGCTGAATCATTTTGGTCCGATATGATTTAATATGTTGCACAATGTAACCGCTGTATGTTTATAAAATTTCCGCCGAGGTCAATTGATATGTATGCAAATTGCTAACATGGTGCATATTTTTGAAAGTCTGGGAAAGTGTTTCTTTGCCTCGGGGCAAACCGCAGATTAATCATTTGATCGGATTCCATTTTATGCCGTGCTAGAAGCCCCTTTTAGGATTTATGTTTATTGCTACCTCGAAGAAGCATTGAAATGTCAGTTGCATCAATACGCACTGATTAAGGTTAAGGTACAATTCGTTATTGAGCTTCAAGTTTACAAGAACTTCTCTGTTAGTCTCTAACTGTTCAAGTACTTCGAAGACGATTCCCGTAACGCATGGATCAACTATGTCGCTTTTCGACCCACAAGAGTTGAGTTCGATCCAACCGTGTTAAAACCTGAATGGTCTTCGTGACGCATAATGAAGGCTGACGACACTGGTATTGAACCACGTTTCAATGAACCAATCAAAAAGCGACAATTGTCTCCATAGGTTAAATGTTCAAATAAGTTGTACCATCCAGTAACTTTGTTGCCATCAAGAGGAATTAAGTCTCATCCCAATCAGAAAGGCAGACAGCCGTTGTCGGCAGTATCGAACGGCCGTAGTATCCATTTTCAGTTATGGTGTTTATCATAAGGTATAGTCGATGTTGTGATGAGCGGCGTGATAACAATAGTCGTTTCGCATTCGTCGAATACATGGTTATGTCACCGCTTTTCATTAATATGCTAAAGTGGGCAAATATATCCTCCAGTTGTTGTAGGGAAAGCCAATCGTCTTCGTGCACATTCCGGGAAGGTATTTTCAACATAATAACGTAAAGTCAGGACGCCTCTGAAATTGTACCTGCTAGTTGTTTTGACATGCACCACAAAAAACCCGAGATGATCGTCTTTACACACATGTAGGTGACTGATGTGCAGAATTCGTTCATTTGTGGCTCAAAGATAAAAATAAAGCAAAAGGTGCAAAAATAAAGTCATACCTTGAAAATGCAACAAAATCAGTATCGGCATTAACAATGAAACTCATTTCACCACCGCGCGCCCATTGGTTGATGCCTGTGATCGTTAGCCATCTATCTAGTTTCGGCAATTCGAATGAATTTTTATACGTAGCATCGATTGCTTCCATGGTTTCAGTTGGCCTAAATATGCGAGTCGGCAAGTTTGCATTAATTACGTTCGTGAACGTTAGCAGGGCACACCGAGATGAAGATGTATCATCGTAGACTTCACCTTCTTTCAAATGTTCAACAATCTTAACCGCTTATTAGCATCGTTAAACCAACTATGATAACTCGTAGTGACCGGCTGAAACACTTACACAGATAGCATTTAAATGGTGCTGCTTTTCAGACAGTTACTTAAGTATATTTTTGTAAATGAAGGCAGCCTCGCCTTATATTTGGTGCCAGCTTATCGTGTATGATATATTTAGAAACCAATTAGATTCCTGAAAAGCATCCCAGTCAGTTTCAGTGCGATCATTACTGCGCTTGTACATCTTGTAGTGTAACGACAGCAATAATCGAACATCAAGGGTTTATACCCGGAAGACTATCTTAAGGAACTTTGTTTGGTCGGGCAATGTATCAAATACATCATCCTGCCTCCACTATACTGTGTGACAGATGCCAACTGTCACAATTCTAACATAGGTTTACTTTGAGATTACACATGTAATGCATTGTACCTAGAAATGTAATGAGTGATTAACTTCCTGTGGTAAATGCGTATTCGAGAGCTAATGCGTTTTACCCAACGAGTCCCAAAAGGAAACATATCGACGATTGCTGATTTGAGACAAATATACATCGACACCTCATATATATATATATATATATATAGATATATATATATATATAGATATATATATATAGATATAGAGATATAGAGATATATAGATATATAGATATATATATAGATATATATATATATATATATATATATATATATATATATATATATATATATATATATATATATCTATATATATATATATATATATTCTCTATATATATATATATATATATATATATATATATATATATATATATATATATATATATATATATATATATATATATATATCAGTGATATTGCAAGGTTGTACTCATCGGTGATCTGCATGCGTAACGCAAATTTCCTTCATCACCGATACGCAATTTGGACGATTTCACAGGTCATAATATTAATTACACTATTATTACGCAAGCGATATCACGAAAACAGAAGATACGACGATACGAATTTGCCTTGTAAACATTTTAAATATAGCGCATTACGCACTCAGCTACACGCTACTATGGAATATTGTATTGGGAATGTCTTCCTTGCAATCGGCCAGTACAACTTGGAAATAGCGTGTTGCCATGCTGAAAGGTGCCGAACATGGACAGTTACTCTGCCACAGTGTCTTAGTATTGCTTAGGTCATCTTAACAACCAACGCATTGCACTTGCACATATAGCTTGATGTACATGAATTGCTCTATCCCACATATATAGATGGGTAGACGCTTTAAGGAAACAAATATGCTCGGGTGCTTGTCAGCATTATGGCTTGAATGAAAATGTGATGGGATATCTCCGCTCATAAACTAGCTACGCTTTTACGTAACCATTTCCGGTGTACAACAATTCTTTTTATGGATCAAACGGCAAGTAATAAGCAAATGACGTAAAAGACAATGCAATATTCCACTGGACTTCACAACTGACCGGTCAATCAATTTCGGTGCTATAGAATGATAACTTTGATTACTACACTGACAAGACAATATGTCTTCCTGAATTCATGGAAGCATCGTTAAGGAGATTACTTTCAAACTATTCATATTCAATCACACGGTTGAATGATCCAATTTGCTCCCTTTCATGAGGAAATTGATAGCCTCCTCTTGGCTCAATTCATGGCAAGTCTCTGTGAAATTAAAATACGCGGCAATCCCGTACTTTAGACATTTTGCAACAGTCAGCTCCTAAAAATAAGGTAACTATTTGCAATAACATTGTCCTCTTTTGGTTTTGCCTCATCTCTATAACAAAAATAAGATCTTGTCGTTGCATATGCGCACTACAAGGAGTAAACAAAGGTGGACTCTTTAACCAAACTGAGGAAGTTGTTTGTTAACCTTTTATGCATTAAACACTCTTTGGTGTCCGGCAAACATACTCCATAGCTTGCGTCACTTCGGGCCGCTTTTTTCGTAATCAACCTGTATTCAGTATCCGTTCCTAATTAAATTGGAGTCTGGACTACAACATGTGCCTGTGGGGGAAGTAGAGCTTGTTCATGTCGCACGACTGACATACCCCTTCATGGCACACGACTGACCTACCCCCTTTATGGCGCACGACTGACATACCCCTTCATTGCGCTCGATAGGGCGTATTATTGGCTAACATAATGCAACAACATTTTAAGTTAGGCAGCGCCCACCAAATGCAATTGCAATATTTATTGATATTGGGGATCTATAACAGCTTTCTGAGATTTGGTTTTACAAGCAATCCGACCACGCATAACAACCATGATAATGGTAACCTCGGGACAAAATCTGATCTGACTTGCAGTGGTCCTTTGGGAAATTCCAGGGTGAAAATCTAGATTGTTCTATCGGTTTGTGTCTCCGTAGGCTTGTAAGCAATATGCGATGAATATCGTAGGCTATTTGGGTGATCTCCAAAGGCTCTCAGCCTGCTTTGGTGAGCCTCATACGTCTGGTTATATCGTGACATGAGCAAATAAGATGAGCCCAATACGTTATGATGTGATGTCGAAGTGTTTTTCTTTCCTCAAGAAGGTGTTTTAGTCGAATATTTCAAAACGATATATCCTCTTCATGCTCTACACCCCATAGTTCTGATATGTACCAATAATCATAAGCAAAGAAGGTGCTCAAGTTGCCTAGATTGATGACAAAGAACCGCCAAAAGCCACAACTGATGGAATACCAAGCAGCTTATCCTCACGAATGCAAATATGGCTGACTATCGTGACATGTATACGCCGTGATAGTGTATTGTCAACATACACGGGCTTTCAATAAAATGCAATTAATGAGCGCGCTGTATAGAACGGATTTTTTCATGATAAGCACATGAGGAATGATTACGTCATTTTTATTATCATGTCGGTTAAACTCTTGAGCATGCGCACAGTCTCTTGTAATACTCTGTCTTCCACGGATGGCAACATCAGCTTGACATATTCGTCGGCATCAGAGAACATAACCATAAGAATGTGTCAGTGGAAGTCTTTGCCATTTGTCATCCAAGGCAAGGAAAATCTTTTTGTATTCATTGTTCAGGAGTCCTCACCCAAGTATTTTCAAGGAACACTCGACGACGTTTGCGTCAAGGGAACAAGCTGGCCGTTCATTGTGGACAGTTTTAGCCTATTTGGAGGCTTATCCAGCTATCGATGCATGATGGTTAGCCATATTTGCATTCGTGAAAATATTGTGCATATTGTGCGTGTGTGCATAGAAGATAGGTTAAGCCTGTAAACACAATATGCCGTACTTGAATTTGTGCACGTAAATACGCAATTGCCAATCATTCCCTCAATCTAATGTGTTATATGATTATATGACGTTTTTCACAACTGCCTGTCTTCTCTTACTTAGCAATCAATTTATCCATGCTAATGCTGATATCATGGGCATGCAAGGTTTGCACGCTTTTTCAAACACTTTTTGTCCAAATAATTGCAATGTACCGGATCTTCAATCAAAAAAATTAAGAAACATCCTCTAGAAATTTTGGATGGCCTTTGCACAAAAAGACTTTTTATATTTATTTCGAAAGTTATGTTTGAGAAAATGTTCTGGAAGTGTGCTTCCAATGCTAAGCTGACAAGCCAGAAATTAGTTGGGAGCTGACAATTTCCTTTTTTAAACATTAGCGCGTTTCCAGTCATCTGGAACATTTCCTTTATTAATTGACTGGCTAAGTGTGGTCGCGATAAAGCGAGTTAAACTTCATAAATTCTCGCAGTGCTTCCTCCACCATGGCTTTCGTGCCTTAGCCCCTGCCCTTCCAGCCTCCGTCATCTTTAACGGATCCTTTCAGCACGGTTTAGTGACTGTCTCATATAGATCTTGGTGTTGTTGCTACATCATTGATTGTAGAACGCAAAGTTCCAGATTTGCCTATAAGGAATACGGGATCTGCTTTGCTTTTATGCAGCTGATCAACAAGTTCATCACAATTCCTTGCATGCGATGCGCCGAATAGTAAATTCGCATCATTGTAGTTGCCTTTCCGTATGACTTCAACACTCGTGGGGCAGCAGCGCAGTCACCACTATCTGGAAGATGAAAACTGCACTTAACATCGCTCTTATAGACGTTTGGTAAACGGATTAGTCAGTCTTTACCTGAAACATAGCACATTTGTAGCACATGTTTATCTATATCTTTGCACATATTTGGTTCAACCAAGCATCTCATGAGCAGCAGGTTTGTCAGTCTGGCCCAACAGCTCGCCACACTAACAGGCGACCGTCACGGACAATGCTGTAAATTAAAGCCTTCCTGCGGGTCTGCACAAGACGGTATTTTACGATTGAGTTATAATCTTATTTAATTGCACTAAATGCCAACACTGACAGCATATCGTTCCGCGAAGGATTTCCTTGCAGACCAATCGTCGACAATGTAAAGGGTATGTTTTGCCTTCGCAGTGTCTCAACCAGTTATATTGCCGTTCTTCAACGTCTTTTTATAGTTTTATACCAGGTCAAGGTCATGTCACACGGCATGTTTGACCTACGATTATTTCTAAGTGGGGATTGCTTGGCGCGTCGATATTGTACCTTACTAATGGTTATAGCTTTAATACAGAGTTATGAATTCATGATGAGGTACACATTGATACGAAATAGGCCAGCGGTTTTCTTTTCCTTGGTGGCAATGCCTGAGTTTGAAGAACTTGACACGATGTATAAATCCTTTATACATAAATAATAATCGATTTTTCTTTTTTCTCTCCATGTTTTATTAATATATAAGAAACAAAGTTACATCACGCACATTTTGGTATTGTGACAAGGAGGGGTCTCGTTGGCACTCCGAGCCTACGCGTCATAACGTAGATGTTGCTCAGATTGGTGCTAGAAAAGCCATTGTTTTCCCGCGAATAATATTGTATGCAATACGTGGCAGCAGACTGCTCTTATAAAGGTCAGTTTGCAAACGTGTCCTGACGGTGGGCTTCAAAGCCCAACGACCTTAGACCGTTCCCATAGCAACAGCAATGGAACTTGATTTGAATACCGAAAGAACCATTCTACTGCTACGGTACAACTTTTTGATGGCTATTTTTGTAAATCTTTATTAATCTTACTTTAGACAGAAGCAAAAGCTTTACCTTAGTGTGAGAGTGTCATGTATCTGCTAACCTGACATGAAGAACGCTACAGATGATGTGTAGGTGGGCGTTCAATGATGATGACGGATGAGTCTGTACTGCATAACCTTCTAGATCGGCCTTGTCATGACATTGTTAGTCACATCATATAGTACCCCGATACTCACCTGCCACCATCTGTGGTCGTCACTCGTTGGGTGAATACTCCAAATGACCATTATTCTACTATCCCCCCCCCCCCCCCACACACACACAAATCCCCGCCTGTATGACCACCCCCTAATTGTGGGGCTAATAGACAAAGGTGGAGATCTAATCTCTCATACAATCTTATACAATCGGCAGGTATTCTAGATCGTTGACTCCAGCAGCATGACCGGCTTCCTTCAGGTAGCTTGTCTCCGATTTTTTTGGGAACTTCATCCGGGACCCTTGGGTATCGGCTGATAAAAGCAGGATACGGCTAATTCTAGCAGTAACCTGTTGTAAAAGAAAGATTCGAGCACCCACGTCTGGAGAGGTAAGTTATTCTATCATACCAGTAACTGAAACGTACATTACCTCCTGGGCAAATGGATGATGGCGAATAATGGCGTTGATATGTGGGCACGTTGGCATGTAACTGATAGAACAGCCTGCATGATGCCTTCCTGCTGCCCTGCGACAACTGACAACAGAGACAATTCATGCATAAGTATTGGTGAAATTAATGATAAATCAGGAGAAAAAGTCACTTTTTGTAACATTTATCATAGTCAGCAGTGTAGACAAGAGGCACACATCTGGTTTTACATTTTGCATCCCTATCAATCTCACGCTTCCAACATGAGCTTCTGCAGTCCAGTAGATAATCCATGGGCCCCTAAGCACAAACTCGAACTAATTGCTTACAAAACCAAATTAACTATCTAATTAGTAATCGAGTTTAACATTCAAAAGGCAGATCATGTCCATTATTTCAAATGACGATATTTTGGTAACAGTATGTATATGCACACAGGTAAACGGACACCAGCACATACACATACAAATACACTCATTCTCACAGACACAAACACAACATAAAACACGCAAACACGCATACACACACACATATATACATATATAAATATATATATATATATGTATGTATATATATATATTTATATATATATATTATATGTATATACGTATATATATAAAAGATATATATATATATAGAGACATATATACATATATATAAAAATATATATATATATATATTAATTTATATATATATACACATATATATATATAGATATATATATAAATTCATATATATATATATATATATATATATATGTGTATCTATATATATATATATATATATATATATATATACATATATATATATATATTTACATATATTTGTATATATATATATGATACATATATATGATACATATATATATAAATATATATATATATATATATATATATTAATATATATATATACATATATATATATATATACCAAATTACAATACATACATACAAAATACTTCTCAATGTGTTCGCCATGTCTTCCATGTGTTATATACAGTTCGCTAATACGCTGCATTAGGCCCGTATTGGATGTCTTAAACCCTTAATGTTAGGCCAAGTTTTCACATATTCTCTTTCTCTTTCATGTTAACACCAACGGGATAACCATTATGTTTGAGCACGTGGCGCATACATAATCCCATAGCACTTATTCTTGGTAGAATATAAACCTGCCAAATCAATGCACCCAATAAGTCAACCAATTCATGGCATTGCACTGATGCTAACGCATGAATATGCTCCCATTATTTTTCCTTTGCGGGCAATGTTTGGTCACGTATGTGCGCATACATATACATCAATACTCTATATTGCAAAGTATCGAGTGCAACGGTATACTTGAATATTACAATTGGTAGAGAATATAAACCGCTGCCAAATCAATGCACCCAATAAGTCAATTCATGAATGCACCATGGATACATACATTCAAAATGATGGATTATAGGCGTATCTTTGTAATAATATCATGGATCTCGCAAGTAGTAAAAACCGAGTCGTACATGATCATCATTAAGCTACAGTTCATGCTACGTTTTTCAAACAAATACCATAAGCCAATTATAGACTCTCGGTCACATTTGCGCTTACACAAGTAATGCCATGTTGTCAGTAACCAAGTGTAAGCCATTTCAGCTATGGACGAGATACCCCAAATCGACACGTATGGCAGAGTGCTTCCAAAGCACTAACCTTTTATTTTACTATCCAGGTCTCACCCACCACTTAGTACTAAGCGGATATGGGTTTCGAAAGTTGTGACATTTCATACAAGGCTTCTTGGTGTTTCTTATCCATGATACATCCTCACGGCATTTGCGATATGTTGTAAGATTACTGTAGATTCTGCAGTATCATCCGGTGCCTTACACACTCTACACGTTTTAGCTAGACAGCGAAGATGATTTGTCCCGATCGGATGTTTTTGCTCTGTTTGGCAGGCGGATTGGATGTCTTAACGCTAACGAATTAATTTGGATCTGCTGGTTGACATGGAAGTGAAGTAAAGTTATAAGCTCGAGCGAATCAAACACTTTAAATACAGCTCGTAAAACATGTGGTGAGTGGAATTATTACTTTGTATATCAGTTGGGAATAGCCTTAATCTGATCCAAAACAAGAAAGTATCTTTTGAACCGCACCTTTAAAACGTAGTGTCATTCCGTAGATTAAATCATTGTCATATTCCATTTGGCGCATAGCTTGTCATCTGTAACTTGCGAATCATCGTAATAAGGGAGGCAATACCATCATGGGACACACCATCAAACACACCCTAATGACATCGTTACATCACTATGCATCATTGTTTGGTCTGGATATGGTTCTTATTTCGTATTAACAAAACAAAAATACGAGAAGCGATAAGATCATTTAAGTATAATAAATCATATTAAAAACCAACCCAAAAGCATGTTATGGCTATGCAGGGTCCAAACTGAAAACTAGAGAACCAATAAGTGTCAATTACTTTGCATCAGTATTTACTGACGAGATAGGCAGACAAACAAGACACCTGATAATGCGAATTCGGAAGGCAAATAAAGCTAAACCGTTACTTTGCATCAGTATTTGCTGACGAGATAGGCAGACTCCTGAAAGAGTTTTCTTCGGTAAAACAAAACAAGACACCTGCCTTGATAAACTCTACCCACGGCTTCTATAGGTACTCGCTTAGACTTTAAAGGTATTTACCTAGTCCAGTAACGAAGGAACTGTTTTAGGTGGCTAGCAATATTTGGGTAAAAAAACGTCCGTGGTTGCTACAATGATAGAAACACTTGTTGCAGGCAAACTCGCAAAACACTTACTGACACATTACTGAGCATGGTTTCCGTGTTAGCAGACTTGCCGCAGCAACCTTTTTGGAGGAAGTTATTGAAATGATGTTCTTAATTTGGATGTTTAAAAAATCGTATTGACAATGTTCCGGTTTGGTAGCACACTTATGATCGACAACATCAGCAAGTAAAGAAGGCAGAGAGTGCAAATAAATTTCATCGGACGTAAGTTACTAGTAGTGTTCTTTTAAGGACATTGAAATGCATACACATAATTGGCAATCAAGCTTACACAACGCATCAGACTAAAGAAATTATTGAATTTTTTTTACCATACGAAATGAACAGTACTGAGCATAGATCGAGCAAACGAAAATATTGAATAACGAATGGGCGATTCTACTTTCGTTGAAATCTCCTAGGGGACCTCATACATGTATGCAAAATGTTTAATGATAATAATAGTGTAGATTTGTTGTTTCAGCATCGCCGTGAAGAGAACTAAAGACTTTTAGGACGTTGATACACCTTGCCAAATCCTATGGCTGGGACAGTATAAAGAACAAAATGACTTTTCCAATTGCGCTGTGACCAAATAATCAGGCAAGTTTTCCCTGTTACATGCAATGTCGACTATTATTTAATTTGCATGCATAAGATCAGTTTAAGCATTGCACAAGGTGAACCGTACATACTGGAACCAAATATTTTGCATTGCTTGGCTAATATTTAACGTCGTTTTGTTGTATAAGACCAAATGTGATGAATTAAACAAACGTCACTCAAAACATGGTTAATGCCAGAGAGTTAAACCATAATAATGATAAATAAACTTAAAATTAGCGTTATACAGATAATCACTTCGAGGCAAAACAGATGAATATGTCTAGCACTGTCGCTAGCAAGGTTATGAATGATCATATCGGACAGTATGTTGCTAGGTTTTATTGAAGGCGCCTCTATATTTCTTTCAGGCATAGACATTCACATAAACTGATATGTTCAGTAAATTGGTGCAGCAGGGTGGTCGTGTCGACGATTAATTTCATATTTGCATTTCTACATTTATCGTACATAACCAAAGTATAACTTTAAACCAAGATGACTATCTCAGACAACTCTTTCAAATAAAAATGTGTAATAGAAACATCGAACACTGCCTTAACGAAGGTTACCAAATAACCATCTTCAATAAGGATTGCAATGTTTGTTTATGGTAAAAGCGACTCAGATTATAATAATAACCTTTATGTGCCTTACGTCAAAATAACTCAATGAGAACATTATAGTTATGCGTTGGCCGACATTGATTATGCCACACAAGATTATTTATTGATATTCTTAGCGCTATGCAGTTATGTCCAAGAATGGCATTCCCTGTTCACAACTTGAATGCATAATCAAACCTATATGTAACGAAATATAGGGTGAATGCAAAGCCTCAGCCAACAGAGACCGTTAAGCGCCTCTTTAAATGTCTTAATTCAACTTAATGTGTTATAACATAAAATGTGGAATAATAAAATATAATTCATAATGTCGATAGGCTGATTTAATGAAATATCTAAAGGATCAGCCTGAATTGTGATGATGCAATCGCAATAACCCTGTTATAACGTAGAATAACAGGGTTAACGTAGACATCTGGAAATCGTTTCATTGCCTGGTACCAGCATATAGACATTGTGATATCTGCCATTGTGTATCAATTATGTCAGACTATTGCCATCAAAATGATGCCATGCACTCATTGTCATTGTTTAGATGTGTCACTATTGGGATGACATGACATAGCAATCACTAAAAATCTCCCCAACGCCACACAAACTATTGTTTCGTCTTTCAGCTTCTTTAAGTAGAGCTTTCTACTATAATAAAATGCCATTGCACAGATTTCGCGTCAAAATAATCGGTACTCTCCAATCTTAATTGTATATTCCGGGCAATGTTCTACTTGACTGGATGTTTCAATGTCAATTATGCTACGGCAGAAGTTGATGGTTGTCTGTTACGCGGCTGGTTTTGTTAGCAATAAAGCTTTACTGGCTTTTATAATTTTGCCATCAATGACACATATCAAGCCCCGAAACCGTATATATTTAATCATCGCAATCAATTAGCAATATTTGGGAAGGCAACATAGCCGCCAGTGTTAAGGAAGACAACAGACCCGAAAACGCTCTCGTCAATGCAACGATGAAGCCATTCGGTAGGTAGCAACTGATTACTGTCCTTTGATATCGCGCCGAAGGCGTATCTAGCTGCTCAGAGGAGTGCTGTTTCTACGCTAATGAAGCGCTTCCATTGTGTACAGCTGATTACTGTCCTTTGACATCCCACCGAAGGCGTATGTAGTTGCTTAGAGGAGTGCTATTGCTACGCTAATGAAGCAATTCTGATGCAAGGATAATCCAATGTACCTTTCCGGTAGGGAGAATTTCCGATGAGCTTTGTTGCAATGCAGTACACCATATAGACGAATATTCTTAAATCATGCATCGAACTGTGAAGAAAAATGAATGAATTATAACTTGGGCTAGCTGTAGCGAAAGTCATGTAAAAATGATTTCAAACCAAGTTATTGTACAAAATGTGACATAAATATCTAACTGTATTTTCAAATTACTCACATGAGGAGTAGACACACTGTGAAAAAAATTACAGGATCCAGTATACGTATTACTGAGATCACAGATAATTACGAGGTATAAGTCTGTCTATGTTACGATTGTAACATTATTATTTTTCAGTACATAAGCTTTAACTGGATGTGTGTAGCAAGCATGACGATTTATGTTACAGACCATATAAGGGAGTTATTCGTTTTGCAGCAAACTGTCATCGATGAAACGCCCTGTTAAAACATTTATGTGCGTACTGTCCATATGACCAGTCGTTGTGTGTAGGGAGCCTAGTCTAGACTCATGGAAACATGGACGTCCGCAACAATATCATTTTACGTTTCATACTAGATGTAACATTTTACTTGGGAAGAAGAATACGATATGTTTGTAACTATAACTACACAATACCATCCAGCTTGATTGCACATATTCTATGATTCAACGCAGCAAAGAAAAGTGTGCTTTAACTTGGTATTTTATTAAACGGGTTTTGAGACACGTTGCTACACATTGGTGCATAGTAAAACCGTCGAGGACAATTGCTATTGATCCCAAAGGCTTTGCTTTAACTGGTGTGTGTCTGTGTATTCACCCCGCTCAATGGCTTAAATAGTTTAGTGTTATAGTCGTGAAACCACCAAGGACAATTGTAATTGATCGCAAAGGTTTTGCATTCTCTGGAAAGTGCGTCTGTGTATTCACCCCACTCAAAGACTGAACAATTTTAGTGTTATAGCTGTCAAGCGCAATCCAGAATAATTCCTTTCTGGTCATGTGTCAACAACTCAGCAATAACTTGCTTTACTGGCTCGGTTTATTTAATCCGAGAGCGTTAATAATGATTGGTGCAGCAAGGTCAGCTGCATATCCTTCTGATTTAGGAAGTCTATAGAGAGTAAGGTTGATGCAGATCTTTCGGTAGAATCTTTTTCGAAGGAGTATAAAGTATTGACAAATATGACGATATGTAATCCACCCTCGCCGCAAGACCACTATATTATCAACAACAACACCACAGTAATCCCATCAAGTATATGATTAGAATCCTACTTGTACTTTGTGAAATCAAACGCGTCGTTAGTTTTGAGGAGCACATCTTGTTGGCACCGAACACTTGATATCTCCTTTGAAGACATGGGAATTTTAATGCCGACAATATTTTCTGTGGAGTGTAGCAATGTTGTAGGTTTATTGACCAATCCATGTTAGTTAATGCTGTCTCATCCGCCAAAACACTTCGATGTTCTATAACTTTCAAACTGCATTGGGTAAATCATCATGTTGCCTGCAGCTATAAATCCGTTCACTTCCATTCGTTAAGCATACATGTTTAGACTTATTGTGCAGTCAATATCAATTATGGCATTTTGCTTCAGCAGTCGTTAGATTTGGTATTGTTGCATTTGCTGCAGCTGAATGAAGACAGTTGTCCCTGCTTTTATATTTGCAATGAAATATCTGAGCAAGGAGACTCTAGCTGAGATGCCGTGCAAACATAAGAAGTAATACATAACCAATTCAGTCGTTTAGGGTTGTACGTGCAGAGTTAGACAGTCATACACTTGATATACCTATGCCACTAAATTGAGGGAAATGCGTAAACGAGTTTGCATGCAAAAGGTCTGGAATGCTTCTGGAATGGAAGTGCAAGTAATTCTCACTCATATTGCATTGTCGTAAATGCTTGCATGTACATTGTTCACGTTAACTAAGTTAAATCGCTTTCTTAGCCGTATCAATGTCCTACACATGCGCCAGTCTACGAGTAGGAAGACATATTTCCTTAAGCATGGCTCCATTCGCAAAGCCCCTACTCCGTGTGACCAGAAATAGTTCACGGCTCAGTTGTCGCCATGTTGCCAAATGTGAATATATTTCGTTACATGATGGCCGAACCAATCAATTAACCTGCCGCTTCTCTTGAACTGCTATTTTATGTCTGCCTAGATAATATTTACATACTCTGCTGCCAAGTAGCTGAATTCGGTTCTAGAGATTATTGCTTCCAAATCCCTCCTATGCACGATGTCATTCTCCACGAAAAAACATATGGCTTATCTATATTGAGCAAAAAAGGTGACAGCAAGTATAATACGCTCGCCGCTTATAATAGTCATCTTAAGTCTAGCACTAGAGGTATCGTGCTCAAATGCACTTTTATATGACAATAGTTACGTTCAAGCGATCACCAAACCAGAGCAATTGCCATCGATATTTTATTCAAATTTGTATCACTCCAAAAAACATTGACTTGAAATCAGCAGTAGTGAGCACAGGCGGTCGCCATCCCGCTTTATTGAACCTAATCAACACGATCAGTGATACCTGTATTTTGCATTCCTGGAGGTCGCAGTAGACGAACTGCTGCTGTGACTTTCGTCTTGTTTATTATTTGATATATAAAATCTCACAAGGGCCATTCTTCGCTAGTGTCACAAACATGTATGCGAAACGATATGATGCAAAACAACATTGCAAGTCCTTTTGAGCCCTTTGTATACGGGTTTTAGAAAAAATCAAGCTATATATTATCACGAAATAAATCGCTAAGATGAATCGACATGTCCAAAGCTCAATGTGAACAAGGGTGGACAGAATATGCCATTGCACTTTGCGCGTGGCATCAGCATGCCATTTAATGTCAATCGAGCTCGAATATGTGATGGATTAAGTCAAATCATTTATGTGGCTATATTCGAAAACCCAATATCAATCTCAAAACATAAAACTAGTTTCGGTCATCTTATAGCTGTTTTTATCTGTTTGAGGTGGAATATTACAAGCTTACTTCATTGAAGTTTTTCTTGTCTATCAAAGCTATCAAAGTGCCATATTTGAATAAAAGGGGCATCTAAATAATGATGATTTATGTACCTTTATTATATGCATGATTGAGTCTCAATTTATAGCACAATTAGATTATAACGCACCGCTCTGTAGCAAAGCTAGTCATTCACAACGTTCTTTCGGCGTAGATAGCATATTTTTTGTTAGTTTGTAAGCAATAAAATACGTTTTGCAATCTTTAATTCAACAAAAAGGGAAAAGAGGAAAATTTTGCCAATAAGCATCGTTCAATTTCATAATAATGTTTTCCATGGGCATTTCAGGACATCAATATTATTGAAGGCGAAACAAACACATAGATCGAGGTCGCAATGTCTATGGACGCGTTTGCATACATCATCATTGTGTATAGTTGCATACATCCGTCCCCATCAATAGGTAGTGTTATATATGCATACTTGATGCTAATATATGTTTGTTTGTTAAACGACTTGGTAGCATACCATCGGAGCTAAGAGGAGGTATAGACTGTCTTCTTCAAATTGGTCACTAAAAGCAGGTGAGTTAAAATAATAATTTGTATATTGTAGTTTAAACATTATTGAGAAACAAGGTAATTGCGGCAATGTAAGAAGGTCATCAATACCCTTCCATTTAGACAAACCAGTAATCAAATCAGCATTAAGGAATAAAGGTGTTGCCTTCTTATTGAAGTCATATGTCGAGCATTGCTAAAAAATGTATTAATTGCTCGACACGACAATACAAAGCCACAAATATGCATTATTAAGATATAACGTAAAACCATAAATTTATATACCTAAATATATATGTGTGTATATATATATATATATATATATATATATATATTTACACACATATATATATATACGTATATATATATATATATATATATATTTATATGTATTTATATATATACATATATTATTACGCTTTCCTGAGCTATTCTTAAATAAGAAATCTTCGAGAGCTTAAACGTTTTAGCAATTTATGCGGCCTGAGTACTTTGCCTTTTTTTTAATATTCTAATTAAACAAATCACTCTGCGATATCGTTTTCAAAGCTCTCCATAATTGGCTATTTGGGTAAAAGGTATTGCAGCAACTGCGTGCCGCGAATCACGTTTACAATTAATTGCGCACCTCATCATGACCGACTAGTTGTACTATGCCCATTCAACAAAAACCAGACACAAATGAAATGCAATTGTTATGATTTGTTCAGCTATAACAAAGTCGCGGTTCACTTGTATTCGGTTCAGCATCATCCCATTTCGAATACATTGTTCAGTTACCTTTAGTTGATATTGTCCGAATAGGTAAAAGTATAATTTTCTACTATCAACGGTTCTTGAACCTGCTTTGAAACCCACAGTAGCACCCACAGAAGCACGTTATGTAGACAACCAGTCTCTCAATATATTGTACTCAAATATACATCCTGTCATCCAATCAAGCTTTCGCTCTCTACTTCTATATGCCCGAATTGTTCGGTATAACATTCACCAGACCAAAATTGTGTATCCTTTGGGCCTTAATCTGGGCTTCTGACCGGAGTCAACCAAAGAGCATATATGATTAGATCCCGGCTCACCGTAGCTTTATAATACTTAACTACAAAAGAATGTGACCATCACTTTCGATTCAGCTCTTTGATTCTTGCAAGTCCAAACGACGTTACAGTAGAGAATTGTGTACAGTATGTATGAGTCAATTAAAAGATTTCCTTTCAGTGTCTTTATAGTTTTGTTTGATGCTTGACCAGACCGTGCAGAACGTTTTACGGTTTAATTTAAGTGTCCATCTAACCACCAATGCATAACAAGTGGCATGTGCTGCAAGTGTCTATCAATGGTGATTTATTCTTTTTATTCATGAATTTGGAAACCGAACATAAGCCTATCGTTTGAGAACAGCTGTAACTTTATGCACTGGCAGCGATAGTCATTGATTAGACAACATACTGTACAGCACACAGTGAATGATAATTGAACATCTTTGCACACTCGCGTAATTAAAGAATACATCACAAGGAATAAGACATTACAAAGATTTGACAAGAAGAAGGAAGCATCATATTCTTCACAACATAAGCTTTGATTGTTAAATCGTAAGCTTAATAGGCGAGAAAGGAAGACTTTGCTTTCACTACCGTTGGTTTAAAGACGGGCGTACTTGCAAGAATATTACAAACATTATAATGTGGCACAAAATGCACAACCTTGGCACATTTCCGCATTTCTGACAGCAAATGCTCACTTCCTAATTATCTAATCAAATAATGCCGTTTCAAGTTATATATACGCAGCAGCTTCTTTTTTTCCTATGGCGGCTACATAGAATTTATTCTTCAAATATAAATTATGGCATTTGTGTAGTCATGTATAGTTGCGATGGTGTGGACGGCTTGAGCGACTTATATACATGATAGTGTCTAGGCGCGAGTTATCTAACATATCCCAAGACATATTCATATATAGGTGGATTTAAACTTTTCTGATGCATTTCACTACTTAGCCCGATTGCTGAGGCTCGTCAATTATACAACGATTATCCAGACAGCCTTGCGCTTCGACCAATAAGTTCCATACGTCAGTGGATGCTTACACTATATATAGTGCGAGAGATGGCTCAGCACCGTATGATTATGCGGTAACGTATGCTATAACAATAGTATGGTTTATGTTCATTGTTTTAATTATCAGTAATTGATTATGTATGTCACTTATAGTTATAATCTGTCTCAAATAGAATTATATCATTCTGTGAATATACGAAGATGTTCTCGTTATGCGCAATGAAGAGTACGTATATATCTTTGTGACATGCCGGTTGTTGCTAGTGACCAACCAGCCCGTGCAACTGCTGAATACATAATCACTCTGTAAGCAATGCCTATCCACAGGTAGTCCCTTCAGCTAAATACCTGTGCATTGCCTAATAATGTATTCAATTAACGAACTATACTATCATCTTAAGCGCTAATTCGGTGGTTATTTTTTCTAAATTAAGGTTAAATGTTTTAAAGCTGTGGCTAGGGTACATTTTTATGATCCTATGGATATAAAGCTTAGTTGGTTCTATCAGCACGTCTCTCGGCGGACCCAATAATAAGCCCTGGCTGTCCCTGAATTCTCCAGAGTACATTATTTATCGCGCTCGATCCATTGCAAGTGCACACTCAACATGGAATCAATGGCACCGAATGTTCGCAAAACAGCCTTGCCTTGAGGATTTCGATTTTACAGACGATCCACCGTTATTAACACGTGATGTGTTATAAATCCTGTCGACCGGTGATTAAACGTATGGAATCACATCAATCGAAAATACTAGCGCTATGTCACGGCATAACGCTTAATACAATCTTCCAAACCAAAGCGCAGCTTTGCATACCGGATTCAGGTCCAAGTGCAATTACACTTAAAGTTATTACGGTCTTATAACAACTCGCAAGATGCATTTTATGTACTGCAACTAAATGCTCCTAGTTGCTGGTATTTAAGGTAACATTTAATGATGCGTTAATATAAACCCAACAGTATATAATACTAGATACAATATGCAAAATGAGCATCACAACTCAAATGATCTTGACATCCAAAATGCTGTTGCGCTCATTGACTGTTTTTGGATATTTTCGTTTTTCCTGCGAATGAGTCCAATTTGTGTTTGATCCATGTCGATGCTCCGTCCCTGCTTCGTCTCTTTCGTCAATGCTCGCAACATTTAGCCATCAGCTTCAGTTGTCTTTTAATGTGGACTTCTCCTTCTCGTAACAATACCAACAGAGGCCATTTAGCACAAATATTCTTTAAAGCACAGATGCAAACAGAAAAGTTCATCATTGCTGGCCAGGGTGATGGTGTTTCGCAAAGTTTACGATTCCAGATAGTGTAATCGGAAAATCAGTTCTTCAATCATTCAGACAATGCCACGTAAACATTCCATAAGGTGCACCACCACATCTAGTGGGAATATCAAAAGGGGATATAATTCGAACAAAAGTGATCGGAATGTTACCGCAGTTGCTTAATTTTCACTAGCAGTACAGCTGTTGCCTTCAAATGAAGATTTATGGAATTTAGAAAACAATTTGATCCGTGACACTATTTATCGGTTCTAATTTGACAATGTGCTGCCGTTTAAAACATCTCATGTTGTTATTGAAAGCTGACTGTTAGAACCATTGCTAAGCCCGTGCATTTCACCAGCAGAAATCCCATGAAATCCTAAGCGTACCCTCAAGCAATGGTTTAATATCAATTTGTATCACGAATGACAAGGTCAAGAAAAAAGTTGTCTGAGATGATGTTTTAACGACGCTTTACAATATTACCTTACTGGCCGGGCTGCAGCGATTCTTGCGTTTAAATAGGATACATAAGTAAAGATAAATGCGTCAAGGCCAGCTGGATTCCACTTTGAAAAATGAACTGGTTACTTAGAGTGCGTTTTATGCAATGTTTTTGCAGTCGACGACCAAGCTCTGGGAAACATTATTCTATATAGTTCTCTGATGTTAAATACATATTTGAAAAAATAAAACTACATAAACTTGAAACGACATGTTACTGACTGAAGACGTAGAATATAACTTTATTTGTTGGCTGTAGCTTAAATAAATGTCTGAAACATTGCTACATACCATCTGCAACCTATTCAGGACAAAAGCCCATTCTGCGTTCCGGACACAAATCTCAAGAACATTTTCAGCATCTAAGGACGAAAAGCAATGGTGCTGTATGTCATTCATTGACTCTTAACGCTGCTGCCAGTAGTAAATATACGAGAAATGATATATCGGGATATTATGGCCAATTTGTTCTGAGAGAGTCCATTGTATAATCTTGCATGATCAAACAATGCAATGGATTGATAATGCGTAACAATGGACAAATGTGTGCCTTATGATTCATTCGCATCCATGTTTCACAACGCTATGATTACATAATATTTCTCACTATGTATAAGGTGACAAACTCTGAGTGGTAGCTTTATTTATTTTTAGTAAGCCACATTTTTGTTATCGACTACTAGGTTAACATTAGTGTCCCTTTATATTGCTTGTTTCGGCAATGCTGCTTTGTGATACCCATAAGCTGACCGCTACAACATAACTGCATGTATAAAGTACGTATGAATGTTTTTGTCACAGGCCTACCAAAACAGCTGTCATCTCATCAGTGGATTCATGGGTTGATATTTGTCATTCATGACCATTAATGGTCGCAATGATGTTAGATGATGTAAGGGACTTTGGATGTACGTGTTTATCACAGATTTCTATAATCACTGCATGTAAAGACCTTTCATGATGTTATGCGAACTGTAAAGCATAACACAATTGCTCTAGACGGCAAACAATGGCAAATAGTCCCATGCGCGCATGATTTAATGTGCATGCTATAACAATTTGCCATATCAATAATGGCATCAAGACTACTTATGATACTTCAAGCAGAGCTGTTTTCAATAATCAAATGCCATTGCACAGATTTCGCGTCAAAATCATAATCGCGTCAAAATCATAATCTTAATTGTATATTCCGGGCAATTTTCTGCTTGACTGGATGTTTCAATGTCAGTTATGCTACTGCTAAAGTTGATGGTCGTCTGTTACGGGGTTGGTTTTGTTATATATTATTTACATGCATCGTAATCAATTAGCAATATTCGGGAATGCAACATACCCGCGAGTAATAAGGAAGACAACAGACTAGAAAACACTTCCGTCAATGCAACGATGGTTCTTTTTTTTTATTTGCATCTTCTCGTGTGCTTATTACCGACTGAGGCCATTCAGATTGTGTAGGTCGACTTACCAATCTGCAGCTGATTACAGTCGTTTGATATCGCACCGAAGGCGTATCTAGTTGCTCTGAGGAGTGCCATTTCTACGCTAATGAAGCGCTGCCATTATGTACAGTTGATTACTGTCCTTTGATATCGCACCGAAGGCGTATCTAGATGCTCTGAAGAGTGCTATTTCTACACTAATGAAGCAATTCAGTTTTCTGATGCAAGGATTATCCAATGTACCTTTCCGGCAGGGAGAATTTATCTTGAGCTGTAATGCAATGAAGTACACCATATAAACGAATATTCTTAACACATGCATCAAACTGTGCAGAATATGAACCATCACTTCGGCTTGCTGTAGAGATAGGTACGTCTAAGATGATTTCATACCAAGTTATTGTAAAAATGTTGACATAAACAAATGACTGTATTTTCATAATTGCTCACTCGAAGAGTAGAAACATTGTGAAAAAAAAACGAGAGTTAGCTGCCCTGGATAATGTTCATTATCCAGGGTAGCTCACTCAATGCAACAGCAGGCCTATGCTATCGCACCCCACACGAGCAATGTTTGTTAGCCCCAGCCAGCTTAGCGAATCAAAAAGAGCAACCTGTTGCTACGTGTTTCGCTGTGGTCGGGTTCAGTAAACTCAAGTAAAACCTATTGTAATCGTTACGCAAATATTAATTAAACATTCACCTCAAATATGTAATTAAAGCAAAGTCAAATATATAACATTTTAAATAAGTTTAGGGTGGCGTGGAAAACATGCCATGTGCAAACAACGAAAGCATTTATGCAACAAAATCAATGGATTAAAAAGCATTTAAGCAGGCAACAATCCAACGCGGGTAAGCTTCGTAAAATATGAAAAGTAATTACACAAAGAAAATTAAATGGTGATATCGTGACAATAATTACTCAGTCCAGTCAGATACTGCATAATATTTACCGTTTACATATCAAACATCGGGTAAGTTTGACATTGGATAGGCAAGATGTTATAGTATTATGGTCATATAACTGTGTAATGATTTCAAAGTACGATCAGTTTGTGATATTAGTGGCGCCAGTCGAAATACAGTGGCCTCTCTCTGTGTCTCTCTCCCTCCCTCTCTCATTCTCACTCACTCCGTCTCTCACTCTTTTTTTTCTTTTCACTCTTTGATACTGTTTCATTCAATATCGGGTGGTGTTGGCTGCGAGACTGAATCCCAAAATGCAGTTGTAAGCAAAGGGTTTTGCGCCCCGGGACAAAATATTCCATTTGTGGCGACCAGATTTGGGACACAGTGATAACTTTATCAAGTCAGATGACCTACTTGTCTCCACGCTCACTTCAGCAATACAGTCTGTGTTCATTAAGTGCGAGGGGAAACATGGATGTCAGCAACAATATAATTTTACGGATTATACTAGATGTAACATATTACTTGGGAAGTAGAATACAATTGTTTGTAACTTTTATCCCACAATACCATCCAGATTGATTGCACATATTCTAGTATTCAAAGCAAAGAAGAAAAGTTTCGTTTTAACTTGGTAATTTATTAAACGGACATATTGCTACAATTTGGCGCATAGTTAAACCACCGAGGACAATTGTTATTTATCCCAAAAGCTTTGCTTTTACTGGGAAGTGTGTCTGAGTATTCATCCCGCTCATCGGCTTAAATATTTTAGTGTTATAGCTGCCAAGCGCAATCCAGAATAATTCCGTCTTGGTCATGTGTCAACGACTCAGCAACACCTTGCTTTACTGGCTAGGTTTCTTTAATCCCAGAGCATTAATAATGATTGGTGCAGCAAGGTCAGACGCGTATAATTCTGATTTAGGTAATTGATAGAGAGTGCGTTTTTGCAGAAGTATAAAGTTTGGATAAATTCGACGATATGTAATTCACCCTTGCCGCAAAATCACTATGTTATCACCACCAACACCACAGTAATCCCATCAAGCAGATGATTGGAACCCTAATTGTACTTTAGCGTCGTTAGCTTTGAGGAGCACATCTTGTTAGCACCGAACACTTCATATCTCCTTTGAAGACATGGGCTTATGATATATTGTGGTTTGAATTTAATTTAAATTCACTGCCAGTGATTCAGCAAAATTGTATAAACAGTATTAATATGAACCAGTTGGTGGAAATAGCGCAACCAGGACGAATACGATATTGGTGCTAGGTTAGGGACGCTAGTGCATAATTATCCACGTCACGTCTCTCTTCAATCCCTCATCAATCATATTGTTTGTCTTTCTATCCAATTTATTGATTTATTCTCCCTTTATATGCATGGTTGAGTCTCGATTTTTAGCACAATTTGGTTATAACGCACCGCTATGTAGCAAAGCTAGTCATTCACAACGTTCTTTCTGAGTAGAAAGCATTTTCTTTGTTAGTTTTTAAGCTATATAATACATTTTGTAAATCTTTGTAGTCACCAAATAAATTTAAGAGCAAATTTTGCCAATAAATATCGTTTAATTTCATAATAATGTTCTCCCTAGGCAATTCAGCATATCCAGGCGAACATAAGGCATGCATCGAGGTCGCATTGTGTATTGCCGCGTATGTGTACATGATCATTGTGTATAGTTGCATACATCCGTCACCATCAATAGTCGTTATATATATGCATACATGAAGCCTATATATGTTTGTTTGTAAAACAACTTGGTAGCATACATCGGAGGTAAGAGTAGGGGTAGAACAAATTACCAAAGTCTGTTGTATTGTCGACTGGTTTGTCCAAGTTGGTCAAAAAAAGGATGTGAGTGAAGTAAATAATTTGAGTATTGTAGTTTTAACATTAATGAGAAACAAGAAAATGGTGGCAATAAAAGAAGGTCTTTGCGTGGGTAAGGTCCGCCTAGCCGAACATCATCAACAATTCCCTTTTGTTTAGACAAACCAGTAATCAAATAAGCAAAACGGAGTAAAGGTGTTGCCGTCTTATCGAAGTCATATGTCGAGCATTGCTAAACAAAGGTATTCTTTGAACGGTCTCTCTACGAAGCCGCCAATATGCATTATTAGGATATAACGTAAAGCGATAGATATAAATACTGTGACATTAGCTGTGAGAAGATGGGTGCGCATAAGCATTATTGTGTCGAGCACAAATTGAGTTATCACCCATTAGCTGCATTTTCACAGAGTTCGTAACTGAATGCTTACACTGTAATTCAATTAATCATGAGCTTAACCTTGCTCTTGTGGCATTGCGAACAATACACCAAAAATGTCGTAGATGTGACCAATTCATTATATTGAGTTAGGTAAGTGTTGAAAAAAACAGCAACAGTTTCAGTGTGTATTGGGAGTCTTGAATACCGATCAGAATGAACATTTATCCCCGAAAATATCCTTCCAAGAACGATACCAAACACGCAGTTCATAAGTTGTGTGATCATCTAGAGGACATCCCATTCTTCCGAAGTCCCGCTCATTCTTAGCCATGCTCTTTCTTATAAAGCGAGTTGTGTTCTTCTGGTCCGTTTGGTGAGAAGCGAAATATGTGCGTGAACACGTAAGAATTTCATGACATCATAAATGTGTTTTGCGCTGTGCTGTATAAACACAATTTATGCGCTTGCAATATAAATGCAGAAAATTGCTGATCACTATGTGTCTACATTGACCCACATAAAACAAGTCAGATTACCTATATCATTAAACTAAGTATTGATTTCATGATCAAATAGTAACATTATTTGTGTTGCCCGTAAGGCCCCTGTCGTCGTAAATGGATAAACACACGACAAGTATAGAAACGTAATCAATCATCAGCCCCTCGTGGTTAGCTACGACTTGCATGATTTATTACATGCGCACGTGTGTTCCCAATGAATGTGAAGAGCCACATCATGAGCAATAAACTGCAGTCTGCTTCACGTGCTTACCCATATCATAGTAATGCACTCTGTCAATAAATGCATTGCAATACCTGGTTTATTTCCCAACCGAGATTCGCTTCAGACGCTTTGATTGAGCCTTGCTGTAAGCGATAACGTGAGTTGGAGTACACGCTGAGCAGTCCTCGAGTTTTTTTTTATATGTTTGACGATATCAATATCATATAAATGTTGCTGCATCACCAGATTGTCTTGCATACATCCGTTTGAAAATCTCATGGGTGGAATTCATGGTCATGAATAAAACATACATGTACCGAGTTATGTGAATCTAGTGCTTCCAATATGAGATCGGTATATGTCGATGTGGATTGATTGGATATTGTCCTTATATGTTTATCATCACATTATCCTATATCTTTATCAGCTTAATGAATAATACCTGATCTGATACGATATTACCTGTATGTGGCGATATCAATTGAATTAATGGAACTTACCATACAGACAGTATACGAAAACAGCAATTGCAAGCAAAATTGGTATGCTGCAATAGCGAAAGGTTTTGTAATTTGACATGATGAATTTCTAAGGCAACCACGTATCATGGATTGAGGTTGCTGATCATTCGAGCTGATAATCTGCCTGAAAGCACTAGTGACGTAACGTATTACTGTTTGTTTAGAATATCTTCATAGAAAGCGGGAAAGCATAATCAAAACAGAGTATTTCGGAAATATGTATCTCAATAATTGTACTAGATTGTGATCAAAATTTAAACCACATAACAAAGGGATCAAATATTTGCGTTTTACATAATCAAACGATCGCAAGCAGTTTAACCATGTATGTTAAGTATTATGGCTGAGCACTGATTTGGTGAATATGTCATTCCTCAAGCTCTGTAATAACAATAACAGTAAATAATGTATTAGCAAAATTAGCAGTGGCTCACGATGTCTTGTCACATAAATACCATTGTTAATGTTGGCAGCGACACGGAAGACATCGCGAGATAGATGTAAGCGGAAGCAATGTGGCTTATCTGGTTGACCACTAAACTCTAGATAGATTATCAACATAATGAGCACAGTGTGATATTCATCTACAGGTGTGACATTCATTATAACCGGTAATATGTATATAGGTCAAGTGCTGGTTATACGTGGTGAACCATTCATAATTTTGCAACAGATGTTTCGTGATACGTAAATCTGATGAATGTATTTACATGAAATTTAACAAATTAAAACTTGACATCCTTATGAAAACAAAGCGTTGGGCCCTAGCTAGTCTGAAGCTGTTAGTAAGTAACAGAAGTTCACGGCCTTTCCACAAAAATAGACGTGTTGTTTGGTGGACGGAAATTGCAATTGGTTGTCGTAAATCTCCCGTCTGCATGTTTATTTATCAAGGACATCTATTTTGCGGACCGTTAGGCACCCGTAAGTAAAAAATAAGAGCTGGCTTCTTAAGAAAAAGATCTCCATCGACCGCATTCGTTCACAAATGTAGAAGAATAATTAGTTTACTCTCCTGTCTGTTTATCGAATGAGAAAGTCGGACATCCCATTACTGAAAATGACAAAACTTAAGACAAGCATGGTTGTTATGGTTGAGGAAAAGCCAAATGTAACGCGAAAGCAATGATTATGCATACAGAGAGTATTTATACATTTAATGAACATTCGTCTTCGTAACCGTGTACAGTTTATATCAGGAGTCAGTTGTAAACTCGACACCTTGCAGTAAAAGAACAACTATTTAGCTAAGTCTTTGACCGATTACGTTTGCATCCCAGCACAGCATTTTATGCTGTAAATACCTCATAAAAATAATTCCATCGACATCCCGCTTATGTGTATATCACCCCGTGAATCCAAACACTACCCTTATGTTTAATGTAAGGGCCACGTTGATATTTTGTACTGTTCTATCAAGGATTTGATTTATAAATGTTCATGATCTCTTGCTCTAAGCGGCTGCGGCTCTTGTGATACTACACCAAATGCAGCTATCCAAACAATGGTGCGTTGTTTCCAACAATGAAATCAAAGATATTGTAAGTTAACCGGGGAACGGCATTTTATCAGTATATTATGCACACAGACAATAACCCTGAAGTTTCACACGGTATGGCTCTGTAATGACGGAATGCAATTACCAAGTGCAGCGCAGTCAAATAATCCAACCATCCAGGCTAACAATAACTTCAAAATAGAATGCACCACTTGAATTTAGTGACTATGTTGCATTACACTTAACAATGTCGCCGACAGTCTTAAGTGATTCTGTCTAATTGACTTAGAAGATGGTTTATCCATACAAGACAAACTCCTACTATCGCACATTCGTATGCATAAACAGGGAATGAGGCATGTATATAATAAGCCACCTCGTGATCGTTTGGGTTGCGGTATGGTGGATCGAGGCTAGGGTCATGCTTAATACATATTGTTATAGGTGGCCTTGATACAGATATCAATAGTTAGAACGTACAAGTTTATCCCTAATACCAAATCCTTCAATAAACGTATTATCTCCATCCGAATATTTTAGATACTGCAAAGAAATAAAACAACGTACAATCTCGAAATTTACAGCCATGATCTGAATTGAAAGAGGTCCCTGAAATGTGCGAGTACTGCTATGTGTATACCCAGCAAAATATCGCAGCGTAAAGCTGGATGTGTAGACCACACAAATACACAGACACACAACACAATGGTTGGACGTTGATAAAACATAACATTAAGAAAAACATCTTAAAACGAGTAATGTAAAACACACCAAAGCACCTGTTACTGTCTCTAGCTGTCGCTGTGCACCAAGTAGGGTATGACGATTGCCTTGTGTTATATATGAAGGAAGAATAAACTACATTATCCAACTTGATTAGAATATTTTGTCTGTAGTTATGTCTGAATTGCTATGTGATTTAATAACGCCGAATTTGCGATGGGCTGAAATAATCCGTTGCATATAAATCTACCCCATCGGTGATAATTATGTACAATAAAATATCCGGTAACAGAAATAAAAGTGCTGTCTTTAAATTGTGACAAGAAAATGCAAATACTAGCAGCTGCAGACTTTCTCGATTAGCATATTCAAGAGACCAGGGTTTAGTCCAACAGCTGGTGATTGTGAACGATGTGTTTTAGATTGTGACAGGAAAATGGGTATTGTAATAGCTACGGTCAAACTTATCATTGAAAACGACCGATGTGCAATGCAGGTCGATTGATCTCTAGTTAATCCTCATTCTGCACCAATTGGCAAAACTAATACATGATAACGGAATATCTAGGTATATTGTTGAATTGCTATTCCTCCCAATCATCGAATGTCACACGTGAATATACAACAAATAATATTAGTTACTTGCTGAATTGCAATCGATCCAAAAACTGAGTTGTGTCTCCCAGCCGCGGTGTACTACTTTCGGTTTTTCATTATGATGGTATTATTTCCTAAAATGCGCATGGAAAAGTTTACTTGAGTCTGCTTGAACATTTGTTGATGCACTTGTCGTCAGTAAACTCTAATGCCTTATTTTATACATCTTGACTGGGGGTATCACATCATAATAACGACAACATCTACATTAAGTCCAATCTATGGCCAATTGTGCACAAGTTTTTTTACCATGGCTCCTGAGAATATATATGCTAATTATGAAATTGCACTAATTGGCAATTTGAATGGCTTGTACGTCAGAATTAGCGTTTGCATTGTTATGATGCCAATGTGTTGATGAAGTCATTGACGTATGTCAGCTTGAACAGCATGATTTGAATGTAGTTTATATATCTAACAGCCTGCGCAGTCCCAGCATATTCTTGAAATGAGGTGACCTTTCAATAAACGCGAGATATACCTCAATGGTCTCAACTTGAATAATTGTGGTTGATGTTAATTTGTGTAAGAACAGAGCTGATTGCAAAATAAAGAAATCACTGCTACATATCTGCTGACAGTTACGATAGGAGTACATTTGATCAATTGTACTCTTGTTTCTAACGTGGTTGTTTAATAACATCGCATGAAATCCGGGTAGAGAACGTCCAGAAACCCATATCTAGCATGTTGGTTAATAGTTAAAATCCACACATTGACACGTACCCTCTCGTTTCCAATAGGATCGGTATTGATTAATCAGAAAGCATTTCGCATCTAATCACGAGCGGGTCTTTAATGCAGCAAAGTCGTCTTTTAGTCTAGAGAAGCCAGTCCTGCGTACATTTCGATGCTTGGGGCTGATGACCTAATTACCTATTTGCTGACTGCATTCGGTGATGTTTTGCCGCAAATTGGGTCACTCTACGGAGCAAAGAAACCAATTTGCTCATTGAACCAATAGGCTGATTACCATTTATCTACAAAAGCTATCCTATTAACTGAACAGAAACCTTGCAACCACGGTTTTTATGAATTGGCCACGATCGACCAAGTAAATGCCATGACATATTCGATATTGCATGTCACAATGACGGTATAGATGAATGTAATGTTTGCCTAACAAAGAGCCGTGAATCTATTTAAATGTCAGATAAAGGAAGCTCGTGATTACGTTTGAATTCTGTCCCAGCTTGTTCGACTGATTGATACACCAAGACAAATGGAGTCGCGCTGTGAGTTTTAAATTTGATACAAAACAGGAGTCATGAACTGATTCACCCAAACAATAGACTTTTGAGAAACAGTCCAATACATGTATTCATCAGTCATATTTTCATAATCATCAAATATTGGATACTGTTCGTATTGAGTCATTCTTAATCAACCTAAGATAACAGAGCCTCGTCTATTGGGTAGTCCTACACCGCTAATCGTACAGTTTTGAAGAGCCTATGTCTAAGGAAGCGAGACAGCTTGCAGTAACCTAGATAAGGATTAGAAGTGGTTAGCGATCAGAGTGGGTGGAAAATTCCAAATGAATAAAATAAGCATGAACGATTAATCATGTTATAGATAGTTCATTTCATCAATTAGAAAAACGGCGCTAAGATTGACATTTCATAAGATTGAATTCGAAGAAAGTAAGCATCATGCCCACATGTCTATAAATAACAATGCAGATAGTGGCTCGCAGCATAAAATTGGCGCGTTAAGCGCTGCACGCCATTGCGATAAACATTCTAATCAATATGTCAAAAACAAAGACACTAAGCCTAATGACGTGCAGCACCCAGCAACGCGCAAAATTCCAAAGACTGTTAACCGACAAAATATATTGGATATATTCATCGCGGAATCATTATGTTATTAATGCCAGCAGCGTTGCTGGAATAATTTCTCAGTCGTGTGGATAAGCCTTGAGTATATCGCACGGAGTGCTGTTGAATATGAGTATATCGCACGAGATATATCTGTATTGATGAGTTATATATATATATTCATAAATATAAATATATATGATTATATATATTTACATTTATATACATATATATCTATGTGTATTTATATACAATATACATAAATGTATATTTATACATATACATTAATATATATTTATAAACCTATATATATAAATATATATATGTAATATTTATATAAATATATATAGATTATATATATATATATATATATATATATATATATATATATATATATATAACACACATACACACACACACACATATATATATATATATATATATGCATATATATATATTTATATGTGTATATTAATATTTATGTATATATATATATATTTTTATATATATATATATATATACATAATAAATATATACGCATATATATGTCATATATATATTGATATATATATATTTGCATATATATATGAATATCGATATCAATATAAACATATATATATAAACGAATATATATATATATATATATATATATGTGTATATATATATATATATATATATATATATATATATATATATATATATATATATATATAAATGTATATATTCTTATATATATCTTTAAGTTTTTAAATATTTAAGTACATAAGTATGGGTATGAAGAAACAGTAATATATACATATACCAACACACGCACCCACGCACGTAGATTTATAACTGTACAATTAATTTAGAATTGTATCGAGATGTGATAAACGAAATAGGACGTAAATTGCGCTTAAGAATGATGTTGAATATGTTGGTGGTGATTTTAATGCTGACCTAAGCAGAGATAACACAAGACACACTACGCTGCTTAAGACATTTTGCGAGATCGAAAGTATGAAATTTGGATTATTGAGCTCATGTTCAAATGTTATACTTATGAAAATTCATTTTCGTTTGTTACGTCTTGTATTGACCACTTTATTGTTTCGGATAATATGTTCTACTGCATTACCGATTATCATTGCTTACATGAAGGTCATAACCTGTCAGACCACAGTCTAATAATTTTAGAGCTTGATATTCCTGTTGAATATGTGCCCATGCAGGGCAAAGTATTGCATACTTTGCCTTCTTGGAAATGTGCTATTGCATTTAACATTGAGGCGTTCAAAGGTCAACCGAATGATTTACTGGCTGATATAGAGTTGCCATACGAAGCACTGCAATGTAATGACGCGCGCTGTACTGACCATACCGACGCAATTATTTATTATCACGAAGTAGTCCTTAATGTATGTATATTAGCGGCACAAAAGGCTATTCCCTCTGCAAGACGAAAGTCAAAGACAGGCTGGATAACCCTAATCAATCCTTATAAGGAGCACTTCTCAGTGGTTCACGAAGTTATAGATTTTTATGTCAATCAAAAATCACGACCACTATAAATTTGTTAATTAATTTCGTACCGTGCCCAATACACAATTAACTTCGGGTAGAGGAAAGCTGTCATGCATTGCGACCGATGAATCAGGCATAACGGAGCTTATATCCCCGATATAATAATACGAAACAGCCATATTCAAGTGACAAGCGTTACAGCATACTCAATTCCAAACGTAGCATGTGATGGTTTCAGGTGAACTATTCAAAGCTGCCAATGATCAAACCGTTAATATTCAACGAAATTTTTGTTATGACTTGTTCAGCTGAACCAAGTTATGGTTCACTTGTATCCGGTTCAGCGTCTTTCCGTTACAACTACATTGTTCAGTTACCACTAATTGATGCTGTCGGAATAAGTCAAAGTATCAGTTTATACTTTTCACCGTTCTTGAACCTGTTTTGGAAAACAGAGAAGCACTTTATGTAAACAACCATACTCTCAATATCTTTTACTCAAATATACATCTTTGTCTCACAAATCAAACATTCCGCTTGCTACTTTTATGTGCCCGAGCTGTTCGGTATAACATTCACCAGACCCAAATTGTGTATCCCTTGGGCCTACATGTTGATGCATTGCTTACATAAGTAGCTCAATAAAACCGCTCCACTTCTATAGCATATCTTTATATTCATATGCGCGACGGCTCCGAAAACCTCTGTGCATGTTTATGGCCAACGTTAATGTCACCCAGTGCTCAATGGACCTATTTAAGTTTGAAGTTCTGGTGGTATTTGCAGTTGCCAAAGCCCATATTCTTAGCTTTGAAATTCACTGTGAGCCGGTGGAAGAAGTGAATAATTTGGCCCTGTACTGTCAGGAGAGAACCGTCTTTTTGCCACTTAAACAGCAAAGCCATCAGATCAGAGTCAACCAAAGATCATACATATTTTGATAGCACCTCAACGTAGCACTTAAATACAGCAAAAGAATGACACTATTACTTTTGAACATGCAGTATTCAGCTCTTTTATTCTTATAAAAGGTCCAAACGTGTTTATAGTAGAGTAGTGTTTACCGTATGCATAGGTAAATTAAAATATTTTCTTTACCTTGTCTTTATAGTTTAGCTTGATAATGGACCAGACAATGCAGAACAGCATTAATTTATTATTTAAGCGTCCATCTAACCATGAATGCATAACAAGGGGCATGTGCTCCAACATTTGAAATCCCTTCACTAGCAGAGGTTTTACAATGCAAGTAATATTCAGCAGTTCAAACCATTACTCCTGCAGATAGATTGCAGTAATATCTTGCATAACGATAACACACAGAAAACATATACGGAATTCTATAAAATCGTTATAGATTAACCGAAAGCCGTGGCCAACGGCAGGTTTAAAAACATCTATACGAGTAAAAAATAAACTGTATATTAAAAGTTTAAGGTGTCCCACTTTAAGCAATACAATGTATTATAAAGCATATAAAAACAAACTTCAGAGTATATTAAAAAGTATGAAAGACATCATTATGATAGCATGTTTTCTATAAACAAGAACAACTTGAGGAAATCATGGTCATTGATTAAGGAAGTTAAAAACAAGAAGAAGGTCACTAGGTGTCCCGAGCAATTTAATATTAATGGAGACCTAATACCAAATAAGAAAATAATTTTAAACAATTTTAATAACTTTTTTGTTAACATTGGACCAAGCTTGTCTAAAAATATTCCTGCTACAAATATCGACCCTTTGTCATTTGTGAACAAATCATGTATTAATTCAATTGTGCTCAATGATACCAGTGAAAATGAAGTCAGTAGCATTATTCTGTCGTTATGAAAAACCAGCCCTGGATGGGATGACTTACCCACGAAGATTATTAAACCGACATTTAGTGCTTTATTGACATCATTAGTGCATATTTTAAACCTGTCGTTTAATTATGGAGATGTTCCCAAGGAACTTAAGTTAACTAGAGTCGAGCCAATTTTCAAGAGTGGGGATGATTCATGTATTAATAACTATCTACCTGTGTAAGTACTGCCAGTCACATGGACAATGGAACGATTAATGTATAATAGACTTATTTATTTTGTTAATAAGCAGGATATTTTGTATGAACGTCAGTTTGGGTTTAGAGAAAATCATGGTGCAAACATGGCTTTAACATAGTTAGTAAATAAGATTATTGATGCATATGAAGATGATAAATGTGTACTTGGAGTATTTTAAGATTTCAACAAAGCGTTCGATACCATTAATCAAGATATTTTGTTGAGAAAACTCTACTGTTATGGTGTTAGAAGTATATGCACTGGAATGGTTTAAAGATTATCTGACAGATAGGACTCAGTATGTGTCGTATGGTGAAACTCAATCGGAATGTAGCAGCATTGTGGTGTCCCTCAAGGATCCATTTTAGGGCCCATACTGTTTGCACTATATAGTAATGACATTTTGCACATTTCAACTGTTTTAGTTCCGATTCTTTTTGCTGATGATACTAATATGTTTCTTGTAGGTAACGATATTGATAACATGAGTCGAAAAATGAATCAAGAGCTTGATAAGCTTGAAACGTGGCTCACATCGAACAAACTGTCTTTGAATGAACAAAAGTCACATTATGTTATTTCTAAACTTATGTAAAGCAAGAAAAGTGTCAACGTTAAAAACGATGTATTATTCATAAGGCAACATGATTTAAGGCGGTGGCTAAGGTTGCCTTTTTATGCTCCTTTGGATTAAAAGCTTCTATATCCACGTTTCTCTGCGCCACAATAACTCGCTTGCCGTCCCTGAATTTTGCACAGGGAATTATTTATTGCGCTCGATCTATAGTAATATGAATATATATATATACATATATATATATATATATATATATATATATATATATATATATATATATATATATATATATATATATATATATATATATATATATATATATATATATATATATATATATATATATATATATATATCGATATATATATAATTTTATTGATTTAAAGGGTCAGACGGTGATGGTGGACGCGATAATAATAGACACTGAACGAATCTCTTCTGCCAGTATCCGTTCGTACACATCTCATTAGTTTCCCAGAACGTCATTAACAGCAGCTAAAAGTAATCTCATTTGTATACTTGCACAAGTATTCCTTACTTATATATTATATCACCTGTGAACGAAGATGATCCCATTACTGCTAATCAATCCGGACATGATAAAGTCGCCTAATGACAGATCGTATGCGTGCTCAATGAAGCTGGTCCAATATAGTGTGTTCTAAACACATTAGCTGTTGGCTGCTCAAGCATAACTAAACATATTTACCACTACTCTTAGATTTTATTGATAAATACCCACATGGATGATTGATTGCAGGTTTTCGTCTGCTGACGGATTCAATCATTAAGGTTACCAGTCAATCACCAAATATTGCACCATTATTGACATAGTGACAGAAGAATGATTAGCCAAATTTGGACAATAACTAGACGTAAACATTTTCTGGTATTAATGATACTGGACATTTTTATTTGTGAAATTACAAGATTGAAACAAAGCCAAATCGGCACAGAGGTCAACATGCCGTTTATGTTGGGGATAATCATAATGAGATCTCCGGTGTTAAAACTTCCCACCCAACTTCTTCTATAGATAAAGTTTCTTCATGTACCTCTCAGGACAGCGAAATTAATTTATCAGTCCCTAAACAGTTGTAAATTAATTTCCATAAAATATATACTGTGCACTAATCGGCAGCATTAGGCCTGTAATGCATATTTTAAATCCAAAGCTTTAGACCAGGGTTTCACATAATTTCTTTCTCTTTCATGGTTTATGCAAACACCTACAGGATAACTCATTATGTTTTAGCACGAGGCGCATACACGCTTTTGATGGGTCTGCTATTTGAGTCTATATCGGACGTTGGCTTATATAATAACTGCACCAACGGATATAAGGGTACATTTCAGGATGGTGGATCATAGCCGTAGCTTTGTAGTGATATTTTGGATCCCGAAGGTGGCAAAACCAATCCATTGAGCCCTGGTCTGTAGATACGACTTCACTGATAGCGTACATACGGACTATTTCGGCACGTTTAAAAAAAAACCCAGTTGCTTCATTCTAAATAGTTTTTCTTGTAGATTCAAATTATCAAAAGTGAAAGCACATATCTGCCTAAGTTATTCTGTTTATTTGTCCTTCCTTCTTTGTCTTACATGACCAGCCTTTAGCTACAATGCCTGATGCTACGTTTTTCAAGCAAGTACCATAAGCCCATTATCGACGCTAGACAACTTGTCAATCACCACGTTTCCCCTAATCGACACGTATGACAGTGTACTTCCGCAGTACCAATCTTTAATGTACCTATCCAGGTCTCACACACCACTTAGTACTACAAGGATGAGGGTTTTGAATGTTGTGACATGAGAAAAAATGCTTCTTGGTGTGTCTTATCCATGATATATCCTCACGGCATTTGCGATATTTTGTAAGATTAATGTAGTTTCACCCGGCGCCCCACACCCTCTACACCACCTAGCTAGAAACCGAAGATAATTTGCCCCCATTGGATGTTGTTGCTCGGTTTGACAGGCGGATAGAAGGTCCTAAAGCTGAAGAATTAATTTGGATCTGCAGCTTTTCATGGCAGTGAAGTTAAGTGATAAGCTCGAACAGATCAAACAGTTTCAATACAGCCAGTTCAACATTAGATGATTAGAATAATCTCATCAAACACATCCTAATAGCATCGCAAAATCACAGTGCATCGTCAGCATTTTCGGTTATGGTTCTTATTTTAACGTATTAGCCAATTTTAGGACAGTACAATAAATCATATGAAAACCAACCCAAAAGCATGTTACTGCTATGCAAGGTCAAAACTGTAAGCTAAAGAAACCATATGTCCTCATTTGGGTAGTGCTGATAATGCGGATTTGGAAGGTAAAAAAAGCTTAACAATTACGTTACATCAATATTTACTGACGAGATACAATGACTCCTAATTTTATTATTCAAGTCCTTCAAGAGTTCACTTCTGTAAAACAAAACTAGACACCGGCCCTAGTAAACTGCACCCACGGCTTCTATCGGTACTCGCATAGACTCTAAAGGTATTAATAAAGGGACTATTACAGATAGCTAGAAATGTGCTAAAGCTTCATTACTATTTGCCAAAAACGTCCGTGGTTGATACAATGAGAGCAACCCTTGTTAGAGGCAGAACTTAGCATGGTTTCCGTGTAAGCCGACTTGTCGCACAAACCTTGTGGAACTCGTACAGAAGTAATTGAAATAACTGACACGGGGGCCTTTGTGGATATTCTGTGTTTGGATGTTGAAAAATAGTATTGGTAAAGTTTTCCGCCGTCGGTGTGCTAGCATACTTGTTGCCGGCAACATCAGCAAGTATAAATTAATCGCGCAGCAAAAGATGGCAGAGAGAAAAAATAAGTGGCATTGGATCCGATTGGACGTGGGTTACTGGTGGTGTCCCTCAAGGACATCAAAATGTACGCATCTAATTGGCATCACAGCTTACACAACTCATCACACTGAAATAATGATTTGCAATTATTTTAACAATACTAAATAAAAAGTACTACATATAAGTCGGGCAAACGAAAAGGTTTACTACCGAATTGGCGATGCTACTTTCGACGAGGTCTCCGTGTGGACCCCATACAGGTGTACAAAAGGTTCACTGGGTAAGATAACAAGTATTGATTTTTTTGTGTCTAAGTGATAAGAGCTAAAGACTTGGAGGACATTCGTCTAACTTGATTCTATGACTGGGGCAAAAAGAAAAATATAAGTTTTTCGATCGCTCTATGACCCAATGAAATTGTGCATCAGTAATGATGATGTCAGCCAGTTTATTGAATGCTTTTAAAACATCTTAACGGCTTTTAGTTTACATGCGTTCATGCTTTATATATAAATCTACACGAATGACGAACGGTGTTTGAGCAAGCTTGGATTGGATGGTGATCACTAAATAAAGGCTAAAAAATATTTGTATTTAAGGAGGGGCGATAGTGATATATATTGTCAGCCACTGTGCGCGATATGCAACATTGCAGTCATAAAGTGCTGATAAGTCTTTCATCTGAATGTTTTATGTTATTGCATCAAATATTATTGAAATTGCGTGTGATGATCCTACCCGCAATATCATCAATGCACATTTGCAGGTTTACTGTGGGAGAGTGAAGATATTCGTTGATATGTTATGATATCGCAAATCACCAGGGGCATTTTACTCTTTGGGAAGGGTGTATCCGTTCATCCTTTCGTCTACAGATTCAAACGATTTGTTCATTATGAGTTCGCCTGTCTCATTAAGCTTCATTACCTTTGGCACGATATCAGAAGACTGCAGTCGACGAGATATCGCCTAATCAGCCAGCACCATCTAAATCTTTTGAACTGGTAATGAGCAGACGAAAGAATCCTTTTATGTCTATGCGAACGAGGTAGAGAAGTATATAACAAAATGCAAAACCAAAGGCTTTCAACGTTTATCGACCGAATAAGTCATGATGTCGTTGATGTGCAGATACCAACATGGCGCGTGCACGAACCATATAAGGCACTAGGGGTTATCACCTTAATGACCATGAAATTATAGTAATCAAGTAGTCCTATTACAGCTGTTATCCAGAAAGTATGAGATTGATTAACTACGTAAGGCCATGGTACGCTAACTATGCTGGTTTTGGCAAAAGCTGGCAACGAATCGGTGGTGCTTCACGGTTGCGTCTCAGATATGCTACAGCTACCATACTCGATATAAAATACTTATTCGCCAGTTACATGCTGCCTTCCAGCATTGCTTTAAAACATCAATGAGGCTAGGCATGTCGATGCCCTAAGGGCCGAAATTCCAATTGCCACAACCGCATGTTTTTTATTATTCATCAAGCGAATCCAGCCTGATAAATTAATATTACTGATGGTTAAAAAAACCCATTGACTCGTTTAACATAAAATCGTATCAAATAACAGGTGGGTGATACCTTGCGAATCCGCGAGCTTTCTTCTTGGGGTGATATATATTCAAACATATATAGTTCACTAATCTGCCACTTTTGTAGTCACAGATAATATTTTGGGATATCAACTATCGAATCCCTTCAGACAGCACATTCTATAAGTGGTCGCGTTCGCTGGTATGCAAGTGCTTAACGCTTTTCCCAAACGACCTGACACATTACCTATTGTGGTTAATAAAAGTGCATCGTATTTGCTACGAATAGCGAGCCAGACATTAAACGGGCTTGGAGACTTTTACAAACAAATTCACGGGCCTTATAAATCTCTTGTGTGGAATAATTACAATGCATCTTTATCAATGTTCCGCAGACTAAGCTCGCTAAAAATCTGATCAAAGGTATTTGTTCGGCGGTATTAAGATCGACAATACTCATAGCAAATCTGATAATATTGACGACATTATGATTACTAAAGCACACAATTGGCTTACCGCCGATACTATTTTATTCCTATTACTCAGGCTATTGAAACAAACATTCACACATCACAACATTAATTATTCCTTACGGTTATAAAGCAATATGCAATAACTTTGTTCTATGATTGGATATCCAGGTAAGGTTAATACATTTGCGCCATGAGCAACACAAGCTTTGTAAGGAATGTTTTGAAACCGTTGACAGCGGGGATCGATTAAAACATGTACGATCTTAATAGTGTGTTGCGAACATTTCTACAACAATGAGCATGTAATAACATCAGCGTATCAGTTTTCGACAGAAGATCACCACATGCAGCATCCATGTTCAATTAGGTCAGAATATCTTCCTGAGTAGGATCAAAGATGGTCCGCATGTTCACTTACATTCAGTTAACACCATTCAATTGTAAGTAAACATCGCAAGTGTGACTTAAAAAGCATTTCTTGACGCGTTGAATTTACCGCATTCTTCTGCAAATAAAGAAGCGGGCGACAGCATCAGCGTAGCTCAGTACAACAGCATCACGGTGACCAACATGGCAACCTATGTTTTGTTTTGTAGATAGTCATCGATATGTACACATAATCAAATAGGCGACAAGACAGTCTATTGTTAGATTCCCTTAATACAATTCAATTTGGCAGATACACTGTTTTAACTAAAGGAATAACTTGTCATATTTGAAATATGAGCTGGACAAGTGATCATGTTGTTTTTACATAATAAAATGCATTAACCCACTCACCACTTATGTTGCCCAAATCTCTCCGCATATCCATCCATTATTTCGTCCGTTCAGTTTCCTTATAATGGGTTTTCTATTATCTTACCGACATTGTTAACAATTAAAAGGATGGTTCATCTTTGTCAAGATGATCGCTATGTTGTCGCAAGTGCTTACGCAGAACAACCTTTCACTTAGCCTTCCCACTATTGTGCATCTCTTAATGCGTGAATTATTATTTATCACGTCAATGTTTAAATCACATCAATTCAACACGCACAAGACTCTTCAACCTATACCATGCATTGTAAAAATCTCTATATTTTGTGTTGATGCAAGTAGGTTATGCTTTTCTGCATTCCCAGCGCTGTAGCAACTACATAGCGATCATTATAATACACTAACGTTCCTAAATCAGGATATATCACTATTCTAAAGGACCTCAACCGCTCGCTGATGAAAGAGGTTACGCTTACTATGCCTTATTAGAATACGTAGCGATTTCGTTTGCATAGCATGCGTACTCTGCGTGAAAATTATAATTTCTGTCATCAAAGGAACAAATGAACCAATTATTTCTTAAATTATCCCGATTAATTGAATATTGGAGTCTAGTCTCATCCATCTGGACCACAATGATGATTCGATGTTTTTCCCATCGTTTCTTAGTCAGTCAACAACGACAGAGCTGTTAACGCTGTTTTTTTACCTTAATATTTATTCCACAGATTTGTATACCTTTTGTTATAAATATTTCTTTAGCACCTTACCACTTTACTACTAGAATAGAACCTCGCACAACGACTACCTCACTCAGAAGACCCTCCCGCTGTAACGGCTACTTTTATCAACCCCATATGAAAATACCTTCATCACAAACAATCCGTGGGTCACCGGGGGCGACAATATACATGTATTGCAGCGCCGAGTTGCAAACCTGCGAATGGTAAGTTTCGTGGCGTTTTAAGTATGTCCGAGCATACTTGCGACAATGACAACCACACAAGAAATGGTTCCGCCCTCTGAACATGCCCGTCCATAGAGAAAGCAAGAGGCTTTGCTCACAGATGAGACATGGCTGAAAGTAAGTCCCTGAATTGATGGTCGACCAATCTAATGGTCAATAAACAGTAAAATAGGTGAAGCCTGTCCATGTATGTTTCAGAATTGTCTACAAGTGTCCCTGACATTTCGAATACAACATATATACAGGTGTCCTATATATTCAGCTGCATATAGCTATATATATATATATATATATATATATATATATATATATATATATATATATATATATATATATATATATATAGATATATATCTATATATATATATATCTATATATATATATATATATATCTATATATATATATATATATATATATATATATATATAAACTTTCCCATGCCATCTCGATCCTTATTTCTAAATCCCATTGCATGACAACAGTGGATAATTCGACAAATTCAATTTGCTACTTAGAGGCTGGCACACTAGTCCAGATTGAATAGAAGATAATTCATTGCATTAGATAGGTGTTAATATTCTTGGATTAAGTGCTTATTCGTCGCCAACGACGTAATTGGATTTCCCCCAGGGCGACGTTAGCTTGCTACATTGCGAATATTCATGATAGAGCTTCATCAATTTGAATTATGTAGTCTTAAGTAATGTCATTTTATTTTAACCTGCTAAACCTAGCTGAAAGGTGACCTACCCTAGTCTAGTCAGCTGGAAGAGGCACGGGAATACCTGGCCAACTGCTTGGACATATTTTCTGCTTGTTTTGTAATTTTATGGATCCAAATTCTGTCATACCTTTTTGCGACGACTATGCGTCCAAATACACGATAACCGTTCAAAGTGTAGTCTGATTGGGACACCATATGACACTCTGAATGAGACATTATATTATCTTGTGAATGTTTGGCACTAATATATCCAGATAAGCGCATTCACAACAGGATATCTGTTATCTCATATTTACACAACAAAGCAAAATTAGTTACATCGATCGTGTGAGATGTGTATAATAGCCCATTGGTCCAGCCGACGATAATTCGTGTGGTTATATCGATATCGAACATTGCTCTAGATTTAATGATATAGAAGTAAACTAATTGCTTTAAATACCGACACTCATTACCACTCTGCGGTATTATTTGTATATACGAAACCAATGCAATCTCGGTACTCGACGACTTCATCAAATGGGCAGAAAAGAACTGTCCGTCTAACCCGTACCATTACAACATATCTTATACATTGACAACTAATGTGTGTTTGGATTGATGAAGCTTGAGTCATGTTGGCTGAAAAACAATCCTCGACAATCCTGGCAGATATAGAGACGCATAACCTCCGATGGTAGAGTTCATACAAAACGATGTCTACACCAAGAGACCCGGACGAGCTACAAACAATCGTAATTATACTTTATCTCCGGATACGTGGTATCGCTCAAAGCATAGCAGCATAGAACGGGAATTGTATGACAAATACGATAGCGATTTGGTTTCGACCAAAAGGTGAATAAGTACATGCGACATCCTTGTTACCTGATTATTACAGATTTGTACGAGTTGGGGTGAGAATTTATAAGTATATTACATTGTCTAATTAGTTGTATGAGCAAATAAGATATAATTGCGTTGATTCACTGTGCTTGCCGGTGATTCATGAAAATGAGTATTTGTGATAAGCATTTACTTTTGTTTGAGTTAAGCGACCCATCAATACATCTATAGATTGAGGTTGAATCATACAAATAACCTGATTGATACCGGTAGATGCAAACACATGTCTTGTGTTTATGGTTGAAGCAACAGAAAATACATGTATGAGGCCCAACGCAATTTACTGTGCTCCTCATGACAAATGAACGTTACATGGTAATGGAATAAGGATACCAAAGACATTTAATATGTCATCCGTACTATTACATGCACAGTTGGACAGCTTTAATGCAAACGACTGGAAAACATATAACGATTTATGCGTTGCACCGTCTGACCGAATACTACCGCTCAGCTTTAGTTAAAGTTGACACATGAACTGCAGTTTGGCGTAGTGTATTCAGTCTACAATCAAGTTCTATTAAGCACAAATATTACACATAATTAGATTGGCTGTCAGTAGCATTAAAAGTAGGAAGTGCCCAAAGTTAATTACAGAGTGGTAAGAAGTTTCGTCCTTTAATGAAAGTAGTATTCGTAGTGGACTTTATCCGATTAACATGTCGCATTCATTTGTCTTGATGACACAGTCGATGTTTTTGAGCTTCATACAGTTATTTACTAATTTAAACAGAGACGCTCGGTGATATCATTCCGCTCTGATGAAGAAAATAAGATATGACGCTAATTATCACGTCCATAATACTATCATCAAATAAGAATTTCTTAGCATGTAGGGGAAAGGGTCTTTCCTAACCATCAATTAGTATTGTACGCGACATTCATTACTTATTACAGACAACTAAACCAGTAAAGCATGAAGTCAAGCTGTAAGTATTCATTGTTCAACCATCACAATGGCATTGGTATCTACAAATGGATGGCATTAATTTCACGCTCCAAAACGCCCATTTAGCAGTAAAATCCGCATTTCAGTTCGGATACGAAACTGCTTCTGCCCTTCTGTGTTGTGCTTAGATAAAAGAGATTAACGAGAATATTTAGCGCCATAGAAAGATTTGCAATCAGCAAATGAACCGCACAATGGGTTTATAAGCAACTTATGGATGTTCTAATTAGCGTTTAGTTGTCTACAAATTCGATGGTCGATGCATAATGTTAAAATGAATTCCAGCCAGGGTTGAATGTAATAATGATCATAGATCTGCAATATATTTAAGGTATGTAAAGCGTGAGGCAATACTCAAATAATATGTACGGAATGCTATATCATACTAAAGAATGCATTTAGTGGAAATGTCACAGCGCAATTGATATTTACCATTGCCGATAGGCAAGAGGCTCCCTCACGCAGCGTTGATCAATATTAATGAGGGTCCTAACCGTGACACATTGGCCATCCCCTTTGATATGTTGTTTTAAACCATTTTCCAGCGCTTCGGTGGCTAGGCCAGTGGCATAGTATTATGATTTACCTCAAGAGAAAAACATTTTCTGCTCCAGAGCAGAATTACCCTGTCTTGTGTAGCAGCCTAGTTAACGTGGCATACATTTGATATTTTTAGGATAATAACATGTCGCTTCATTAGAGTGCTTTACTCGTTATTCGTGCAGCATTCATTTGTGTGGATTCTCGCGGTTATAATAGCTTTGACCCGTTTAACACGCTTAAGCCAAATTGGACGAAAAACATGCGTAACAGTTCGGTCGCTGCTTTTCGTTGTTGCTCATGCTCTTAGATGCGTCATTACGGCCTTCGGTTTATCCGTCTGGTGATGAGTGGCTCTAAAACATCCTAAGAGTCTGTTATTGACAAGTTTGTCGATTCAAATCTAATAAAGCAAATGATTCCTCAGTACAACCTCTATTTAACCTTCCCTTCCGAAAGATAAAATCAACATTAGGCAAGCTATGAGGCTGGATGAGTGCCACAGACTAATCAATCTGCCACAGATTATTCAATCTATGATTTGCAAACACAAATCTTGAAATTTATATGCTGATGTTGATAGATTTTGGTATCCTTCTTCCGCAACGGACGAGATGCGCTGAAGCCAATTCATATCGATCATTAAAAAAACATTGACACTTCTTTATCATGATATATCACTATTATAATGGACCCCTACCGTTCATTAATGAAAGTGGTATCGCATAACTCTGCCCTATAAGTTTACTTTGGCGACATCGTGTGCATACGATGCGTACTTTGCGTGAAAATTATACAGTCCGTCAATAAAAGGAGCTTTGCCATATCTAAACATTGGGGCAATTCATGAACAACTGATTTCTTCAAATTCCCCAATGAATTGAATGCTGGCGTTTTGACTCGAACCTAAATGATGATTTTGTCGTCGTTTCTTAGTGAGTCAGTCACGACAAGCTGTTTGAAATTTATAAATTTTCTTCAATTTTTGAATTTAAGATGGAACTTTGACGAAATGCTGGAGGGAGATTTGTCGAGTCCGGAGGCAAGGATAGGGCTGGTTTTAAAATGCAAAACATGATATCCGAAAAAACTAAGGCACGCTATTTCAATTCTTATGGGACATAAGGTCACCATCGGGTGTTGGATGCTTGGATTTATAATTAATATCAGGAGTTACTTAATCAAACTGATGATGATGGGCAGGTTGTTGTCAATTTAGCACTCGTAGAATTGCTGTAGCTTGTAACGTCTGCCCGCTCTATATGCGACATGCTTTAGTGAGCGGAAGGCACCTGGCAGATATGCTCTAAGTGCACTATCCGTAGGTGTTGAATAATAGACGAGAATGACATAGTACATGCGGCTGACAAAACTGCACAACACCCAAGAAACCGCCTGTGCTCAGCACAACTCGGTTAGAATGACAAACGAATCAAAGATAGTTCCAGAATGCCAAGAAAACCTACGCATCAGGTACCCTCAAAGGACAGAATGACTTCTGTCTGAACGTGCTCGCTGAATTTGAAAAACAGACCAAGGATCAAAGGAAAGTGCCAAAAACCAAGATTCTTGATGCTGAAATCCTTTTGGTTACATGTTAGTATCGGTATTGATTTGACCAAATGGACAAGTTGTCTAAGCATGACGCATTATACCGAGATATTCAAAACCAAATGCATCTAAACTGGCCGTACGTATAAATATGCTCTGTTCAATTTTAACAAATTAGCTTTTACCAATATATTGTGTGGATAATTTGTTGGCACTCCATGGTGAGAAACCTGACAGTTTGGTAAAGGAATGTTGATCGAACATTTAGGCGCTCCAAAAGTGATACTGGGATGTCATGACATAATGTTAAGAATAAGCAAAACTCCCCTCCAGGCAACTGACTATTGCACATCAAGAAGGGTTATATGCTATGTTATATTATCTACCCAACAAGATTTATAAGCTCAAAATCGGAAAGCTTACATACCTCCATAATATATAGTCGCTTTTAAAGGCATTTGCATTTAATATAAAAGCGTCTTAAGGAAGCGGCAAAGGATATTATTGCTTGAAAACGCGTGGATTGTAGCATGGTGATCCTTCATTGTTGGACTGTTTAATTATGTGAGCATGAGAAAGCAATATTCAGACGGCTAAAGTTTATAGTTGAAGAGGGTCTGGAGAAGGCGATAATTATGGAACTGAATAAGAGGTATTTTTGGGGTATACGAAATCAACTGATGTTAGGCGCCCTGATGTCATGTACAAAGTACTAATACAATGTTACCAATAAGCAAATCTTCTCGAAAATATTTGCCAACATTTTGTTCGTTGTCTTGTAATAACATCATTACATTTGCACAATGGTCAACTAGTGCTGCAAGACAGAGGGTAGAATGACTGTTCGTCTCATTATTAGGCATTTAAGTGACATGCTTTTGCATATTAGAACATTAAATCAGTAATGCTTTATCATTCCAACTAATCATCCTTACGGTGCAAACCCGCTGTTATTAATAGTTTTCTCATTCAATTCTATTTAACTACAGATATATATGCAGATCATTATTAGAGGCTCACTTATCACATAAATCATACAGCGTGTGTGTCTACACCATTCTCTCGGTGTGGTGTTGCATAATGTTGTACCTGGCGTACACTGATAAGCGGAGAGCAACATTTCTGGGAAAAACACTTAGTAGCAGGTATGTCCGCAGTTGACACGCACGCGTGGTGCTAGTAGTGTGAGAATGGATTTTGTCGGTTGTCCGATGAAGTTTGTCATCAAAACATCGCTCGAGGCTTATTTATCCTTGCATTTGCACAAGCATAATTACCTAATGCCTAATCAATCCGTGATCATTTGTTTCTACTTATAAATACAAGCTGTACATACTCACGCTTCATCTACACAAATACCTTCAATGATTCTATTCACACTTTATCTGAATCATATTTGCTCACTATTATGCTTCTTGCAACCATTGATTACGAATCATGCCGCATGCGGCGGGAGCATGAATATTTCATGATCGTCTGTGAAATGGCTTTTACAGCTGCTTACTGTTCATTACAGTCTCTGAAGTATTATAATAACTCATTGTTTAATAACGTGTCATGACAAATGTTTTCAATGAGGGAATTATTAAACAGTTAGTTTGAAAGGCTAGCTATGTAGATGCCTTTGTAATGCGCTTCCTGGTTGTCGAATGTTGTAATTTGCATCTTGAAACTTAGCGTTTCCGTTTCCATGCACCAAGCTTAACAACTGATGTACGAAATGATTGCTGTAATATTGACGGTGCACATCCACCGCAGGGGTCAGCTTCATACAGAAGGTGATTCTAGCAAACTATCGGAAAACTGGATTTCCGGTTGCTGCAAATAGCGCGAAGCAGATATTCAATTCCTGTAATTTTCCATTTCTAGGTAAATGCATTGACGCAAAATTACCGACTTGACGAGGTACATGCGTAATTGTTGAACTTAACTCATCGATTCAGCAAGCAACGCAGTCAATGGCCGAGCCGGGTTATTCATGTAGCTTTCAGTATGTATATATGTATGTATGTATGTATGTATGTATGTATGTATGTATGTATGTATGTATGTATGTATGTATGTATGTATGTATGTATGTATGTATGTATGTATGTATGTATGTATGTATGTATGTGTATGTATGTATGTATGTATGTATGTATGTATGTATGTATGTATGTATGTATGTATGTATGTATGTATGTATGTATGTATGTATGTATGTATGTATGTATGTATGTATGTATGTATGTATGTATGTATGTATGTATGTATGTATGTATGTATGTATGTATGTGTATGTATGTATGTATGTATGTATGTATGTAGTATGTATGTATGTATGTATGTATGTATGTATGTATGTATGTATGTATGTATGTATGTATGTATGTATGTATGTATGTATGTGTATGTATGTATGTATGTATGTATGTATGTATGTATGTATGTATGTATGTATGTATGTATGTGTCTGTATGTATGTATGTATGTATGTATGTATGTATGTATGTATGTATGTATGTATGTATGTATGTATGTATGTATGTATGTATGTATGTATGTATGTATGTATGTATGTATGTATGTATGTATGTATGTATGTATGTATGTATTTAAGACATGTATGTGCTAATATGCAGGAAAACCTCGCACTTAACTTTACCATCTAATTGTTGCAATCGCACTTGGCAAATGGGAATGATGAATTTTTAGGCAGTTTACATTTTTCCCACCTTTTCAAAACACATTTATTGTGTATTTCGGTGTATTCAAATATACCTCATTCATGTTTCAATCAAAGCAATTAAAAATTCATCAGAATATTCAACCTATCGTTTGCAAGCCACAAATCTCAAAATCGTTCAATAGGATTTGTCATATTACATCCCCAGTTAACGCGGTAAGTACTAAATATCGAACATTAAAATACAATGATATTCCTTAATCAGATATATCATTATTCACATGGACCCCGATATATTCTTTAATGATAGTAGAGACGCACTAATATACCTCATCAGTGTTTTATGTCATCGTTTGTATCGAATGCTTACACTGCGCGAAGGTTATACCTTCGTTAACAAACGAGCTTTGCCCACGGTGCGAGCAGGGACAATTCGTCGTGCGGTAAATTCAATTATCTAAACGAATTGAATATTGCCGTCAAGTCTCAGTCGACCGGACTAAAATGAGATGCTTTGTCAACAAAGACTTATCTGTTAACGCTGACATTTGTAATATTTATTCCCTCATTTGTATCCGTTGTGTAAATATTTTTTTAACACCTTACCACTTTGATCAAAAAGAATATAACCTGGTACAGCTACAATCTCACTAAGAAGACCTCCCAGTTATTACGACTACCCAATCATGTTTTTAACCCGCAAATGTTTGTTGCACGTAACATCTGCATGAGCATACTTTCGTCAAGCTTTAGCTGGGATGAGATCGAGAGAGCTGGCTGATGTGTTCCAAATGACCTTGGGTAGAATATTTGAAAAAAAGGCATGATACCGATTGAAAACAATGTACAAAGTTCCACAAAGCCTAGCGGACAATGACAACCTCACCGGAAATAGTTCCGCAATGCCATGAACACGCCCATGTCAGAGCCCTTAATCAGAGAGAATGCATAAACGTTTTGCACACATATGAACATAGATTGCCTTACTCTACTAAATCAGCGGCTTACAATGACATAAAACAAATCAAATGGCGCGCACTCTAATGCTCAGCCCAAATCAACATGGTCGAGTACACAATGGTTTTTCTTGACTAGTCAAGACAATGATAGTCCTGAATGTGGAGGAGTACTTAACGTTTTATATGAAGTGACCGGGATAATCTTATGTTCATTTAATCGGAATTTGTTTTTTTAACGTATATCTCACCTGTCGAACCTAAGTAACAAGATGTTCAAGAGTCAAATAACAGGACAAAATATTATGGATGACAATTGGAACAAATCATAATAATTCGCAATTCGCAAGGCTAACCTTCCTATACAATGTTGATAATTATTTATACATCCCATTTTATGCACCAAATAGATTATCATCAAATATTAGATGATAAAATTGCATTGCATGTCACAACGTAACCGTCATAATAATATACTGAATGCTTGGCTCTCTCTTTTTAATTTTGTTGAACCAGCTCCCCGTTCGCATTCTATGCAACCAGACATATTGAAACAAATTGTCATTCTACAAATGCTAATAGAGAATTATCGCCACTGTCCCGTATTTGAGTGGATTGATGAAAGACAATTAGGCTATTATGTGCACATGCTGTCATAGTTAATATTTTTGCAAAGCCTTGTTTTAATGTGTTCACGGTCAAAGAGGACTGATATTTCATTCATGATAATTCGACTAATTCAATTTTCTGCCTAGAGGCTGGCGCCCTTGTCCCGAGTGTATAGCAGATAATGCGTTGCATTAGATATGTTTTTATATTCTCGGTCTTAGTTCTTATTCATTGCGAACGACGTCATTTGGTTTCCAAGGTTAGTTCGTTAAAATGCGCAATAACATGACCTGGCTTCATCAATTGGAATTATTTAATATAAAGAAATAATATTGTATTTAATTTCTAAACCTAGGGATAGCTTATAAACTAGCGCAATGCGTACTGCTTTACTACACATCCGTAGACAGACATTGGGCTATCATTGAATTGCATGGTAATTAATACCGTCAATAACTTGATATATGACAGCTCATTCCGCACAACATTCATACATGCTCTGTGTTAGTCATTTGAGATGTGCAAAAGGGGAAACGCAGACTGTATTTGAATTGATCACCAAGTTTGGATGCTTTTTAACGACACCTGGCGCATTTCAAAATACTTCCATGATACATAACACAAATCTGCCCAGGCGAATTGCAATGCCATTGGGGAGCATTGAGTTCAGTGTCTCAGTCTTTACTTCTTTCAGCTGCTATCGTTCATGAACAGCCTTTGAATGAGCATATGCTACACTTGGTTTCTAATAGCACATAAGGCTGAACGCTTTTGTCGAATTGTAACAGCATCATTAAGTCGCAAAGTTGTAGGTCCTGCACAGCAATGAACATCCAGCAGGTCAAACGCATGGCTCTTTTCATCTTCTATACCAGCAGACTTACAGATAATTGTGCCATTCGTGCATTTGATTCAACATAACTTATATTTGCATAAATGTAATGTGCGTCTGAGCGTCCAGTGCAATGCTGATGATGAACTTAAAATGCGTCATATGGGTTTATACAGGATGCATATATCAGCAATGTATATTTCCCTGGACACTGAAGAAATACTATCCTGTCTGGAAAAGCGTATCATTTTTAGTCATTATCAACCTCAGTGCTATCTATTACACACAAATGTAGCTAATAGACCTCGGATACTCATTGTAAAATGCTGTTTATCAACAGACACGCTCCACGCAGGCAAGATGTACACAAACGTGCATCGTCATTTCGGCAACGAGTTAATTCATTTAAAACATAACTTCAGTGGTGGTGCTTCAACGTCGCCAACGCCTATTCGAAGTGGTTCTTAAAGGTGCCCTGACCCCTTGGTAAGTGTTTCCGATTTCGACACCACGTTGCATTAGCTGCTCGTTTGCTATCTAAGACATTCTATCACTCCTTTTACTTGCTTTGCCTGTCAAAGTTACGCACACACACGGCGTATTTATATTTTTGTTTAAAAATCGCATCATTGATGTCAATTCATAATGCTAAACACGCATGGGTCTTAATTTATAGGGTTAATATTAATGTTTGGCACCAATAAACCCACATTAGTGCATCCATAACATGACATTTATCATCTCACATTTACACAACTGAGCAGAATTAATAACATTGATCGTGTAACTGGTTTGTAATAGTCCTGAAGATGGTTCATAGCATGGCTCGTGTGTTGTTTCAGTCCAAGATGTAGAACATTGCTCAATATTTGATGGGATAGAAGTAAAGCAAATAGCCATAACTACCGATGCTTATTACCGCGCGAGATAGATTGAAAGTTGCACCGCGGTATTATATACACAACCGATGGAATCTCGGTCATTGTATATAGACAGAAGCAAACTGTTCGCCATGCCCTTTTCCGAACGTGCACATTGACAACAATTGCTAGGGAATTGGGTGCTTCGATTGAAGAAGCATCAGCCAAATTGGGTTAAATAAATGTTCGATAATTCTGACAGATATAAAGACTTAAGTAGGCACCTCCGACTGTGCTTGACTTTATCCGAAAGCGATGTCAGCAGGAAGACATTCAATGGAGCTATAAACACCAGACTTATTATCTCTGAATACGTGGTATCCCGTAAAGAAGTAGCAGTCGCCTAAGGGGACAGATATTGTTAGTTAATACAATTGCGATGTGGTTTCTCAAAGGCCCAATATCGAGATTGTATGTAAACATAAAAGTATAAATTTTATATATATATATATATAAATATATATATAAATATATATTATATATATAAATATATATATACATATATATATACATATAAATATATACACATATATATATATATAAAAGTATATATATATATTTATATTTATATACATATATATACATAAATATATATATATATATTTATGTATATACACACACATATATATGTATATAAATATATATATATATATGTATATATATACATACATGTATAAGTATTTATGCATATATAAACATATATATACATTAATATATTTATATTGTATATATATATCTATATATACATATATATATATATATATATATATATATATATATATGAATGGTTATATATATATATATATATATTCATATTTTTATATATGCGTAAATGCATATACAAGTATATATATTTATCTATACATATATACCTATGTACATATATATATATATATATATATATGAATATATATATATTTACATGTATATAAATATATAGATATAAATCAATCTATATATATGTATATGCACACATATATGTATATATAAATATATATATACATGTATATGTATTTATGCGCATATAAAAATATATGTACATATATATATATATATATGTATATATATCTATATATATATATATATTATATATATATATATATATATATATATATATATATATATATATATATATATATATATGAATACATAGGCATATATATAGAAATAAATATTTATATGTATATTTATTATCATCTGAGAGCAAACCATGATGCCATTGTAGTACGTAATCCTCCGTGCGTGGGGAGTGATGTGCATTAATGGGCAGCGTGCTGTACACCAGAAAATATATGGCAAGAGATACATTCATGCGACTGAGTTAAGATATTACCTTGTTTTGGAGTTGCATTTCTATGTTTTAGCTTATCGCTGACAGATATAGAACAGCCACGCAATGCGTATTTGGCGACAAGTGTCCCGTTTGACCAATTCCGCAATAATCGTAACGCGAAAGTGAACTTCAGTAATGTTGTGCCACCATCATGCCGTTCCACGTTGTCAAAACATTATGCAGACATATTAAGCTGCGTTGCTAAATCTAAACATCATGCATGAATAAAGAAAATACAACGATTCATCGGGACAAATGCGATTTATAGAAATGGGCGATAACAATACTCGCAAAAATTAATTACATTTAGATAGCATCAATAAATACTACGCATCCCGTTGGTTGCCACGCATCATATGATCATACATTAGTTGGTTGTCAACCGTCAGCCTGATGAGGGTTGTTTTCACTAACCAATTAATGGCAGCGCAAACGTTGTTAAGGACGAACAACAATCTATTATATTTCCGTCATACGCTGCGCTGAATCACAATGTGTGCCGGTGATTCATGAACATGAGGATATGTGATACACAGCTCCTACTATTGTTTGAGTTGTCGGCCCATCAGTTTATCCATGAGACTGATTTCGAATCATAGATATAGCTAGATTGATACCGGTAGATGCAAACACATGCCTTGTGCTCATGATTGAGGCAACAGCAAATACATGTGTGAAGCTCAACGCAATCGACTGTGCTCCTGACGATGATTGAATGTGCCATGTTGGTGGAATCATGACACCTAAAGACATCAAATATCTAACCCATACTATTCTAGGCACAGTTGCATGTTTAAGTCATGTTAGATTGGTAGTTTTAATGCGCAAAACTGGAAAACTACACATGACATATAGCGATTCATGCGTTGCACCTGCTGACCAAACATTACCGTACATATGCTGGTAAAGTTGACACGTGAACAACAGTTCAGCGACCTGTATGTTGACTACAATCAAGGTCTTTTACGGAAAACAATACATATACATATTACATTACTGGGTTGGCTATCAGTGGAATTACGAGTAACAAGTGCCTAACGTTAATTACCAGAGGGTAAGATGTTTTTTTCTTTCTTTAATGATACTGCTGCTCCTAGCCGATTTAACACTGAGACGCTCAGTGATGTCATTCCTATCGGATGATGAAAATAAAATATGACGCTGATAATTACGCCTAAAACATTTAAATAAATAAAACAATATTTTCCCTAACCATCAACTAGAATAGTATGTAACATTTATTGCCCATTACAGACAACTAAACCAGGAAAGCGTGAAGTCATGCTGTGAGCATTCATTGTTCAGCCATCACAAAAGCATTGGTATCGTTTGATCGCAATAATTTAGCATTCAGTTCTAATTAAAAATAGTGATGTAATAAATAATGGCTAGCATTATCGCCTTGTTGTTGCTTTCGCCTTGTTGTTGCTTTCCCGCTGAATATTTACCCAAAATAGCTAAAGCTTTCAACTGATGCCTAATTCAACTATTTTTATTCGAAATGTACTGATCTATTTTTCTGTCTTCTATTGCAGCAGCGACTCGTGATAAACAATACTGTAAAGTGGCTTTTAATGGAAGATGTTGATGCTGTTGTTTATTCTGGTGTTGATTCATATTGAAGCAACTCGGTACTATCGGCCGTGTACGTCGATTATATAGGATGGTGTTTGCACGAAGTATTTGGCAAGTGTATGCAATCCCTGATGGTTATTGTAATAAAATGTTGCAGTCGCCACGGACCTCATCACGTTTTTTTGCAAACGTCTTGATCTATTTGGTATCTGGTAACCCATTGAAAATAGCGGTGGTTAACAGAATAATCTTCATCATACTGCATAAATGACGCAGTACATTTCACACGAAATGCATAGCGTATCATTCTAAAGCCATCAACTACTGACTTTTGCTAGATCGGAATTCAAAAAATATTGTATTCGATTTTGAGCTTCATAGCAAACATCAGAGAAAGAGAGATAGCAAGAACAATATCAATCATTAGCATGCAACGTCATGTGCATTGACGTGTCGCTTGTTGCATTTTAGGCTTTGTATAACACATTATCAACCTGTGGACGAGGACACTTCGTCAAATGGTTTGCTTCATATCTTTAGATTTTCTACGGTCGGACGGTTTCTGTGGGCCGGATTTAAATGAGTTCCTGGGTAATGTTCCGCAAAATCAATATACATTGAATGGGAAAGAATTACTGTGGCTCAATAACGTTGCTTTATGGATGTTTTAAACATTTGCAGCAGCGGTCGGGTATTCGGTTTTGCAATTTCTGGCACACATGATTAAGTTTTGGTTGATTGCAACAGCATATAAAGTTGATAAGCTGCTATTTGGAGTCGGTAGAAAGGAAACATAACGACACATATGCCACGATTTCGTCTGCTAATAGTAAAACAAATCATCAGTGCAGCTCCTTGCGTTATTTACATCATGTGAAACATGATTGAAAAGCCTATATCTTTTATGTTTGATTGTTGATTTATTCATTGCGCTGCCGACTTCTGTGTTATTATAATGATTATATTTGGGTTTAACGTCACTTTCAAAAACGAGGTGATTTAGCGACATAGATAGATGGGGATGATGCAATGGCTGTTGCTCACTTTTAGGGTCAGTGTAAACTCGTTGCCAAGATGGGGCTGCAAAACCCACGCCACTGTGGCGAAGGTTCAGCACGATGATATTGAGCTCCATGGTTAAGTGCAGTACCGTTGAGAGATAGGACCGCTGTTTAACGTGATTTTTTGGGGAGTCAGTCATATGTTTACGCCTAAGGATCGAACCATCAACCCATAGATCAAAAGAAGACGCAGTTTACCACTGCGCCAGAGAAATCGGCTTATTGTATTTATAGCTTTACTGCTACTGTTATATATAAAACAACGATAGCTACATCATCCTAATAAAGAAAAATCGCTGTATGAAATATGGGGGTACAACTGAGATCACTGTTTTGCCACGACCTTATCATTAGGATGGTGATATTTTCTTAAGTACAGGGCATTTTTGCACCGTTCTTGAATATCAATGTATGTGCCTTACATGCGCATATTTATATCAACATTACCACAGCGCATTTTGTTTTGGCTTGTTTGAGTTTTCCTGGCCAAAAATGTGCAAATATTTACAAATAACATCATAATGCCGATAGTTGGTTACAATCACCTTATTATATAAGGCACCGTCCATATTACGGTGCAATAGGGCCAGCTTATTGCATGAAAAAGGAAATACATTGTTTCAGGATGTCAATTACGACAGTCGACAACCAAGAAGCGCACCACAAGGCCATCTTCATTGCTATCTCTTGCAATTGGCTGTTTTGTTCATTCCGACATATTATAAAATGCTACGGTACGTCGATTCACCAATGGGCACATTCCGTATACAAGTCACTGTTAGGAATATTATATTGTTCTCTTGTTGCCATGATATAATGACGAGTGTATTGGCTCCGGTGCTAATGGTATTTGATAACTACATAAAGAAATTCATGAATTGGGGATATACATTTACATTTATTAGGTACGGCCAGTTGCCGGGCCTGTATAACATGGCTGTCTGCCTGTCTCTATATGACTTAACTAGCTAGCCTTATATGGACATTAATCTAATGTAAGATAATTCACCGTGAGATACATGAGAGTGTGTATAAAGATATTTGCTAAATTAGACAGCAATGCGACCTGACATGTCAAGAAACAGTGCCAAAAGCATAACACAGTCCAAATAAACTATTTATAACTGCAATTCATAACTGAATATCAGTTGGAAATAACGGTCGCTTATTCATTATCGCTATATTATGCCGACCGTTGGTGAGATTCCATTAAAGGGGGCGTATGTTATGCCAGAGGCATGCTAACTTTTAAGTATGTAAATGCAGATACACATATAAATGCACCAGGCCAATGGGATACAATGACTGAAATGGCTCGTGTAACCATCCAATACGTATTGCATTGGGTGCAATGCATAGGGCAAACATAGGGCAAACCTTACCCGATCAACTGTTGGGTTGACATTTTTGAATGCAAGCATGTCGTAAGTGGGGCACAGAAGATGGCAATACATCATTAACGCTGCAAACCGCAATTGGTACTTCAATGCTCAATGATATATCAAGTACCAAACATTGGTTCGATAACGTTGCATCGTAATAATGAATGTACCCCATTGTTATTGACGCATGCGGCCGAAAACGTTTCCGAGAAAAATATATAAACATATGTGTCACATTTCATCGTACTTCCAAAATAAAGATGACCGGGTAAATAAGTACCAAGCACCAACCAAAAACACTGTTCTTAATGGGCTGCTTTTTTGTGTGAATTCACTTGTTACGAGCATATATTTTATTGCTGTGAGAGAGGCTATAGAATGTCGGTGTACATTTTCTATAATGATACATGCATGTTAATGTCCCTACAAAATAAATGCGGCATGTCAAAGTAGTAGGAATGCCAAGATGACCACATAGCTTGACAGCCTTTACGGCGACATTGTACTTCTTTGTTGCAACTTGTGTTGACATAAAAGTAAACGCTGTAACTAATAGAATTTTCTGAAAAAATTACCAAGCCAGGGTAACACAAACAGTGTTATACCGTCGCGGTTGTCTAGCAATCGACCCCTATGAAATGGTTTGAATTGGTCCTTAACCACACAGATGTCTTCGTTCCTTGAACGTTGCTGCCGAAATAGCCAATTCAGCCTGATATGAGCCCCATGTCGCCTGCATTGTATAAAGTGTGAGGTATGGTTTAACACAATGACGTGCTGCAATAATAAATAAAGTCACATAATGGGTCTGGTAAAAATACAGTTTCTTGTGTGGCTTGCCGGGTTATTAATATTTTTAGGATCATAACATCTGGACATGCCATTTTCAATTGTATGCGTGCAAATATCGTTGGTTCTGAGGCTTTTGGAACGTAGCCCAAAATACCTATCGTCAGGTTTGCTATTTGGATCACCTTGTCGGTGCAACAGTTTAAGCAAATTTTTTGGTCGATGCATTCGATCAACCAAGAACTCACCACTTTTTTTTTCAACAAATATTTATTCATGTTCTGACGAGTTTCGGACGATCAAGTGTCGAAAGTTATTATTTAATTCGGTTCGAGATAATGTTTCATAGGCCTATCGTCGTACGGAAAATTATATTTTCGATAACTTTCCAAGTTTACTCGGTTCATATGGGTGGTCCGAAATACAAGCGCGGAGGACGATATCCCAGACAAACCCAACATATTTCCGATGTAAATAAGGCGGTGAGAAATCATAGGCAAAAGACTATTGCTGATAATTCCTGTCGCCTTTTCCCCAGGTTTTCGTTGCTGCGCTTCGTGATTCGGTGTGATATTTGTGCGACAGTGAATGTTAGTGGCCTTTTCTACATGTTAGACAAGGTCATTTTAGCTTTTTTCTTAACTGCACAAATAGTCCCAAACCCGCGTCTTGTGAGTAGTCTCGCCTATGTTCCAATTGGTGTATCCTCCCGCTGGTCAGTTTCCGCCGCCTCGCCGCCATGTTGCCAAGTCGGGCTCAGATATTACCGTTTGGTGTTTAGGCCAAAATACTTATTCACAGGATACTGTTGTTGCTGAAATTCAGCTTCTCGTCCTATAAATGTGAGGTGAGTTGTTTTAATTAGCAATAAAAATAGGTCACATAAAGCAGCGGGTAACTCTTGATGATTCCGTTGACTTATGCCGGGAATATGCGTAATTTATAATCAGAACTAAGAGGGAGTGCTTTTGCATCACTCCCGTACTTAGTTCGAAAGAGGCGCCCCAAAGGGTTTAATTTGTATGGGCATTGACCGCCGTATAGCTAGCAATGCATTGCCCTATTTTCGCATTGTAACAAAACACGGGGTATATTGTTCTACTAGATCGTTTACTACGCAATATACCGTTGGGGGCGCAGCATTATTTGTATTATCTGTTCATGTCATGTCGCCTGCATTGTATAAACTATTTTTTTTTATTATCTGTTCAATAGGCAGAAGCACTAATTCGGGCATTTTGGATCAGCAGATACTTCAATATCTATATCAGCATTCACAAGCTGATTCCTCATAAAATGTTAAGCATCGGTCCATTAAGCAAATGGGGACATAAGTTGCTGGGCACATAAAGTTACCCGCACTTTCATAATCAAATTTGTTTAGGCTTACAGTAAAATCGGAAAAATATGCAATGTGCACATCAGATTCCAGGTGCATATTCATGATTATATTATTAATAATTGCGATAAAATTAATGATAATGATATTGATATTAGACGTAATATCACCACAACGCAGCAATAACGCACATTTTATAATCACACAAATGACAACGGAAACGGTGACGACGAGCGAGATAGTTTGATCACGCTCTACTTCATAGGAGCAAGGCGTTGACATACTACAAATATGCAACTCCTAACTGCCGATCAAACAGTTTATTGTTCTAAGTTTAAAGGGTATTATTAATGCGTGTACAATCAATGTCGCCATATCATTTCACAAAACAGTAAAACGTAAGTGGTGTTGATGTATGATACGAACATTCGGTTTCAATTGTTGGTGTGTGCGTATCTAGGTTCCTGGCTCCGTTGTATCGAATAATAGTTAGGGCTATTGTACTTTTACAAATAGGCAAATTAAACAATTTGGCGTGTCTGAATTACAATGGATACAGTCATATCTTTTAAGATTACTATTCTGAAACACCCCAGGGAGACTTTCAGCGTGACATTTAGCATGATTGGCATAGTGTAATATTCATATGCATTTTTGAACAGTTATAACGTTCAGTGTCATGCGTAAGGGTTCATTTTTGGTTAAACATGACCACCCGTAATATTTCTACAGAAACAAATTGATTGAATAAATGTATTCTACCTTAAACCTGTCTGGTTGATATGTCATGCAAGCCTAAAACCCGTCCATAAAGTTATACGTTGATTGATGTGGCTTGTGAAAAGATGTGTTTTTCTTCAAATTTGACCCGGATCACGAGTGCAATTGCATTCCGTCCAGATGTGTGACCGGTGGGATCGGTTTGTCATGCATCTAGAATGCATTATACAACTAGCTTATATTAATCATACCCTATATGAAAGTGAAAATTATCACTCCTTCTTATCAATATAAATCGCGAATATTCCACCTCTCGGAGATATTTTGTTCGTAACTTGGACAACTCATCGCTAAATATAACAATATTAAACACAGCGTTGCTTATTTGAATTTCGCTTCATGCATACAAGAACCACTCACATATTACGTGTAGTGGTCACACTTTAAGAAATTAACCTAACAACCGGGCACAGACACGCATTCGATTTTCACATATCTTCAATAATATAGAATGAATATATAATACAATAATTACATGCGATCATATGACGGACCGAACGTTATTATATCATCTGCGGGAGAATTAACTTCGGCATAAATGAATGTGGAACAATGTGCAAACACATGGCGCCAAATCTCAAAAGCACGATTTATCGGTGTCTGTCGATTGAACCAAACACAACACCCACCATTGGTTATGTGTTACAGTAAGCTCAAGCCGGGCGTCTCATTGCTAGCAAAGAGAATAATAAAATATGTCGATAGGTTTAGCCACAAATCTTGATGCATTTCTTTCCAAGCTGTACGACTGTCCACATCACGAGGCATCTCATAAATAAACATTTACAGGCTTCTGCCAAAACTTTATTCTTCATTAGTCGTAAACATCTCAAGTATTTATTTGCAGCCTATGTATTATTCATAAGCACTTTGGTGGGTACTTTTAAGATGGGTAGGTGCTCAGGCTGTATATGTAACGAATCTCGTAATAGGCTGTGGGCTGTCTATTTTCCAGTTATCTTTAATGGGAAATATCACTTCTAGGCTTCAATGTCTGGGTCTAGGTTCACTCACCTTATTATGCAGCAGATACTTTTCATTCCGTATCGTTAAATGTGCATCGAGGCTGCCGAAGCTAACTTGTGTCTCGTCAAATGAAGGCAAAGTTATTACCAGACAAACATCAGGTAATACTTAAAATAAAATAGAGCTTTATTTAATGGGTTGATACCATAATAAATAAATTATACGTGGTAACCCGAGGTTTGTCACATGGTCATTTTAACTGTTAGATAAAACAAAAGCAATCGAGGGCACTGCAAACTACCTAGACAAGCTAAAGGGCTACATACGCATGGGATGTATCAATCCGGCGGATAGCAATGTCGAATGTAAAGATGGACAAAGTTTATCAAGCAGCGATGCCTACTACTACTCGTTATCTACTCATTGTAAGAGTTGATAAATATTTGCAATGCAAATGTCCTGTTTATGGGGCATAAACATATGCTGCAGCTACTATCTGATGGTTAAATATTATGGGCAAACCACAGTCATGCTAATGAATTTCAAGCAAGTTTAACGGTTCAGGAAATGATAAGAATGGAAAATGCAGCTATTAAATATGGCTGGTTTAAAGCATATAAATTCGAATGAACATCCTATTGAGTATTTGGTACAGCTATCCAAAACATTATTGGCAGGCTTATATGACTGCTGAGGTTATTATAAATGACATAAATATTAATGTAATGACTGATTGAGTATCTCAATGCGTACACCCTTCCTGTTTTCATGCGTCCCATGTCTCCTGTGTTATTATGTCCATGGAACTATCATCATGCGTATAATCGTGATACATGCAGTACTCGCTTAATCTTTAGAAGAAACGAGGAACTAGACCCGGGGAGCTAGGTAACAGTTGAATAAGCAATTCTCGTCCACTAGATGTGAACATAAGATACCTAACTGAGAACACTTACTGCACTAGTCTAGGCCCTCTTTAAAGCGCGCAGGTCAATCGTTGTCACGTATTATCTGTTAGTTATGTCAGACTAACGTAGAGCACAGTAATTTCAAGTCCTTCATTTGTATTCTCAACCTTATGCTTTTCATTCACTATTTGAATGCATATCGGATGTGGTTTTGTGTTACTGATGCGTCATTTATTACGTATTGTAATGTTTGTCTGTAAAGATTATTGGTTTAAACGGCATTTACTTAGGTTGAAAATTGGCTTGTTAACACGGATGCTCCGTTGACCTATCTATATGCAATATAAACCGGTCGAAATCTTTACTGAACGCACCTGAATATCCATTAATACGTCCAAAATGACCCTTGCAACATCAGAAGTGGCAAGATACGTTTTTTCTGTTCGTACAGTAAAGCAGTTTACTAATGTGTTGTTGCAGATTTTGACAACACGCCAGGTCAGCTTGTTGGTTTTGATAGATTTAAACGCTCTTGTTCATTCCAGCAGAGAATTAGCGAAAACCTTTATAACCCCGTACATGGGCTTCTATAGGTATTTACTTTTGATCGGGTAAGAAGATATACAAGGCGATCTTCCGGCAGCGGCAGAATTCTGTTTAAATGTTGCGCTTCGTTGGATGGCTTTTGTAACCCTCCGTTTGGCGATGAACTTCGCCCTTTGATAAATGTTAGTTAAACGTGTGTGTGTTGTACACCCCAAAGTAGTCCACGAAAAACAGCACTAAATAACTGCCTAAAGAGATGTTCGTAACTCTAAGCCACGTGGTTTTGTGTTCATCAGCTAATGCTCCCATCGATCTTGCATAATGTGATTGTTAAGTAGACTCAGTTCATAGTAGATTACGCTCGCTAAAAAGCATTTGCTATGCAGTCCCATCTCGCTTGACATCGATTATGAGAACGGCGTTTTGCATTGATTATTTGTTAGCGTACAGCCTAGTTTTGCATACTGAAATCGAATGTTGTTTAACCAGGAGACCATTATTTTCAACTTTAAACAACCTTGATTCCACAAATGAGGATGCTCACGACTTGTTACTGCACGAATCGTTTTATATTAGAAAGTATAGTATATATATCTTATGCAATAAATTACATAAATCCTTGGCTCGTGATGTACATTCGTATTGTGTCAGTGGTCAGTGTAGCTCTTTGCATGCTATCGACATTTCACAAATTAGGCACGCAGCTTGTAAGCTGAAAAAGGATAAAAAATGACGGCTGCTGTGAAATGGCCTCTGATCAGCCACTGATTGGCTTAGTAGGATGCTGAATCATGCACAAACGCCTACGCCTCGCAGTATGCTAACATCTACACTTGTGCCTATTTTTAAGAACAGTGATGGTTATCAATAAATAGCTCTCAGAAACTCGGAGAAACTGTTTGATAATGTTATTATTGTATATCAATGTGATGTATTGAAATCGAGTAGAACATTGTTTGTCTTGAAAACGTCACGCACCTTTGCATGAAAATAAATCATAGATAATAATGATTATCAAGCTGCTGCATGTGGAGATCTAGTGTTGAAAGATCTATTGCTGATGTCACGATTTTGTCACTGCTGTGTTAATTTCATAGCACACTAATTGACAAATATTGCACATGTGTTATGCATCCCCGTAATAGACGTTAACAAACAATTCCTTTAAAAGTTAATGCATAATATATCCTGAAATTCCATCCCAGAATAAGGTTATTGGATATTCCATTTGTAGCTGGTAGGCAACATCCAAAAGAACAATCAATGTTCCATGTAAATACACTTAATGAGCGTCATGACAATTAGCTTTTGCATTATAGTTTGAGCAGTGCGAATTAACTTGTATCCGTTGTTAGCCAATTATTATATTTCAGTGATTCAAATGTCGCCAAAAATAAAAAGTATGTTATCAGTATTGTCGAACGTAATACTGCCATGATTTACACTAAATATATTGCTTTGAAACAATTTGCTAGGTAGCTTATCCTATTGAGAAAAGAGGCAAAAGACATAAGAGTACCGTTTTTACTCTCGATAAAAAAATGTTTCTAAAGTCAGTGAAGCAGATACTTTTGCCAAACTTTCACTCAAGAGGATGTCACTGATTAAAAAAACTTAAGTTGCAAAAATTTCATGGGTATAAAGGGCTTTTTCAAGTGATTAATTTTATGCATAAAATTATGTACAATGCGTACGAAAAAATATACATTACTACGTCTATCGTGTAATTTGGCACATTTATTTATCATGAGGCTTATTTGAAAGGGGTGGAGAGATTGTAAAGGCTATTTGATCCAGACCAATTGATAGACAACGTCGATAGGCATCCTGTAACACCTTGCATCAATCACAATAATCAAGCTGAGACGTAAAATCCAACAGTACAAAATATCGGTAAAGTGTATGTTACTTTTGTCATTTCACATTAGTTTAATCGGAGTATTGATAAGCTTGGACTAAATAATTACGCTTGGTCTCATTTGCAGTTTAAAAAAATGTTTGCATGCATGGCATTGGCCATAAGAGTACCGTTTGGTACTCTCGTTCAACGAATTATACGGAAAGTCGATTGTTGCAAAGTCAACGTAATCATGTCAAACTTTCTACTGAACCAATTTTATCGAGCCCATCAGAGGTGGAGACCAAAAAATTTCAAAAGTATAAAGGGCTGAATTGTATGCGCATTGTTCAAACTGAAAAGATACATTACTACGTCTATCGTGTAATTTGGCACATTTATTTATAGTTAGTTTTTTGTGTTTTGTAAAGGCTCTTGATCAGTACCGTTGAAAGACCCACCGCGTGTTAGGCAATACTGTAATCGGCGGCATCAACGAAACTGGTGAAACATGAGACGATTGGCAACAATACCACAATATACATGGCGAAATGGAATTGTTAGGTTTTGTACAAATCACACACTTGTAATTTGAGTGGTGATAACAAGCTTGGCACTAAATAATGTCAATTGTTCTCATTTGTCGTGAAAAAATGATCATATCTGTAGCGCGCCTGACCAGCTGTAGCTAACCCACGCTTACACGCTAGGTCCAAGGCGCGAAAAGCATAACAGGTAATGCCATTGATTCACTAACAAATCATCGATCAATTTTCATTCAGATTCGACGCTGAACGATTCCTTTAATGGAGTAATGACATTAATAAAATCAAGCGACGCGTCGTTGTGATATAGTTATCATGGTGTGGCTCTCTTGTGGATTTATGGACAGTTTGCGACACTATAGTTTAGTTTTTGTGTTTGTTGTTCTTTTTAGTCCGTAAATGGCGTAGCTTGACAATATGATAGTCGGCGGCATCATGTCGTGTGCCTTCGTAGAACAAGAGTGGTCTCGTGAGTATATAGGAATGGATGTCTGATATCCGGGAAAAGTGAATGAAGCAAAATACACATTAAATAATGAAATACGAGCAATATGTCGTCTAGTGATATGGCATACGGATATACAGTCCCAATCTCTTTTTAGCTTATGATTATAGCGTATCGATCTTTGATACTCTTTTTGTCCACAATGATCATGCATATGTATCACGGAATGCCCTCATTAATTTAAATCGCTTTTTTCAGCAGATCATGATATTTGACACGAGATGGCTACAATATTATGCATGGAGCTGTATAATAATAATAATAATAATCTTTATTTTCGCACAGCATGTGTACAGGAACAATTATTATTTGATACAACAGCAACAAAACACACGAGAACGAATAAGCAAATAAATCAGTTAAGATAAACACAAGTCCTTTAACAGAGCTTCAGCTTCTTGTCGGGTAAGCACTGATAATGAATCCCCATCTCTAATAGAAATAAGCTCCTTTATGAGCATGGCAATATGACCATATTCAGAATTACCTGGTGGCTTAATCTTATAGCTGAAGTCCTTAATGCATTCACTATGCTGTAATAGATTATTGATGTTCATGGTATGCATTATTGTTCGAACATTATCGTTTACAATTGTTCTGCTATGGAAACAACATCTACTTACATAGGATACTAAAACATTGGGGCTGTTCTGGCACTTATGAAAGAAATTGACAAAGCGCAACATCAATTGATTTCTAAGGGGCAATTTTCCCGAAATGAACTGTAAATACTTTGAACATGTTCTGAACTCTAATTTCCATATAGTTCGAATACACCTCCTCCAAACACTACACAATTTGGCCAGCTGGTTGGGTCTTAAACTCCACATCGCCGACCCCAAAAAACTACTACAGTATACTTCAAATAGTGAGTTTATAACAGAGTTGCAGTATCCAAAGCGAGACATAATCATATTCGTTTTCGCCATCAAATCCCTACATGCACGCTGAGTATTTATCAAATTCGCACAATAACCAATATTACTTCCCAAGTGAACAGCTTGTTTTTCTTTGAACAATTAGTTCATCATTTAGTGTTAAATGTACTGGACTGTCGCAAGCATTGAATGCAAGCAACCGGCTTTTTGCAGAATTGAACTTCACATAGTATTCCTCCGAAAATTCCTCGCATATTCTAAGCATTGTCTTAACCGCTGTAACTGAAGGTGCAATGAGTGAAACATCATCAGCATAACTCAAAGCACCCATATAATGATGGCCCATGTGACATCCTACATTAGCTTCACGAAGGCGCCTTAGTAATTCATCGATATACACAAAACAATAATGGCGAAAGAACTGCGCCTTGCTTAACACCATTCGCGCAAATAAAAGGCTCAGAGCTAGAAGCATTCCATCGGACTTTCAGGTTCTGACGTGTGTACATATTAATGAGTAATTTACACATTGTTGGACAGAGTCCTTTCTGCCTGAGAAGCGCAAACAATTCACTGGGCAGAAGCCTACTGCTTATTACGGTTGACGAAGCAGATACGTCAAACATTTGCTTATCAATAACACGTACGCCTCAGAATGACGTTGTCAGCTGTTGCTTGAAGACCTTGGAGAAGGCAAAACAATTGCAGTTCTGTCTAGACTCTATGGTGACGCACATAAACACAATTCACAGCGCACATTGGATACTCCTTAATTTCCCGATAGAATTTGCCCACCGAAAACTGCGTGGATCAGGCTCATACAGACAAGTTTTATTTAAGAGCGCGCCATAAGCTATTAGCAAATACTCTCACACAATATCCTATAAAAGCTTCGTTCAATTGCATCTGCGTCTCAATGGTAACGTGGCAACCAACGTTATGCTTGAATGTAGCGGCCGCCACTGAGATACAATTATAGACTGCCGTTATCAATGGCTATAAGGCGATTTGAAGCAATATAATACTTGCTTTTAGCAGCCCACCAACAGCAAAAGCGACATATGCTACGTATATATTGACGTGGTGTATTTCAGTAGTAACGAACCTAACTTGCGCTCCTACAAATCGCAAACTTGACATGCTAATATACCTGCTTCCGATACATGTGTATCGTCAGTTATGCTCTACTTCTAAGAGTAAACGTACATAGATGACATTTGTTATTCACCTGCTCTCAAGACTATTTGGTTGTGATCATTCGACAATGCAGAATCCTACTGCCTATTACGGCTGATGAAGCTGATACGTCAAACATTTGCTTATCAATAATACGTACGCTACAGAGGGACGTTGTGTCAGCTGTTGCTTAAGGACCTTGGAGAAAGTTACTCGATTGCTGTCCAGTCTAGACTCTGTGGTGACGCACAGGTAACAAAGCACATCGACATTGTTCTACTAGATCGTTTACTACGCAATATACCGTTCGGGGCGCAGCATTTTGTTTTTATCTGTTCAATGAGACTCATGTCGCTTTCAGTGAATAAACTATTTTTTTATTATCTGTTCAATGGGCAGAAGCTCTAATGAGTTGTCTGCAGTTGCCGATGGTCGATGCATAATATAATAATGAATTTTCGTCAGGGGTGTATGCAATAGTGAATTTGAATACCCAATATTTTAATCGTGTATATACAGGTTAAGGCAATTCTCAGATAATATTTACCGAACGCTACGTTATACTAAATAAGGCATTAATTGGAAACGTCGATATGCAAGAGGCTCTTTAACGCAGCGTCGATCAATAATAATCAGGGTCTGCAATCAACGTGCATCGGCCGGTCCCTCCCCTATTCAATAGTTAAGTGGCTAGATCAATCGCATTATATTATGATTTACATGAAGTGAAATAAGTTTCAGAACAGTAGCAGAATTACCCGGTCGTGTACAGAAGCAGAGCCAATGTGACATACATTGGATGTTGTTACGACCATAAGATTATTGCTTCATCGGAGGCCTCTATTCGTTTTCCGTGTGGTATTCATTGGTGTTTATTCAGGCTGCTATTTCAGTAGTTCGGCCGTTGCTTTGTGTTGCTGCTCACTCACTTAGATGCGTCATTGGGCTTTGCTTTTTCTGATGATGAGTGTCTAATAAGCCTAGTATTGACGCGTTTGTCTTACACAATAAATCAGTAAGTGGCAATATTGGCAAGGTATCTAATGTGAACTCGAATGTCCCAAGTGCTTATGCAGAAACACCATTCACTTAGCCTTCCCACTGTTGTGCATCTCTAAATGTGTGTATTATTATTCAACACGTCATTGTTAAAACCACATCAATTCAATACGCATAAGACTACTTAACCCATCACGTGCATTGAAGAAATCTCAACATTTTTTGTTGATGCAAAAAGGTATTGCTTTTCTGTATTCCAAGCGCTGTAGCAACTACATAGCAATCATTAAAATACACTGACCTCACTAAATCAGTATATATCACTATTCTAAAGGACCCCAACCGCTCGCTGATGAAAATGGTAACGCATTACTATGCCTTATTAGAATACTTTGCATAGCATGCGTACTCTGCGGTAAAATTATAAATTCTGTCAACAGAGGAGCTTTGCTAAATCCGCAAAATGGGGTAATTAATGAACACCTAATTTCTTAAATTATCCCGATTAATTGAATATTGGGGTCTAGTCTCAGCCATCCGGACCAAAATAATGATTCGATGTTTTTTCCATCATTTCTTAGTCAGACAACAATGACAGAGCTGTAAACGCGGGTTTTTTTACTGCAATATTTATTCCACAGATTTGTATACCTTTCGTTATAAATATTTTTTTAACACCTTACCACTTTGATCAAACTAGAATAGAACCTCGCACAACTACTACCTCACTCAGAAGACCCTCCTGCTATAACAGGCTACTTTTATCAAACCCGTTTGAAATTACTAACATTAAAAAAAATCCGTTTGTCACCGGGGCGACAATATACATGTATTGCCGAACGAGTTCTAAACCTGCAAATGGAAAGTTTTATGGCTTTTTAGTATGCCCGAGCATATTTGCGACGATGTCAACCACACCAGAAATGGTTTCGCAATGCTCTGAACATGCCCGTATCAGAGCCCTTCATCATAAAGAAAGCAAAACGCTTAACTCACAGATGAGACATGACTGTAAGTAAGTCATCAATTTGATAGCCTGACCAATCTAAGGGTCGCCTTGTCAGCATTGTTGGATCAATAAACAGTAAAAAAGATGAAGCCAGTCCCATGTTTGTGTCAGAATGGTCTACAAGTGTCCCTGACATTATACAGGTGTCCTTTTGTATTGAGCTGGAATGTTAAGCACATATAAATGTTTATGCAGATAAAACAGTATAGAGAATACTCTGTAGACTGCATTTATTGGAAAAAGGGAGGGGCATAAATTGAAGCACCATTGCATAAACTAATGACCTTTTACAATGTGATTATCACGCCCAAGGGTAAGGCTTAGATATTTTATTTGTTCTTTTATTGCGTGCTCCTTTTTACTCCTGACTTACCAACACGGCTCATGCACATGTAAACGAAGGAATCCCTCTTGAACTAAAGTTAGTTTATTTTCAATATAACCCGGGAACAAACAGAAAACTAGGTAAAATGGCTTTGTTGGAGTTGAAGTGAGTGTCTCTAGGATTCTGTTCCTTTGGTCTTATATACCAAACAATTGGCTTAACCGCCTCCATATAAGGAAAGGGATGCTCAACAATCCCAAAGCTACCTCCTCCAGCACATTCCGATGATACGCATCATACTAGGCATCAGAAACGGACAGTAGCCGGCGTGAGGGCGAAGGCATTGGTACGGTAGATGAAGCCTAGTCAGTCGGTTTGGAGAGAGGGTTGATATGCTACGCCAAGGCCGGACAAAAATGTAATGCCATAAATCCTTGGCAACTAAGAACTCCTTGGTAATTAAGATGAATAAGCAACAAGCATGATGTTCAAATATTATTAGAACTACAGATAGTAACAGCATCACGCTTAATACTGGCAACCTATCTCGTCGTAAGATAAATTTCCTACCCGGCAGCCATCTTTGTCAAAACACCCTTCATATATAAATAAACAAATTTCAAACCAAGTATTTAAACATAAAAGAATGTGCCTGCATCGCATTAAGCAGCTTACAATAATAACCAATTAAAATAACTTTAGCAAATCATTATCACTTCAGGACAGGATCGTCACAGTGATGCCCATTCTTCTCATGTTAAATTAAACTACTTTTATTGTGTACCACGCCTAATATGGGTAACTGTCTGTTTTGAACAACCACAGACTGATATTGAATGATCAGATCTCATGATTGTAAAGCCTATTATTCGCTTTAACTACCAAATCAGCTGCTTACAAAAATATACAGCGAATCACATGGCGCACACTCTAGAGGAGATCTCAAAGTAAAATTATCGAGTACACAATAGTCCTCCCTGACTAGTCAAGACAGTAATGGCTCTCTATTTGGTGGAGTATTCTACATTGTATATGAAGGGACTGGGTTCATCTTATGTTCATTTTATCGGAAATTGTTATCTTTAACGTTTTTCTCACCTCCTTGACCGGATGTTCAATGATTCAACAACTGAAAAAAGATTTTGGATGACAATTTGAACACTGTTCTGATATCGGACAAGAACATTGCATAATAATTCGCAATTCGTAAGGCTAAACTTCCAATGCTTTCTTGATCCTTATTTTTATATCCTATTGCTTGGCAACAATGGATAGCCATCAAACATGAGATGCTACGATTGCGTTGCATGTCACAATGTTACCGTCATACTGATATTCTGGATGCTTGAATGGCACCCTCATTATGATTGTGGCGAACCAGCTCCCCTTTCGCTTAGCACATTCATGTCATTCGACAAGTGCCTATAGAGAATGATCACGGCTACCTCGCATTTGAATAGATTGATGATAGGCAATAAGGCATTTTATTTATATATTTGCATGGACTTGTTTTGGTAAGTTCATGGTCGAAGAGGACCGATATTTCATTGATGATAATTCGAAAAATTCAATTTGCTACTTAGAGGCTGGCACACTAGTCCAGAGTGAATAGAAGATAATTCATTGCATTAGATAGGTGTTAATATTCTCGGATTAGGTGCTTATTCGTAGCCAACGACGTAATTTGATTTCCCCCAGGGCGACGTTAACTCGTTACATTGCGAATATTCATGATAGGGCTTCATCAATTTGAATTATGTAGTCTTAAGTAATGCCATTTTATTTTAACCTGCTTAACGTAGCTGAAAGATGACCTACCCTAGTCTAGACTGCAACTGCTTGGACAAATGTTCTGCTTGTTTTGTAATTTTATGGATCCAAATTCTTAGCGCTGACCTTATTGCGACGACTATGCGTCCTAATACACGATAACCGTTCAAAATGTAGTCTGAACGGGACACCATATGACAGTCTGAATGAGACATTATATTATATTGTGAATGCCGCTGTCCTTCAAATAATCAGTGATTGCTGCAAGCAACGTCGAACCCTCTTGTAACGCATTTTATTTAGATATCAAATGTGCCCCGACCCCATGATAAGTGTACCCGATTTCGACACCACATTGCATTTGATCGTGAAACTGGTTCGCAGATAATATCTGATACATTAGCTTCTCGTTTGTTCTATTTTACATTCCACCGCTCTGTTTACATGCTTTGTCTGTCAATGTTATTCATCCACCAACAAATCGTAGCTTTAGGTTTTTGTTGCGAGTTCGCATGATGAATACTAAACACGCATGCGTCTTGATGTACAGGGACAAATAAGCTTATTCACAACAGGATATCTGTTATCTCAAATTTACACAACAGAGCAAAGTTAATTACATCGATCGTGTTACATATGTATGATAGCCCATTGGTCCAGCTGACGATAATCCGTGTGGTTCTATTGATATCGAACGTTGCTCTGGATTTAATGATAAGGGAGTAAACCAATTGCTTTAAATACCGACACTCATTACCATGCGAGCAGCTCTGCGGTATTATTTGTATATACGAAACCAATGCAATCTCGGTCCTCGACGACTTAAGCAAATAGAGAGACAAAAAACTTACCCTTTCCGTACCATTACAACATATCTTATACATTGACAACACGGCTTTAGTTTATGTTGCCATATGCACTGCAGTTTGGCGCTGTGTATTTAGTCTACATTCAAGTGTTATTACGCCAGAAAAATACACATAATTAGGTTACATTTCAGTGGCATTAAAAGTAAGAAGTGCCCAGAGTGGAAAGATGTTTCGTACTTTAATGATTGCAGCATTCGTAATGGACTTTATCCGATTAACATGTCGCATTCATTTGTCTTGATGACACAGTCGAAGTTTTTTTTTGAGCTTCGTACAGTTATCTACTAATTTACACAGAGACGCTCGGTGATATCATTCCGCTCTGATGAAGAAAATAAGATATGACGCAGATAATCACGTCCATCTTAGCATGTAGGGGAAAGGGTCTTTCCTAACCATCAATTAGTATTGTACGCGACATTCATTGCTTATTACAGACAACTAAACCAGTAAAGCATGAAGTCAAGCTGTTAGCATTCATTGTTCAGCCATCACGATAGCATCTACAAATGGATGGCATTAATTTCACGCTCCAAAACGCCCATTTAGCAGTAAAATCCGCATTTCAGTTCGGATTCGAAATAGCTTCTGCCCTTCTGTATTGTGCTTAGCAACAGTACAATACATTTGAATAGATTGAGGTCGTATGTCTCACCAATGTGAATTGTTCTGTGGTGTTATATATATTCATTAACATTATCGCTAGGTTGTGGTTTTCCCGTTGAATAGCTACAGCTTTCAACTGATGCCTTATTTGACTATTATTATTCTAAATATTCTGAATATATTTTCCTGCCGTAAGTTGTTACACGAAACGCCTTTTTTGTTGTCAATGCATCATCAGTACAATCAAGTGTACGGGGTATGGTGTCTTACACTTCGTCTTCGCCATTAAATTGTGGAACTGGTAAGTGACATATTGCCCTATAATCAGGAAATACATATGCGTTGTAACCATTTAGCTAATCTGCGTTGCAGAACGGTGCAAGTATATGATTGGTACTGTTATTGCATCATTATGCTTACAGATATTTCTGCATTGGAGTGCGCATGTACGCATTATTTATTAATGTTTTGCAATAAATAATCTATACGCATTAAATCGTTCATATAAAAGTAGCCTACAAGCTAGAAAGGCAATATACAATAACCTGTCTTTTATGTCCTTAAAGTCCTCTCATCATTCTAAAATAGTTCAGCAGTAATAGCATTTGTAGGTCCTTACGCGCATGATCTCATAACGTTGTAGAATATAAGAAATTATCTGTTTTTCGGAACTACACTGTTCAGCAACGTTGCCCAGATTGTGACATAATGGCGTCCAATACAAATGCCTTTTCGCGGTCGAGTTAGAAAATACAGATTATACAGAACATTTAGCGCCATAGAAAGATTTGCAATCAGCAAATGAACCACACAGTTGGTATATAAGCAACTTATGGATGTTCTATTTAGCGATTAGTTGTCTACAAATTCGATGGTCGATGCATAATGTTATAATGAATTGCAGCCAGGATTGAACGTATTAATGATCATAGATCTGCAATATATTTACGTTGTTTAACGTTTGAGGCAATACTCTGATAATATGTACGGAACGGTATATTATACTAAAGAAAGCATTCAGTGGAAATATCACTGCGCAATTGATACTTACCATTGCCGATAGGCAAGAGGCTCCCTCACGCAGCGTTGATCAATAATAATGAGGATCCTAACTGTGACACATTGGCCATCCCCTTTGATATGCTGTTTTAAACCATTTTCCAGGGCTTTGGTGGCTAGGCCAGTGGCATAGTATTATGATTTAGCTCAAGAGAAAAACATTTTCTGCTCCAGAGCAGAATTACCCTGTCCTGTGTAGCAGCCTAGTTAACGTGGCATACGTTTGATATTTTTAGGATAATAACATGTCGCTTCATTAGAGTGCTTTACTCGTTATTCGTGCAGCATTCATTTGTATGGATTCGCACGGTTATAATAGCTTTGACTCGTTTAACACGCTTAAGCCAAATTGGACGAAAAATATGCGTAATAGTTCGGTCGCTGCTTTTCGTCGTTGCTCATGCTCTTAGATGCGTCATTACGGCCTTCGGTTTATCCGTCTGGTCACATTCATGTTTCAAAGCAAGTCAAAGTGCCACAGACTATTCAATCTATGATTTGCAAACACAAATCCTGAAATTGATATGCTGATGTTGATAGATTTTGGTATCCTTCTTCCGCAACGGACGAGATGCGCTGAAACTAATTCACATATCGATCATTACAAAACATGGAACCCTACCGTTCGTTAATGGAAGTGGTAACGCATAACTCTGCCCTATTAGTTTACTTGGCGACATCGTTTGCATACGATGCGTACTTCGCGTGAAAATTATACAGTCCGTCAATAAAAGGAATTTTGCCATATCTAATCAATGGGGCAATTCCTGAACAACTGATTTCTTCAAATACCCCAATGAATTGAATGCTGGCGTTTTGACTCGGACCAAAATGATGATTTGTCGTCGTTTCTTAGTGAGTCAGCCCCGACAGAGCTGTTAACACTGGCGTTTGCTGTCGCAATATCTATCCCGTTCGTGCTATTTCTTTATCAGCTTACCGCTTCGGTTGACTAGAAAAGAACCTCGACAACAGACCACCACATAGAAGATCAAAATACTATTACGACTACTCTTATCAATCTCGTTAGAAATTAACTACACTTGACAAATACTCTGCGTGTTACAATCCTGTGACCCTGGGACAATATTCATATATAACAGTCCCAAATCAAGTTTTAAACACTCGATACGCGCTTGTGATAACGAGGCAAGACTCGAACTACAGGCGTAGGGTAAAGAACAAATTTGAATTTATCACTTTTCTTAAATTATGGAATTTAAGATGGAATTTTGCCGATATGCTGGGTGAGATGTGTTGTGTCCGGAGGCCAGGATAGTACTGGTTTTAAAATGCAAAAGAGATTTTCGCAAAAACTAAGGCACGCCATCTCAATTATCATTGGACATAAGGTCACCATCGGTTTTCGGATGCTTGGATTTCTAATTAATATCAGCTGTAGGGTGGTACTTAATCAAACTGATGATGATGGGTTGGTTGTTATCAATTAAGCACTCAACAGTACCGTAGAATGGCTGTCGCTTGTGCTTTCTGCCCGCTCTTTATGCGTCATGCTTAAGTGAGCAGAAGGCACCCGTTAGATAGGTTCTAAGCGCACTATACGTAGGTGTAGAAAAATTGACGAGAATGTAATAGTATATTCCGGCGGCTGAGAAAACTGTACAAGATCCAATAAACCGCTTGTGCTTAGCACACCTCGGTGACAGTGACAAACGCACCAAAGATGGTTCCCGAATGTCAGGAAAACGTACGTATCATGTACCTTCAAAGGATAGAATGACTGCTGTTTGAACGTGCTCGTTGAATTCGACAAACAGATCATAGAACAAAAGAAAGTGCCAAAAACAAAGATTCTTGATGCTGAAATCCTTTTGGTTACATGTTAGTATCGGTATTGATTTGACAGAATGGACAAGTTGTCTAAGCATGACGTATTATACCGAGATATTCAAAACCAAATCCATCGAAACTCGCCATATGTATCAATATTCTCTATTCGATTATAACAATGTAGCTTTTACCAATATATTTTGTAGCTAATGGTTTGGCACTCCATGGTGAGAGACCTGAAAGCTTGGTAATGGAATGTTGATCAAACATTTGGGCGCTCCCAAAGTGATACTGGGATTTCATGACATAAAGTTAAGAATAAGCCAAGGTCCCCACCAGGTAATTGACTATTGCACATCAAGAAGGGTTATATGCTGTGTTAATATTTCCTACCCAACAAGATTTATAAGCGCAATATCGGCAAGCTTACATACCTCCATAATATATAGTCGCTTTTAAAGACATTTGCATTTAATATAAAAGCGTCTTAAGGAAGCGGCAAAGGATAATATTGCTTGAAAACGCGTGGATTGTAGCATGGTGATCCATAAAGCGCAATGTTTTGAAACATTTCCTTCTTTGTTGGACTGCTTAATTATGTGAGCATAAGAAAGCAATATTCAGGCGGCTAGATTTTATTGTTGAAAAGGGTCTGGTGAAGGCGATAATTATGGAACTGAATAACAGGTATTTTTTGAGTATACGTCATCAACAGATGTAGGGCGCCCTGATGTCATGTTCAAAGTACTTTTACAGTGTTAGCAATAAGCAAATCGTCTCGATAATATTTACTAACATTTTGTTGTCTTGTTATCACATCATTACTTTGCAAAATATGGTCAACTAGTTCTGCAAGACAGTAGGTAAAATGACTATTGGTCTCACTATTAGGCATTTAAGTGACATGCTTTTGTGTATTAGAAAATTAAATCAGTAATGCTTACCATTGCAACTAATCATCATTACGGTGCAAACCCGCTGTTATTAATAGTTTTCTCATTCAATTCTATTTAACTACAGATATATATGCAGATCATTATTAGAGGCTCACTTATCACATAAATCATACAGCGTGTGCGTCTACACCATTCTGCTGGTGTGGTGTTGCATAATGTTGTACCTGGCGTACACTGATAAGCGGAGAGCAACATTTCTGGGAAAAAACACTTAGTAGCAGGTATGTCTGCAGTTGACACGCACGCGTTGTGCTAGTACGGTGAGAATGGATTTCATCGGTTGTCTGATAAAGTTTGTCATCAAAACATTGCTCGTAGCTTATTTATCCTTGCATTCGCGCAAGTTTAATCACCTATTGTATTTAATGCCGATTCAATACGTTGTCATTTGCTGCGACTTATAAATACAAGCTGTACATACGTACGCTTTATCTACGCAAATACCTTCCATGATTCTTTTCACACTTTATCTGAACAATATTTGCTCATTATTAGGCTTCTTGCATGGTTTCAACAGTATTTCAAACGAGCAAGATTGGGTTGGAAAGCGCCAAGCAACCATTGGTTACGAATCATGGCTTTTACAGTCTCTGAAGTATTGTAATAACTTATCGTTTTACAACGTATCATGACAAATGTTTTCAATGACGGAATTATTAAACAGTTAGTTTAAAAGGCTAGCTATGTAGATGCCTTTGTAATGCGCTTCCTGGTTGTCGAACGTTGTGATTTGCACCTTGAAACTTAGCGTTTCCGTTTTTATGCACCAAGCTTACCAACGGATGTGCGAATTGATTGGCGTAATATTCATGGTGCTCGTCCACCGCAAGGTAAGCCTCATGCAGAAGGTGATTCTAGCAAACTATTCGGATTTCCGGTTGCTACAAATAGCGCGAAGCAGGTATTCAATTCCTTGTAATTTTCAATTTCCTGTTAAATAGATTGGCGCAAAAGTACGGACTAGACGAGGTACACGCGTAATAGATTAACTTAACTCATAGATTCGGTAAGCAACGCAGTCGATGGCTGATCCGGATTATTCACGGAGCTTTCGGTATTTATATATGTATGCATGTATATATGTATATATGTATGTATGTATGTATGTATGTATGTATGTATGTATGTATGTATGTATGTATGTATGTATGTATGTATGTATGTATGTATGTATGTATGTATGTATGTATGTATGTATGTATGTATGTATGTATGTATGTATGTATGTATGTATGTATGTATGTATGTATGTATGTATGTATGTATGTATGTATGTATGTATGTATGTATGTATGTATGTATGTATGTATGTATGTATGTATGTATGTATCATGTATGTATGTATGTGTGTATGTATGTATGTATGTATGTATGTATGTATGTATGTATGTATGTATGTATGTATGTATGTATGTATGTATGTATGTATGTATGTATGTATGTATGTATGTATGTATGTATATATATATATCTATATATATATATATCTATATATATCTGTGTGTATATCTATATATATGTGTGTGTATATATATATATATCTCTATATATATATATATATCTCTCTATCTATATATCTATATATATATCTATATATATATATTTATATACACACGTTTTTAACGTACATCTCTCATCGAACCTAAGTAACAATATGTTCAAGGAGTCAACTAACAGAACAAAATATTATAGATGACAATAGGAACAAATCATAATAATTCGCAATTCTCAAGGTTAACCTTCCCATACAATGTTGATTATTATTTATTCATCCCATATTTTGCAAAAAAAAGGATAATCATCACATATGAGATGTTAAAATTGCATTGCATGTCACAATGTAACCGTCGTAATGATATACTGGATGCTTGCATGACTCTCTATTCATAATTTTGGTTAAACAGCGCCCCGTTAGCATTCTATTCAACGAGACATATTGAAACAAATTGTCATTCCATAAAAAAAGCTAATAGAGAATTATCGCCGATGTCCCGCATTTTAGTGGATTGATTAAGGGAATTAGGCTATTTTGTGCACATGCTGTCTTACTTTACATATTTGCAAGGCCTTGTTTTAATGTGCTCATGGTCGAAGACGATCCGATATTTTATTTATGATAATTCTACTAATTCAATTGTCTACTTTGAGGCTGACGCCCTTGTCCCGAGTGTATAGCAGATAGTGCATTGCATCAGATAGGTGTTTATATTCTCGGATAGGTGTTCTTATTCATTGCGAACGACGTCATTTGGTTACCCAGGTTAGTTCGTTAAAATGCGAAATTACATGTCCGGGCTTCATCAATTGGAATTATTTAATATAAACAAATGTTATTGTATTTTAAACTGCTAAACCTAGAGATAGCTAATATCCTAGCGCAATGCATACTGCTATACAGGACAACCGTAGACAGACATTGTGCTATCATTGAATTGTATGCTAATTATCACCATCAAAAACTTTATACATGACAGCCAATTCGGTACAACATTCATACATGCTCTGTGCTAGTCAGTTGAGACGTGCAAAAGGGGAAAAGCAGATTACATTTTAATTGATCACCAAATTTGGATGCTTTTTAACGTCACCTGGCGCATTTCAAAACACTCCCATGATCCTAACCGCAAAACTGCCCACGCGAATTGCAATGCGATGTCATGGATTATTCAAAATTAATTAGGGCTCCTTCAACGATTGCTTATTCTCTTCGTCTCTACTTCTTCCAGCTGCTATCGTTCATGAACAGCCTTTGAATGAGAATATGCTACACTGGGTTCCTAATAGCACGTAAGGCGGAACGCTTTTGTCGAATTGTAACAGCATCATTTAGTTGCAAAGATATAGGTCCTGCACGAGCCTTACAGATTACTCTGCCATTCAAGCAGTTTATTTAACACAATATAGGTTTACATAAATGAAATGTACATATGAGCGTCCAGTGCAATGCCGGTGATGAACTTTAAATGCATCGTATCGGTTTATACAGGAAGCATATATCAGCAATGTATATTTCCCTGGACACTCAAGGAATACTATCCTGTCTGTAAAAGCGTATCATTTTTAGTCATTATCAGTCTCAGGCCTGTCTTTTACACATACATGTAGCTAATTGCAAAACGCTGTTTATCAGCAGACACGCTCCACACAGGCAAGATGTACACAAACGTGCATCGTCATTTTGGCAACGTGTTAATTCATTTAAACATAACTTAAGTGGTAGTGCTACAACGTCTCCAACGCATATGCTAATGCGCATCATATAAACGAATACATAGACAATGTGTTTCCGATTTCGACACCACGTTGCATTAGGTCGTGAAACTGGTTCGTAAATAATGCATGATACGTTAGCTGCTCTTTTGTGGTATTAGACATTCTACCACTCTTTTTACTTGCTTTGCCTGTCATAGTTAATCACACACACAAACGGCGTATTTAAATTTTGTTTTTGCAAGATCGCATGATGAATATTTATGTCATTGACGTCAATTCATGATGCTAAACACGCATGCGTCTTAATTTACAGGTACAACATTGATGTTTGGCACCAATAAACCCACATTAGTGCATCCATAACATGACATTTATCATCTCACATTTACACAACTGAGCAGAATTAATAACCTTGATCGTGTGATCGTCTTTTGGTCCAACTGACGATGGTTCATAGCATGACTCGTGTGTTGTTTGAAAGAAAATAGCCATAACTACTGACGCTTATTACCACGCGAACTAGATTGAAAGTTGCTCCGCGGTATTATATACACAACCGAAGCAATCTCGGTCCTTGCATATAGACAGAAACAGACTGTTCGTCTTGCCCTTTCCGAACGTGCACATTGATAACAATTGCTAGGGAATCGGGTGCTTCGATGGAAGAAGCTTCAGTCAGATTGGGTTAAAACAATTTTCGACAATTTTAGCAGATATAAAGACTAATGTAGGCACCTCGGGCAGTTCTTGACTTTATCCGAAGCGATGTCAGCAGGAAGACATTCAGACGAGCTATAAATAATCAGAATTATACATTAACACTGAATACGTGGTATTCCTTAAAGCAGTATCAGTCGCCGTAGGGGACAGATATTTTATGTTAAATACAACTGCGATTTGGTTTCTCAAAGGCCCAATATCACGATTGTATGTATATATATAAATAAACACGTATATATTTATATATATATATATATATATATATATATATATATATATATATATATATATATATATATATATATATATATATATATATATATATATATATATACATTTAATAATATGTATATATATATATATATATATATGCACACACATATATATATATAGAAATATATATATATATATACATATGTACACAAACATATATATATATACATAAATATATATATATACATATATATACATAAATATATATATATATATTTAAATGTATGTATATATATGCACCTATATATTTATAAATATTTATATGTATATTTTTTTATATTATCATCTGAGAGCAAACCATGATGCCATTGTAATCCTATCGTGCGTGGGGAGTTATGTGCATTAATGGGCAGTGTGCTTACACAAGAATATATATGGCAAGAGATACATTCATGCGAGTGAGTTAAGCCATTACATTGCTTTCGAGTTGCGTTTCTATTTTATAGCTTATCGCTGACAGATATAGAGCAGCCTAGCAATACGTATTTGGCGACAGTTTTTACGTGTGACCAATTCCGCAATAACCGTAAAGACAAAGTGAACTTCAGCAGTGCTGTGTCACCATAAGGCCGTTCCACGTTTTCAGCACATTATGCACGTTGCGAAATCAAAACATCATGCATGAATAAAGAAAGCACAAAGCTTTATCGGAAAAAATGCGATTTATAGAAATGGGCGATAACAACCCGTTGGTTGCGACGCATTATGGGATCATGCGTTAGTTTGTTGTCAACCGCCAGCCTGATGAGGGTTTCAATCACTAACCAATAATGGCAGCGCAAACGTTGTTAAGGACGAACAGCAATCTATTATATTTCCGTCATACGCTGCGCTGAATCACAATGTGTGCCGGTGATTCATGAACATGAGGATTTGTGATAAGCAGCTCCTACTATTGTTTGAGTTAAACGTCCAATCAGTTTATCCATGAGACTGAGTTCGAATCATAGATATAGCTAGATTGATACCGGTAGATGCAAACACATACCTTGTGCTCATGATTGAGGCAACAGCAAATACATGTGTAAAGTTCAACGCAATCGTCTGTGCTCCTGACGACGATTGAATGTGCCATGTTGGTGGAATCGTGAAACACAAAGACATCAAATATGTAACCCATACTCTTACATGCACAGTTGCATGTTTAGGTCATGTCAGATTGGTGGTTGAACAGCTTTGATGCACAAAACTGGAAAACTACACATGACATATGACGATTAATGCGTTGCACCTGTGGAACAAACTTTGCCGTACATATGCTGGTAAAAAGTTGACACGCAAACAACAGCTCGGCGATTTATATTTTGACTACAATCAAGGTCTTGTACGCCAAAAAATACATATACATATTACATTACAGGATTGGCTATCTGTGGAATTACGAGTAACAAGTGTCTAACGTAAATTACCCGAGGGTAAGATGCTTCTTTTTTTAATGATACTGCTGCTTGTCCGAACTGCACGTCTTATCCATTTGTCTTGAGGAGCACAGCCGATTTATCACACAGAGGCTCGGCGATGTCAATCATATCTGAATACGAATATACAATATGACGCTGATAACCACACCTAAAACATTTAAATAAATAAAACAATATTTTCCCTAAGCATCAACTAGAATAGTATGTGACATTTATTGCCCATTACAGACAATTAAACCAGGAAAGCATGAAGTCATGCTGTGAGCATTCATTGTTCAGCCCTCACAAAAGCATTGGTATCTATTGATCGCAATTTTTCACGCTCCGGAATGCCCATTTAGCATTCAGATCTAATCAAAAATAACTTCTGCCTTTCTGTGTAGATGTTGATGTTGTTGTTTATACTGTTGGTGATGTATCCCTGATGATTACTGTTATAATATGTTGAAGTCGCCACGGACGTCATTACGTTTCGTTGCAAACTGCTTAATCTATCATTATTTCGTAACCCATTGACAATAGCAGTGATTAACAAAATAATCTCCATCATACTGAAAAATGACGCAGTACATTTCACACGAAATGCACGAAATGCATCATCCTGAAGCCATCAACTACCGGCTCCTGCTAGGCTGGATGTCAATAGATACTGTAATTTTTTTGTAGCTACAGAGCAAACATCAGAGAAAGAGAGATAGCAAGAACAATCTTAATCATTAGCATGCAACGTCATGTGCATTGACGTGTCGCTTGTTGTATTGTAGGTTTTGTATTACACATCATCCACCTATCGAGGAGGACACTTTTGCTTCATATCATTAGATTTTCTACGCTCGGACATTTTGTTTAGGCCGGATGCCAAACCAACATACATTGAATGGGAAATGGCTGCGGCTCACAAACGGAGTTGTATGGATGTTTGAAACATTTGCAGCAGCGGCCGGGTATTTGGTTATGCAATGTTTGGCACTCAGGATTCGGCTCTGGTCGATTATAGCATATAAATTTGACTAGCTACTGTTGCGAGCCGGCAGAAGTAAAACAAATCACAGCTCTTTGCGTTATTTACATCATGTGAAACATGATTGAAAAGCGTTACTTCATATCGTTTGTGTCTGATTGTTGATTTGTTAATTGCGCTGCAGATTTAACGTCACTTTCAACAACAAAGTTATTTAGCGACGTATATAGATGCAGATGATTGCTATGATTGATGCTTCCCTTTAGGGTCAGCGCTATCCCGTTACCCAGATGGGGCTTCAAAACCCACACCACTGTGACGAAGGTTCAGCACGATGCTATGATGCTGCATGGTAGAGTGAAACCTTTGAGAGATGGGACCGCTGTTTAACATTATCTTTTGAGTCATGGGGAGTCAGTCAGATATTTACTCCTTGAGATCGCACCAGCTATCGATGTCGACGCAGTTTACCACTACGCCGGTGGAATCGGCTTATTGTGTTTAAAGCTTTACTGCTGCTGTTATATGCAATACAACGATAGCTATATCATCCTAATAATGAATAATCACCGTCTGAAATATGGGGATACAACTGAGAACACAGTTTTGCCACGACCTAATCTTTGTAAAGATGATGTCTTCTTACGTACAGGGCATTGTTGCAACGTTCTTGAACATCAATGTGTGTGCCTTACATGCGCATATTGAAGTCAAACATTACTACAGCTCATTCTGCTTTGACTTGTTTGATTTTTCTTAGCCAAAAATGTGCAAATATTTTTACATTGATTCTCTATTACCATGATGACGAATGTATTGGTTCCGGTGCCTGCTGCCGGGCCTGTATGACATGGCTGTCTGCCTGTCTCTATATGACTTAACTAGCTAGCCTATTACCAACATTAATCTTATGTGAGATAATTCTCCATGAGATACATGAGAGTGTGTATAAATACATTAGCTAAATTATACAGCAATGCGACATGACTTGTCACAGTGCCAAAATCACAAAGCAGTTAACAAAAACACATTTATAACTGTTTTTCATAACTTCGAAATAAGGGTCGCTTATTTATTATCGCTATATTATGCAGACCCTTAGTGAGATTCCATTAAAGGGTACCGTTTATCATACCATGAGCATGCTACCCTTTACGTATGTAAATGCAGATAAACATGTACAAGCACTAGGCCAATGGCCTACAATGACTGAAATGGCTCGTGTAACCAACCACTGGGTATTGCATTGGGTGCAATTTCGACATACAAAGGGAAAATGCATTGTGTAAACATTACCCGATCAACTGTTGGGTTGACAACTTTGAATGCAAGCCTGACGTTAGTGGGGCACAGAAGGTTGCAATACACCATTAACGGTGCAAACAGCAATTGGTACTACTATGCTTAATGATAGATCAGTTACCAAACATTGGTTCGAAGACTTTGTATCGTTAAAATGAACGTACCCCATTGTTATTGAATCATGCGGTCGAATACGTTTCGGACAAACATATATAGGCATATATATTAACAGTTCATTGTATTTCCACAATAATGATGGCCAAGCACCAGCCATAATCATGTTTCTGCTTTTGTGTGTTAATTCACTAGTTACAAACATAAATTGTATCGTGAGAGAAGCTATATAATGTTGGTGTACATTTTATATTATGTTACATGCATTTTAATGTCCCTACAAAATAAATGCGGTATGTCAAAGTAGTAGGAATGCCAGATGACCACATAGCTTGACAGCCTTCACTGCGACAATATGCTTCTTTGTTTCAACTTATGTCGCATTATAAACGATGTAACTGAATATTTCAGAATAAATGACCAAGCCCTGGTAACACAAATAGTGTTCTACCGCAAAGGTGTCTAGCAATCGACCCTTATGTAGTTGTCTTTATTGGTCTTCAACGAGACAAATGTCTTCGTCCTCTTGAACGTTGGGAACAGCAGACGGCAAGAAGACCGATTTCAGACCTTCTGCAATTTTCTCTGTTTTTCAGTATTAAACACATCATTCGCCATTCGACCTGCTACATATTGGTCTTGTTTTCGGATTATGTGGCAGGTAACTCTCTTGTAATCCTTCTTGGCTCTGCCATTTATATCTATAAGGATACTAACATCAGACGTCCCATTTTCCTACCGTACGCGTGATCAGAATATCGTTCGTTCTTAAGCTGTTACAACCCTAACCAGCTAATATCTGTCGGCTACTTTTTGCCACAGAGATGTGGATTCAAGCTTGTACACATGCATTGATTACATCACGGTTGCATTTATCAATCATTTCATTATCCGTTATATAACTACATTGGGTACATATCGAAACAGATGCTGGTAGTTTGCCAAAAGGCCGCTCAAGCAGCTTTTATAATTGATGTTGCCGTTTTCATCGGCAAATACCTCTCAATAGTACGCTACATTCACATTCAAACAAAAACAACAGAGCTCGGGTCAGATTGATGGTCCCCATCATGCGTACATGTACATAACTGGAGACAAACGGCACAATATTTTCGCATATGATAAAATGATTAAACATCTATCTTGCTTTAGACGTGTTGCTCTCATTGGTGTTATCAATGGCACTGAACCCATGCGACTCCCAAGATGTGGTTCTACATTGGTGCGCAAATAATGTCTTCGCGAGTTATTTGAACTAAAGTAAGTGTTCCGGTCGCCCCTATTATGAAATCGACTTCAGTGTTGGCGTTGATTGAGTTCATAGAAGAAACGTTTCTATAACTGCAAATGTTACAAAACTCGCCATTTGGTAGTGCCACGGTAATAGAGAAACGAAATAACTTGTTTGGAAATAGTTGCTAGGTTTAGGACAGGGAGCCATTTCTGAATAGCTGCCGAAATAAGCAATTTAATGTGATATGAGACCCATGGCCCCTGCATTGTATAAACTATAAGGTATGGTTCAACACAATGAAGTCACATTATGCGTCTGGTAAAAATACAGTTTCTTGTTTGGTATTTCAGATGCCTGGTTATTAATCTCATTTAAAATCATGATATGTCCTACATGCTTTTGCATTGTCTGGTGCGAACAAAGGATGTGCTACTGAGTGGCGCCCAAAGGGTTTAATAATTGGTATGGGCATTGCAACGCTGTTTAGCTAGCAATGCATTGCCCTATTTTCGCACTGTAACAAAGCACAAGGTATATTGTTCTACTAGATCGTTTACTATGCCATATACCGTTCGGGACGCAGCATTTTGTTTCATTATCTGTTCAATGAGACTCATGTCGCCTGCTTTGTATAAGATATATTTGTATTATCTGTGCAATGGGCAGAAGCATTAATTCGGATATTTTGGATCAGCAGATACTTCAATATTTATATCAGCAGCCACAAGCTGATTCCTCCTCATAAAATTTTAAGCATCGGTCCATAAAGCAAACGGGGACATAAGTTGCTTGGCACATAAAGTAACCCGGCACTTCCATAATCACATTTTTTTAGGCTTACAGTAAAATCGAAAAATATATGCAATGTCGCATCAGATACCAGGCGCATAGTTATGATTATATTATTAATAATTGCAATAAAACTAATGATAACGAAATTAGAAGTAGACGTAATATCACCAAAACGCAGCAATAACGCACATTTTATAATCACACAAATGACAACGGAAACGGTGGCAACGAGCGAGATAGTTTGATCACGCTCTACGTCATAGGAGCAAGGCGGTGACATTCAGCCTGATTGGCATAGTGTAATATTCATATGCAATTTTGTATAGTAATAACATTCCGTGATATGTATATCTTCAATAAATATAGAATAAATATAAAATACAATGATTATATGCGACCATATGACGGACCGCACGTAATTATATCATCGACCGAAGAATTAACTTCGGCATTAATGAATGTGGAACAATATGCAAACAAAGGGCGCCAAATATCAAAAGCATAGTGTACTATTTATCGGTGTCAGTCGATTGAACCAAACACAGCACCTATCACTGGGTTATCTGTGATAGTAAGCTCAAGCCGGGCGTCTCATTGCTACCAAAGAGGTAAGTAAATAGTTTCAATGTAAAAAATAGCAATTACAAAATATGTCGATAGGTTTAGCCACAAATTGTGATGCATTTCTATCCAAGCTGTACGACTGTCCACATCACGAGGCATCTCATGAACAAACATTTACAGGCTTCTGCCGAAATTTTATTCTTCATTAGTCGTAAACATCTCAAGTACGCTGATAGTTAATATTTCCTAGAATATTTGTAGGATATGTATTGAATGCAGTTTGTACAATGTTTGACAGTGCTTGAAGGACCTTTGCATTTATTTGCCGCTGATGTTTTATTCATAAGCACTTTGGTCTGTTTATGAAACGAATCTCGTAATAAGCTGTGGGCTGTGTATTTACCAGTTAGCATAAATGGGATTTATCACTTCTGAGCTTCAATGTCTGGGTCTAGGTTCACTCACCTTATTATTCTGCAGATAGTTTTCATTCCGTGACGTTTAATGCGCATTGAGACTGCTGTAGCTGTCTCGTCAACGGAAGACAAAGTTATTACCAGGCAACCATTAGGTAATATCTAAAATAAAATAGAGCTTTATTTAATGGGTTGATACCATAATAAATAAATAATATATGGTAACCCGAGATTTGTCATAAAGTCATTTTAACCGTTAGATAAAACAAAAACTATCGAGGGCACTGCAAATTACCTAAACCAGCTAAAGGGCTGCATACGCATGGAATGTATCAATCCGACGGGTAGCAATGTCGACTGCAAAGATGGACATAGTTTATCAGGCAGAGATGCCTACTCATTACCAGTAGACCTTATTATTTAGTTAAAAGGCCACGGGGGTTTTAATAATTTGACGTATTCATTTAAATCGGTTTCAACACGGTTATTTGGTGCGATATGTCTTTTTAATATGCGCGTCAGAAGGTGAAGCTGATTCACACGAAGTGACACTGACTCATTGTAAGAGTAGATAAATAATTGCAACGCAAATGTCATGTTTATGGGGCATAAACTTAGACTGCAACTACTATCTGATGGTTCACTGTTATGCTCAAACCTCTGTCATGCTAATGAATCTCAAGCAACTTAAACAATTCGGGTTATGATCAATATGAACTCGGGAAATAATTAGAATGGAAAATGCAGCTATTAAATATGGCTTGTTTGAAGTAATTAAATTCGGGTCAACATCCTATTGAGTATTTGGTACAGCTATCTAACTATTTATTGGCAGGCTTATATGACTGCTGAGGTTATTATAAATGAAATATATATTAATGTAATGACTGATTGAATATCTTAATGAGTACACCCTTCCTGTTTTCATGCGTCACATGTCTACTGTGTCATTTTGTCCACGGAATATGCTTATAATTGTGATAATTCCAATACTCGCTGAATGGTTGGAAGAAACGCTGAACTAGTCCTAGGGAGCTAGGTAACAGATGAATAAGCGATTCTCGTCCACTAGATGTGAACAAAAGATACATAACTGGGAACACATACTGCACTGACCTTGGCCCTGTTTAAAGCGAGCAGGTCACTCGTTGTCAGATATTATCTGTTAGTTTAGTCCGATTAATGTAGAGCTCAGTAATATCCTGTCCTCCATTTATAATCTTAACCTTATGCTTTGCATTCACTATTTGAATCTATATCGGATGTGGTTTTGTGTTACTGATGCGTCATTTATTACGTATTGTTATGTTTGTCGGTCAAGGTTATGGGTTTAAACGGCATTTACTTAGGTTGAAAATTGACCGAATCGGTCGAAATCTTTACTGAACGCACCTGTACGTACAGTAATACGTCCAAAATACCCTTGCAACATAAGAGGTGGCAAGTATAAGTATTTCCGTTCTTACTCTAAAGTAGTATACTAATGTGTTGTTGCAGATTATGATAACACGCCAGGTCAGCTTGTTGGTTTTGATTGATTTAAACGCTCTTGTTCATTCCAGCAGAGAATCAGCGAAAACCTTTATAACCCCGTAAATAGGCTTCTACAGGCATTTACGTTTGATTGTAAGGGTGATATACATGACAATCTTCAGGCAGCGGCAGACTTCAGTTAAAATGTTGCGCTTCGTTGGATGGCTTTTGTAACCCTCCGTTTGTCGATGAACTTTGATAAATGTTAACTAAACGTGTGTGTTTTGTACACCCCAAAGTAGTCCACGAAAAACAGCAATATATAACTGCCTAAAATGATGTTCGTAACTCTAAACCAAGTGGTTTTGCGTTCATCAGCTAATGCTCCAAACGTTCGTGCGTAATGTGATTGTTAAGTAGACTCTGGTCATAGTAGATTACGCTTACTAAAAACCATTTGCAATTTAGCCCCATCTTGCTTTACACCGATTATGAGAACGGCGTTTGCATTGATTATTTGCTAGCAAATAATCTACCAATCAGTTGATGTCATTAACGATGTCTACGATTTATTGAACTCGTAGGATAACACCTATAAATATAACGACATCTGAATAGTTACTAAAGTGTATTCTCCAAGCATAATGTGCTGATATCTACTTGGTGGAATTAAGCAGACAGCAGTCTCACCATAAAGGTCGATTAGTCCAATGTTAAGCAGTTCCATCCAAATGCACTTCACTATCTAGATGATAAACTTATCCAGTACAGCCTAGTTTTGCGTACTGAAATCGAATGTTGCTTAACCAGGAGACCATAATTTTCAACTTTAAACAGCCTTGGTTCCTCAAATGAGGAAATTCACGACTTGCTACTGCACGAATCGTTTTATATTAGAAAGTATAGTATCTTTATCTTATGCAATAAATTAAATGAATCCTTGGCTCGTGATAAACACCCGTATTTTGCCAGTGGTCCATGTAGCTCTTTGCATGCTATCGACATTTCACAAATTAGGAACGCAGCTTGTAAGCTGAAAAAGTATTAAAAAAGACGACTGCTGTGAAATTATGTCTGATCAACCACTGAATGGTGCAGAAAAGCAATATGCCCTGTAATCAAACCTGCCTCGCAGTCTACTAACATCTACGCTTGTGCCTATTCTTAAGAACAGTGATGGTTATTAATAAATAGCTTTCAGTAGCATCACGGAGAAACTGTTAAATAATGTTATTATTGTATATTAATGTGATGTTTTGAAATCGAGTAGAATATAATTTTGTATTTAAAAGTAACACATCACAACTCAGGCACATCACAACTCAGAATAAGGTCACTGTATATTCTATTTGTAGCTGGTAGGCGACATCCAAAAGATCAATCAATGTTGTGATGCATGAAATTTGTTTTTTAATTGTCGAACGCAATACTGCCATGTTTTACAACAAATGAATTGCTTTTAAATAGATTGCTAGCAAGCTTATCCTTCCGAAAATAGATTACGAGACAGTTAATAGGGATTATTTCGGATAGAAAAGGGTTTCTAAAGACAGTGAAGTAGATACTTTCACAATTTCACTCAAGAAGATATCACCAATTAGAAAAACATCATGGGGTAACCTCACACTTTATCAAGTGATTAATTGTAATCAACATAAAATGGCTGAACCATGCGTACAAAGTAAATGTCATTATTATTATAATTAATGACTATTACAGACACTTAATAAGCGTCAGAGACAATTACCAGCAAATGCATTATTGTTTTCGTGTCACCCAGATCAAAGCGTCAACGTCGATTCCATCCTTAACACCTTGCACAATCACAATAATCAAGCTAGACGTAAAATCCGCAGTTACAAAATTCGGTATAGTGTATGCACTTGTCATTTCAGATTATTTTAATCAGCTGCTGAGATATTTCACCCGTCGATATATAACTTTTGGCCACTTTGCAATTCTCTAAATTCTTGCATGCATAGCAATGACCATAAGAGAACCGTTAGGTACTCTCGTTCAACGAGCTATAAGGAAAGTCAATTGTTGCACAATCAACATAATTATTTACTATTCGTGCCAAACTTTCTACGAAACCGTTTATAATTGCATCGAGCACATAAGAGGCGGAGACAATAATGTTCAAAGGCATAAAAGGGCTGAATTGTATGCGCATTGTTCAAGCTGAACAGATACATTACAACGTCAATCGTGTAATTTGGCACATTTAATTATTATGATGCTATTGGAAAGGGGTGGAGAGATTGTATAGGCTATTTGATCAATACCAATTGATAGACCCACCGCTTGTTAGGCAGTACTCTAACCTTAACAAGAAGGGAGGAAGGATAACGGTAAGTCGATATTAGACTTTTCTAACTATTAATGATATTACGCGCACACATATTTGTCTTGTATCACTATACAGCACTTGAGTATCAACGAAACTGGTGAAACATAAGACGTTTAGCAACAATACCACGATATACATTGCGAAATGGAATTATTAGGTTTTGTACAAATCATACACCTGTCATTGTGAGTGGTGATAAGCTTGGCACTTAATAATGTCAATTGTTCTCATTTGTCGTGAAAATGATCATATCTGTAGCGCGTCTGACCAGCTGTAGCTAACCCATGCTTACACGCTAGGTCCAAGGTGTGAAAATAGATACCAGGTAATGCAATTGATTCGCTATATGTGTCCAACAAATCATCGATCAATTTTCATTCACATTCGACGTTGAACGATTCATTTAATGGAGCTATGACATCGTTGAGATATCGTTATCTTGATGATAATCTCTGGCGGATTTATCCACAGTTTGTGACATTATAGTTTACTTTGTTTGTTTGTTATTCTATGTTGTCCGTTAATAGCGTAGCTTGACAATATGCTCATCCGCGGCATCATGTTGTGTGCCTTCGTAGAACAAGAGTGGTCTCGTAAGTAGATAGGATCGGATGTCTGACGCCCGGGAAAAATGAATGAAGCAAATTACACATTAAATAATGAGATATGGACAATATGTCGTCTAGTGATATGGCATAAGTTCAGCAGATCAGGATATTTGACAACATACGGCTATAATATTATACATGCAATGTACACGAAGAGAACATATTGGAAGGTGCCTTGGAAAGTGGTAGGCGTTTTCTCTCGCGGAAGAATAATTTTGCTTGTAGTTCACTGTCTGGGAAAGCATATTACTGTTATCGTCATAATCTACTCATGCCCGCTAACTATTAACTACCGTAACAACTGGGCAGAAGCCTACTGCTTATTACGGTTGATGAAGCAGATATGTCCAACATTTGGTTATCAATAACACGTACGTCTCAGAACGACGTTGTTGTCAGCTGTTGCTTGAAGACCTTAGAGAAGGCAACTCAATTGCTGTCCTGTCTAGACTCTATGGTGACGCACATAAACACAATTCACAGCACACAATAGAAACTCCTTAATTTCCCTATAGAATTCGTCCACCGAAAACTGCGTGGATCAGGCTCATACAGACAAGTTGTATCTGAGAGCGCGCCATAAGATATTAACAAATGCTCTCACACAATATCCTATAAAAGCTGTGTTTAATTGCATATGCGTCTCAATGGTAACGTGGCAACCAACGTTATGCTTGAATGTGGCGGCCACCGCTGTGGCATATTGCATGCCACCCAAGCACAGGCACACCGCTCAATGCCGCAAATATGGACTGCCGTTATCAATGGCTATACAGCGATTTGAAGCAATAGTGTACTTGCTTTTAGCAGCCCACCAACAGCAAAAGCGACATATGCTACGAATATATTGACGTGGTGCATTTCAGTAGTAACGTGCCTACCTTGCGTTCCTACAAATCGCCAACCTGACATGCTAATATACCTGCTTCTGATACATGTGTACCGTCAATTATGCTCTACTACTTACCGAGGGTGGTCACTGCCAGGGAGCACGTCGTCCTCAGAGGATCTTTTACATCCCCTATCAAAATTATATATATATATATATATATGACAGCTTTAAGATGCGATCGATCTTTTGCTGCCGGATGCGTCTTTAACGAAATTAAACTGTTTTGCTTGTAATTCACAGTTTTAATTGTGACCTTTGCGGAAGTAATATAGGTGAATAGAAAGTATGTGAGGTATATATGACCAAAACGCATTCAGTATCACCAAAATCAAGGGTTTTAGCGCAAATATGCCGCATACCAAAGTGTACAATATAACCTGCGTATTAAGATTGGCGATAAAGGACCACTGCTTAACTTTTTCCATTATAACTTAAAATTAACCTATTATTGATTTTTCTGAACTGGCAGCAGGATTAATTTCCACATTAATAACGTCGGTGATTGATCGATAGAAAAAAGGATGTAGTGTTTTTGGTGAAAATATCCATATTCATCCACTTAGTTTCTCAGTCTAATTGATCCATATCCTCTTGGAATGATAACATGTGTTTCAATTCTAATCACAATGAAAGAGTTAATTATTTCTATCTTCGATCCAATATATTTGCAGTAATTTAAAGTTAATGATCATTCGACTCATTCATTTGAATATGCGGATGTTGCCATAAACCATCATGTCAGCAATTGTTCATACTAATAGTTGTTTGACTTTTGACTGCTCTCGTGGCTACGCGAACTTATTTAACACCCTTATACTTTACTGAACATAAACCATAAGGCCAGTCGTATCGCATACTCTTAGACGTGTTATTGAGCCATATCGTTGCACTGCCTGGTTTTTCTAAAGTACATAATCTGCCGGTTATCGACGCGATTGTCCATTTACTGCACGCAAATACTGCCACGTAGTCAACCACAATCGATTTAACATTTCCGTGACAACTTTACTTCAACTTCCCAGCGTGTGTACCCAATTAACACCCAGTGATGCTTGTTGATGGAATTTTAGATATTTTAGGCTTTGTCGTATTGTATTGCGCAGTTGCTAATTCTTCTGACGGACCACAGTACATCTCCAATAGTGGATTTTGGCTAATTGCATCCATGTGGCATCAAAGCAGATAAAAATATATCCGATCATCAGACCTCAAACACGCCTAGCACAAATCATTACTCTAGTATGGATACCTATATACCTAGCGGACGAGTTGTGCAGACACTGCTATATATCGATCATTGAGATATACCGGCCTTTTTTCGAGCAGGATATATATCTTTATTCTAAAAGGCCCTGACAATTCTGCTTAACGACATCGATTGCAGAGAAAACCTACGATTTGCTAAAAAGGAAAATATTCAACAAACAGCGGGGATCTGACATCGGCGCAATTTAGGGCAATTCAACCTCCACTATTGATGACCGTATTCACTTCAATGAGTCTAATATAACTTAATTGAATAAACTCGTCTTGCCTTAGTTACAAGACGTCTGCACATTTCGGCTGCACACACCTGTAACAAAAGCTTCGTATTTCGTTGTCGCAATATTCATTCCACTAATTTCGTTGTTAATATCGTCCAAATACATAACACCTTAGGTGAACTATTCACGTAATTGTTCTGAAACTGTTGGTAGAATGAGTACATAGTTGCCGACATAGTTCAAAGTAGCTGTATACTGCCAATATTGCTAATGTGGCCTTTAGAAAGTTTTATAAAAATATATATATACAAATATATATATATATATATATATATATATATATATATATATATATATATATATATATATATATATATATATATATATATATATATATATATATATATATATATAGGTATATTACACCCTTGATACCCTCATGACGACGAAAGGTGGATTAGGCCTTTAGGTGCCTGTTGTGAATGCAAAATTAAATTATTTAATGTATGCATACTTATATTGTTTAGATCAAGTTGTATGACTTCACTCTACAGTCGTACAGTATACGTTTGGTTGGCCGTTCCATTCCTTCGAAAAGCTGCATAATTACTTTACTTCAAATGTCCCATCTCATCATAGCTTCGAACCTTATATGATTAAGCGATCGCCATGTATTGGTCACTACCGTGGGTACACATAATTAGCATGTGATACTAAATATATGTAATGTAGGTCGCAAAGACTGATAAGTGGATTGACTTTATTTGTGAAAGGGCTGATAAGCAATGTTATGAATACTGTTAAAACATATTTGTTTCAAAGAAAATGCGTTCAAAGTGTGTTCGTATTCTAAGCCAGCAAAACTTTGTGACATTAATGTGAATCCCATCCCATAATGGAATGTGCAATAACAGTTTTCGTCGGAATATGTGAACCCAACAGAGGTGCAGGAATAGTCGCCACACTCACCACACACGATAGTTTCCCTGTGATAATTAAAATTGATGAAGGCCTTTCTTGGAAGATAAGTACAGAAATCGATCATGGTATGATGCAATAAACAAATCGCTTCTGAGAGAACCTACATCCGATTAGTAAATTGTACTTTGACACATCACTGTGACATCAGTGTAACATATTCTTCCTCAAAAATTCCTCGAATTTCAATTTCAAAAACTCTAGGCTGTTGAAAAAGTGTTCACCTAAAAGTGTGAAGACAAATTCCCAAACGTATGTGTTTCCCAGTCGCATATTGTGTAATACAAGAGCTATAGCAATGACTGCTGCACGAGGTATTTAAGTAAGAACGATGGTAGATGTGTAAATATGTAGCCAGCTTGTCAGCTGTTCTGAAAGTATTCCGGGGATGTAATAATAGAACAGCAACCTTTCCTCAACAATTCCACAAAATCAGATGCCTGTGAAGTCTCTTCTGTTAAAATATACTGCACTAACACTGAAGGTAGGTAACCATTATTATGCATATCTACTCTTAATGAGCCCTATGTGGAATGTTTGGGGGCAAAACTAAAAGAGAAAAACACTTGTTACTCCTTCTGGCTTCTGAATTGATGTTGTTTAACTACAGTCTTGATATAGATATATTTCCCGTGTAGGAAATCTCAAGCTAGGAAGTAGGAATCCGAAGGAGGTAAAATAAATCATTTGTATCATAGCGGATCTTTATAATTTCCAGGCATGATATGAAACGCTATCTGGAGTTCCTGTATATCCGTAAATGTAAAAGCGCCACCGTTATCATCGTAATTATTGTAATTTGCGGACTCTATGTGAAGCTTATTGTTTGTTTTCACCTAATCCTAGGCATTCACCATGTGGCAGAGCATTAATACTGTGATTCGTCACTATTCAATGTATCTGTCTTTATTGAGTGGTTTCAGTATAAAATATTTGTACCAGCAAAAATGTTATTCTATTCACCAGTTTATAATAACACTTAATGGTCGTTAGCAGCAATGATATGTGCAGTTTTCGTATGTTTAATGCTACATGCTTTTCATAGAGAGAACAAGAAGCCAATGCATGGGATACACCCCATTCACAATACATATGCTGCTCCCCAACAGCCAAATTCTAACTCCAAACGAGCACACTTATCACCATAACCAGGTGCTTCTGCTTTTCAGACAAGAATAAATAGAAAAGGTACTATTGAACTCCGCCAATCTATCTTTCCATTGAGAATGATAAATCTCGGTCATTACCACGCACTAGGGTTTTGATTATATCACATCACGCCACATGTGTAACTCGCTTACGAGTGTTGACCACATTCAATATTCGTTTTGTTCTTTGTCTATTGATTTACTGACGTCAACTCTGACAAAGGCTAAAACAGCGGAATACCATAACGCAAGACTCATTACTTAACTAAGCTTGGATGCCCTAACGCTATCGATTGATATTAACCATGTATATGCAATGGGAATAACGAGCGTATTTATAAATATATGTATATATTTATATATATATACATATAAATGTACATATATATAAATATATATATATATGAATAAATATATATATATATATATAAATATATATATGTATATATAAATATATATGTATATATATGTACATAAAAAAGAAAATGCTTATGTTCGCTCTTGTTATTCTGTTGGTCAATAACCATGCATGGAGTGATCCTAAAGAGTTCTCAGTTCACATAGCACATATATATTATTAGCCTACAGGAACGTTAACAAACATTTTGATAAGGGAACCGTCCACCGGTAAATATGATTATATAAGGCATGGTCAGGCAGGAATATGCAGGAGCAACTGTTAAGTGCGTACATTAGTGGACGCAGCAATCAAACTGTTGATATGCTATTGGCGAGTTGCGCTGACAAGGAAACAGATTGATTTAACCGCTTGTAGTCTAGCCATCATTTAGACTGAACCGATTACCTATATACTTTATAATTAGCTTCGATTTCATGAGTTCACTAAGAGCAATACTGCTCTAAGCAAATGACACTTGCGCACATAAATGTGCTATATGGATAACACTCCTCCGGCTCAAGTGTAACTGATTACTTATATTTTACATGTATGTGAAGGACAGTAAAACTTGTTTCACGTGCTGTTGACTGCATTTGCTTTCAGCATATGAGCAGATTGCGCAGGCACACTAAGCTCTGAGCTTGACATGAAATAAATAGCAAGTGGCTACAGTATATAAGCAGTATTAAAGTAGGAAAGTTGTACACCAGTCTTACTCCAACGCATAGACATATCGTAGCGTAGCAAAGTGTGGTAAGATCTATTGATACGATAAGGTAGTATATCACCATTATCGTGAAGTGCTCATTTATAAGCGCATAGTTATCTTGATTGAATGCATTTGTACCGATCAAAATTCCATAAAGAATGGAAACTACTTGGAATCATACCGTTATCTTCTTCTCTAACATTTGATTAGCAATAAATATCCGATTATTCTCTGTCATATCCGGGTGCAGAATAGAAACAATATGTATTCGGCCGCCATGTCTTAGATAATGTTCTTTAGAAGTAACTTAACGAGAGTGATGGTCTATTTTGTGGCTTATGTCCGTAAAGCTTTGTTATCTATGTACACTGGTCCTGACAAACTTCAAGGACTTTTCAGCTGCAATTATCTCAGCCTCAGTCTATTTAGCAATGTAAGCCGTATCATTAACTCATGGTTAGAGTTTAAAACTGCTCTACTCAAGTATCACGATCAATTTGTATTACTACGCTGCGTTGTGTGAGCGTTAGATGACTTAACTTATGCTAATTAATTCATGATTCGTATGGCAATTATAACAACTGTTTCATGCAAAGCGAGACGCATTTATGTTTCACAACATTCACTGTCATAAATATTCAGATAGAGAGTTTACGTATGGTCAGACCAAACTAAATAGAATATTTTTGAGGTATCAGGCACTATTGACGATATTTTTCAAGGCCTACTACAATGTTTCAGATTGCATTTTTAAATGGCATTTCTGATAAACTTGGAATGATACTCTTAGCTTAAAATGGATCTCATAGGAATTTGCAAGCGGTGTGTCCCTTGATACATCTATAAACATGTCATAATGTGCACAGTTGTGGCCGCCTGTAGCCTGTGTACAAGTTGTTTCCGCAGCAGCTTGGGCAATATGTACAACTTTATCTATGAAATGTTATTTTGCTATTCCTATTATATGGCCCGGCAGATTATGCACCTTGAAGGTCTGCGTTACTGAGCTGCGTTTTACGATATTTATCCGAGTTATAATCGCAACAGTTTTGTGATTAACGGAAAACAGCTGGAGTAATCATGGCTGAAAAAGATATGCTTGGACATCACAATAAATGGTGCTTGAGATCCAAGGAACATATATAGTACTAATATACGCATCCTGTGTTTACCAAAGTGTGTTATTGTGAGTTATGCATTCGACCTATGGGTTAAGTTGAACTTAGTGTTCCCGATCTGCTCGTCAATCAATAGGCTGTAATTTAAGACGGATTACTTGCGGTTCATGTTATTTGCGACTGACCTTCAGATATTCTGTTCATGATCGCTGTGCCATTATATTTTTAAAATGCAGTAAACGTAATATCCTTTGGCACTGTTTACATTCAGAATTAAAAAGTCACTTTTTCTCGAATATTTCCCGTACGCTGTTCACTTCAAGATTCACACAGTTTGCACAAGAAAAGATTACAAAGTTAGGTAAGATATACTCAGCTATGCTGGGAATATAACTTTGCGGAAATCTGCTCATACATTTATCGCTTTGACTGATCGCACATGGTTAAATTCAACATTGTTTGCTTATGCTACCATAACAAACGCCATCACAGTTGCAGTGAAATTTCTTGGGATGGTGTAAATGTGTATCAGCCAATCCATTCAGTAGTTCAATATAAGGTGAGCATTGCAGGAAAGCCAAAGTGCAGGTTGAAGTGCCCCAGTGACGACACAAAATATATCATTGCGAAACCCTTGCATTGAAACCTAGATTTCAAAAGCCTGATCCGCTTTATGGCGATGATAATAAGTTAAATCGATTACACCATATTAAACTTAGGTTTATTTAATTCAAAATGATACATTTTGTTGGGGGCGAAGTCGACCGTTCTGATACTCGCTGGTTGGGGTATTCTGTAGAGGTGCGTCAATAGTCTTGCATATTTATGGTCACGAGCAATGCGCCAGACGCTGTTATCGAGAGAGAACCATCGAACAGACGACACACATCCTGTCAAATCTATCATTTGTCTATTGATAGAATAATCTTTGAAGACATCAGACCGTCATTAATTATTGTACAACCCAATTAATTAACAATAATCATGAAGACAAGTCACCACAAAAAAATGTCCAGCCTAAAGATGCATTGATAAAATGATAAACAGCTCGGCGCAGACTCCAGTAAGAATACTTTTTGGACGCATGGGCCAAAGTTATGGGATTCGGTCGTCCAGACATATTCGTACCATACGGTAATATAGGTTCACCCTCATTTGACTAATTGTATTTCCTTAGCGCATTTTGCTCTTCCCTGTAATTATTTGTTATATGACAATAGATAAGTACGGTTATTGGCCATACAATATTCATGGTTCGGTTGGACTAACCATATTTGTATCGTGGACTTCATTGCAAAGGTTTACAGCTTGTTAACCTTAATAACGGCAGCATTTACTTTTATAGCAGGTACAACCCAGATATGTTTTTCAGCTAAAATTTCAAGCTACTACTTTTATGTACTTCACAGAACATTATCTGAAGCGTAGTCAAGGGTGTTAAAGGGGGTGTGTGTGGAGTCACGTGATTCAGAACTGTAGATCAACATACTGAACAACTGGTGCTTTATTGATAAAACATCTCTTAAGCATTTATGGGTATAGATAATGATATTATAGAACAATAAGTAAACCGGGGCGGGGGGGGGGGGGTCTTTGTTAACTTACTTGCCAAATCCTTCATGGACCAACTGGGCAAATAATTTACCCGATTAGGATCGGTACTACATACATTCTAAGGCAGCTAAGCTATACATCGTCTCTTGTCTAGAAATGCTCCGGCTCATTGTATCAAAAACAAACTTGACAAGTGTAGGGGCAGAACCCCGCAAATAGTCTGTTGCCCAGTGATTGGAATGAACGAGACAACACCAAATTTAATTTGTGCTGGTGTTAAGGCTATTGACACATCGACACGCATCTGTCATGAATGTTCAATCGATAATGACAGCATTTATGTTAGGACAGAACAGAAGAAAACATCACCCCCTATCTGAGATCAGTTTAACGGTGTATTTCACATTCACTAAGTGTCATTCCTATTGACTATAAGCGGCTCATTGCAATGAAAACATATTTCTCTGCACCTAGCCAATCTGACTGTCGTTATCTGAACATCGACGCCAAAAGATTAACCATGACTACTGCAACACGTCACCATGTCAGGTGATTGTAAATACCGTCCTTGTGGTCATTTTATTTATAAAGGCGAACAGTAAAGGAAATGTTATTCGCATGTACGATTACATAAACATGCAAATTGCTATAAACGGATGAACGCACTAAAAGAACAATTCGCAGGTAACGATTTTGCGCTGATGCTCGAACAGAAGATCGCGCTTGAATGGACCATAATAAAACAACAGAGACGATCATTGCAAGAATAGGCCGCAAGTGTTGTGCACTCAAAGTTGCTTCATATGATAATGTGCCGTTATCGTTTCATATCAAATTTAAGTCATCATAAATAACCCTCGGAGGTACAGTGTAGATGCTTGTTCAACATGTCAGAAATAAATGAAGTTGTTTCAGCACTACTTCCGAGGATATATTGGAAGGTGACAAGGAATATAAAGTGTTTCTAATTGTATATCCCACGTAGCAGTTACCTTAAGTGTCACACACAAAGATAACTTTGTGGACAAACGAGCCACCTACCGGATATATACTTCCTCGCTGTGAGGCATAGTTGCACACGTAAGGTCGTCGTACGGCGCATGGCAATGTAAAAGACACCAGCAATAGTTCATATATTAAACAGCTATTATCCTACAATCTGATAGAACTTAACTGACGTTTGCAGCGCTACGTCAGTGCAAGGAACATACCGAATGTAAATATCATTATTCTAGTTGCTTACATCAGCGATTTTGTCAAACACATCAGTGATCCCAACTTAAGCTCCTTTCGAACTCTATTCACAAAATCCTATCTTAATATGATATGAAACGTGTGAATTGATGTTATACCCAGGGAGATACTTTCTGTTATGGGTCCATTATGGAAACGACTACAGATTGCTGTGGCCGATTTCTACCGACATTTTAATTTGTCCGTAACCAAGTTCTATTATAAACTGCTCACATCAGATATCATATCTGTTTATGGAAGTCAGTTGTACAACCTTACATCAGTTAATTGTTTTACACTGCTTGGCGTTTGGCCATTCGTCGGTTAATGGGTCTGACCTCTAAAACCTCCAATCATTTGCTGCACTGAAATGAAGGTTTACCCAAAAACAACATACTTCCATTAATTTTATAATCGTATATATCTTATGGTGCGCTAGACCTGCGCTTATATAAATCGGTCAAATGCATGCAATAGTCTTACAAACAAAAGTGTAAGGTATGATATTAGCAGGTTTCATATTGATAATGTGTCCTTGTCCACAGTTTTAAAAAGTTGTAACGACACAATGACACAATGCGATTTGCAAGAATCTATATAAAGACCATATGTGCTTAATGTAATACTTATTCAATTTGATTTCCATATTGTGTGCTTTCTCTTCCCCGAATTTTGTTATCGCGGGATATACTTTCTGACAAATAATGATTGAACTGCTTTGTCAATGGGATATATTGAACACGCGAGATTCATGGCGAATAATACTTATTAGAGACAAAATCACCACTTTAAGGGCTTACAATAAGGCAATGTTGACACGAACTTATATGTTATATATAATATCTTTATAGGACTGAATTAAGCTTGTGAGTATTGCATCCGCACATACATTTATTGTACTATTGAAAGAGTGTAAGCAAATATTATTACTTTAAAACCTGGTTCGTATTACCGTTAGCAACATTAAGTACGCGATTACAGTTTCGGATTTGTCACTGATAATGCCAGCAGTTTCTATCAAGTTGGCACTAAATATATGGCGCGTGCGCAGGTCATATCAGTCCATCTATATATTGTTACAAAACAGTGACGAAACAGTGTTCACTCATGGATCTATAATGTTCGTGCTTCAGACATGTCTTGTCTCTTATTACATCGCGTATTAACAAACACATTTGAGACAGACACATATACAATCAGTATTGGATCACAATTCACAAGTGCACTTATGGGCAGAGGACAATAGTCAATATGACGAACGGAAAGTCGATAAATTGCTATGCATGGATACAAAATCGATATTAAAAAAAATCCCACATAAGCTGGCTACTGCGTTATCTACATGCTAGAGTCGGGATGTATCGTTCCAAAACTGCGTACGGACCGTGCAAATGAATCAAAGTTAGTTTTGCAAATGACCTCGACGCGTGCAAGCTTACCCGTGTCTATCAAGGTCAATACCATTAACAGACAAGTGTAGTGTATTACTCTAGCAGCTTACACGGGCAAATATATTCATGAGAGGATTCCGAATCAATGAATAGCCAAATTAAGTCCACAGCGGGTACTATTGACGAATACAAGTTTGTGCCTATTAGCAGCAAGCCATTTCAATTACATTGACCATTGTTTGGGATTGAAAAATTGCGGGATCACAAACAAGAAAATTGGCAGGTAAAAATTACCATAGATTATTTCCGTTGACACGAACCACTTAATGTAACGCATCCTCTTAAATAACCCAGGTCTTCCAGATGATCATCTACATAGACGAGGCTGAATATGACCAATAATAATGCAAAAGCATACTCACAACTGCTTACTCTATGATCACAACGTTTGTACTAAGCTTGATTCATTCTATTCCCTTTCGTGCCCGTCACCGGGATATATTCATTGAGAACCATTCGTCATGCCATGAGACGGGCAAGTCATAATAGATATAGCGAGGTAATTAAAGCATGGTACGAGGAAGTTGCATGAGGCATACTACTTTTTTATATCTAGTTACGACACAAGGTATGTGGTGGCTAATACTCAATATAACATCTTGAGTTAGGAGTGTAAGACTGACACTGCGATAGGGTAATTTGCATTAACTCTCCGGGGAAGTTTAAAGCAATAATATTTGACCGAGTTATGCAACTAAAATTATACAGGTATGTTATTACAAAGTCAACATGTATAAATGTGATGACGCATAACGGTGCTTGGGTCAGTTTTAGGATTCTTCTGATCCGTTAAGCACACAATGCAACTGATTGTTAACGGATGTGAATGACTAGCAAAAAGACAATGTTCCTTTAACTTTAGATTGGGCTGTTTTTTTTGTCTTTGCGTTACAGTTATGACGCAACAATCATGGAAAAAAGCTTTGGTGTGCGTAATACAAGGTAAAAACTGATGGTTATATCATAATCTCATTCAGCTGCCAATGAGCTTTGCGATGGATCTATTAGAGCCGACTGATACTACTGTGTCTGCGTTTTCAGTGTTTTGGGGTATACTTGCTATGTTTGATAAGATTGAATAACGGCAGTTGTTAGCGGCACGTGCTGTTGCTTTATATCTCAGTAATGGATTTTTATTCGGTAATATATGCGAGAAAAATGTTTGTTTAAAACAAAGCCTGATGGCATTGGAATCAGTTTTCAATAAAATAAGGTACAGACAAACAACGGTTATGCCACGGTGTAGTCTTTGTTGCAAAGGCAGAGCTGTTGAGATTAGAAAAACATGTAAGGGGCACTCGCCACCGCATCACCATACATATTTAGGAAAAAATTAACACAAAAGTCGACTGATCGAACTACTGCAGTGACTATGAATGTCTACAGAATCTACCTATATTTTAGAAATTAAAAACAAATAGTGTCCAAACCCAGTCGAGCAATTATGCAGAAGCTTATACATGATCAGTTTCCGTAAGGTAAAATATATAGGACATACTACGCCATGCACACATTGAGTAATGCCTGTCTAGTGGTGCTCATCGCAGTATTGTAGCGCAGTCAACGCACAATATATCAATTAATCAGGTTGTGATAATTCAACCCAATAGAATTACTGGAGCCGACCAGGGGCCGAATATATTGTAATTGAAAACAACCCGTGGTACCCATTAATGTAGATGCTAATAGGGTGATACGGTTCTTGAATGAATGTATGTCGACGTTAATGTTGAATAAACGCGTCCTGTAGTAGTATGTAATTTATCCTTTAATGCATGGTCCAATAACTAACACATGTCAGGAATATAATATAGGACAGCGTTGATTATTCCTGTCGGCAATAATCTGGGTGAAGACAGCCATTCCATGATAAGCAAAACATAGTGTATTATCATACTACTATATAAACTACATATTTCTGTTCTCAATATTTTTTTCCTTTTTATCTGACGGCACACATGTTGCCATTTTTGGACAATAACTTTGTAACGGATAGATATAAAAAATAACAACAGTCTTGAAATGCCCAAAGTGAAACATTTCAAATGAATCTATGGCATATATGATAAAAGCATTTTGAATTTTGATTGACCACCCTAACAATAAAAATCCTTTCACCTGTTTGCAAAGGACCCAGAATAGGCCATAATACTTTATTCAACCGGTGACATTTACACCAAGTCGAGGAGTCGATTCAACGGCAGGATCATTCATAATTTTCAACGAAATTACCTACGTGTCCAGCAAAAATTCGTTGCTACTAAATTGGTCAAACTCCTCACTTCCCAGAACTCTTTCCATCTGGCAGACTGGGCCCCTTAAGAGACCCTCGTGTTAGACCACAGCTGGTCTCGCTCTCGCTTTCTTTATTTAGTTGTTGAATCTGTTAATACCTTTCTTCTCCCTCCACCTTTACTTCGTTTCTTTCTTTGATCGTCCATTATCGCAATGTAAATGGCACAACGTAACATGTGCCGTTCGCCGCCGAACGCTTCTGCACTTTCGGAATGGATTATTCATGAGCTTCCATAAAGGGTTATTGTTGACGGGACTTGAAAAATTGAAAGTTTATTAAAGAACTACAATGAATATATACGGCCACTCCAATTTTGGAATCCGGATATCAGCACCATTTAAGATACTCTTGCAGTTAGCAACTCCATTTTTCGTTTAAAAATCGAGTGATTTTTTATGCAATGCACTTTAAATAATAATAACAACATGATATTCAACCATAGCTTGCCATGATTCATTGCAATCTATACGCAAGAAGCATTACTAAACCACTAGTATCTTTGTAATGTATTCCGACAGTAATTTTTAATACTTCTCAAGTTTAAAGTGTTGTCATTACGCACGTACGTATATTAAGTTGGTCAGCGTGAAGCATGGTAATGAAGACAATGATTCGCGTCCATGAGCGAGAATGGTTATGCAAGAATCAGTACATACTGAATTCATGGTTTAGGCGTGTGTCGAAACAAGCGACATTGTGCTCTACTGCAAATAAAGTCAGCTTTTAATAATGTTCGGGGCTTGGCAACATGGCATTTATAATTCTTAACAATTGCTCTTTGTGCTGAATGCGGATGTTGTAAATGAACTTAATAGTTTGTGCCTCATCAATTGCTCAAACTCATAGATCACCGTTTGGCTGGTATAAACATTTATTCTGACAGAGGATGTAAGTGGATGTTGTTAAAACGCTACGTATATTATTTGCGGTTCTTATGTAAGAAATTTGGCATAGCCCGTGTGTGTATTATTCTTAGCCCATTACTTCCTCAGAGGTATAGATCACATTTAGCTAAGGATTCGTTGTCTTGGTTTCTCGCGACTAGAATATATTGGACCCATTTAACATGATCTAATCTTATTGGAAGTAAATCGTTGGTTTGAGTACGGCCATTGCATTTTAGTTTCCCGCTGATGTGTTATTAGGCCATTCCGCTACACTTCTTGGTTAAAGATATTTCCAAAGCATCATACAAACCAATTTTTGACCGACCCAGGGCAGCGGTTGCTTCAGCAGTATCGCCGCATAGCCATTCACAATGAACGAGTAACAATATTAGCAAAACGTTATTGGCCTTTACCAACGGTTAATGAAAGCGGTAACGTATTAATATTCCTTGGTTTACTTGATGACATTGTTAACGTAGAATACGTACAGTGTTAAAAAATCCATAGTTTGTACGGAGCAAGCCTTTGCCAAACGCGTAGTGTTTTTCAATTTACCAACCCACTAATTATTGGCACAAACACTAAAATTAGCCCAATGAAAATGAACTGAATATCGGAGTCGAGCTTTATCTTGATTAAATGTTAGGTACAATATATGTACATTGTTAGTCAACTAATAGCTTTCACTCGGTTGAACATAGTTGATAAAGCTGTCTTTTTGGGGCACAATATATATTCCACTGATTCGTATACCTTGCTATACAATTGTCAATTTCCTTACCACTTAGATCGCCCATTTGCTTAATTGTGCGTCATATAGTCTGTACAATTTGTTTATGCCTCTATTTACTTCAGATTAGTAAAACCATTTAAGCTATAATGGAGAATAGAATTTAGTGAGTAAGTTGTTTTCGGTAGGTTTTCAGTTATTTATTTTCTAGCAAGTGTCTTCAAAGTGCTGCTCGCATCAAAAATTACCTAACAGACACGTCATAATTTGGCTTTTTTCGCAGCAATAACACACATCTTTTTCATCAGGGACGTTTGTTTTGTTATTGGAATGTTTGAATATATGAGACGAAGGAGGCGATATGTGTTTGCATTTCAATATTATAATACGTGAAGCAAAAGCGCAGACAAAGAGGGGAGGAAGTCATGTGTTCATCAAAGACATACGATTTTCACTTGGTATATCAAGGGGAAATCTTCGTCGTCACAACATTCATACAGGCTCATTTGAGATTTGCTCATTTCGATGCTTTTTAACGACACCTGGCACTTTTAAAACACTTCCATAATATTGACACCAAATCTGCCTAAGCGAATTGAAACGCCATTAGCGAGCATATCGTTAAGTTGTCCTGTCATGGATTATGTAACATAAACCAGGGATTCTTTAACGATTGTTTATTATTTTAGACTATACGAATGCAAGCTATTATCGTTCATGAACAGCATTTTAATGAGCATATGTAACCCGGGGTTTGTAATTGCGCTAGTGGCTGAACGCTAGTGTCTAATCATAACAACTTCAGTTAGCCGTGAAGATATAGGCCCTGCACAGCAATACACACCAAGCACGTCAGATGGATTGTTCTTTGTTTCATCTATGCTAGCACACTAACAGATAACTGTGCCATTTGTGCAATTTAGTTAGCATTGTGTAATTTTTTGCAGAAGTGAAATGAACCTTTTAGCGTCCAACGCAAATCCGTCGGAGACCTTTTAATACAACATATCGGTTTACACAGGAAGCACATCTCGCAATGCTAATGTTCTCGGGCTCTGAAGCAGCACCTACCTGTGTGTAAAAGCGTATAAATTGTAGTCATTACCATTCTTAATGTTCGCAGATGGTTACTCGCAGTCCCCGGGCAGTCATTGTAAAATGCTGTCTATCAGTTGACACACTTCGTGGAATTAAGATGTACGCAAACGTACAAGATCATTTCGGCAAAGCATAAACATCATATTCAATCAGTCATGTACTTACAAATCGGCTAGGCATTGTGCTATCATTGAGTTAAATAAATGTGTCCATGCTAATGCGCATCGTATTAGCGAATTCATGGATTGTGTTTCCAAAGGGTACACGTATTTCTTACGGACAGTTTATGCAGCATGTATAGGAATAATATTTGCACTTATCCAGTCATTATTTTGTGGAAACATCTGCCATCCATCATTGCGATGACAATGTGTCCAATTATGCGGGACTAATTGGACTAATGTGATCTTGCGAATGCCTTTATCATCCCACTTTGTCGGAGACGCTGTAAACAACCTAGAGATCTTCATTAAATCACGTTTTTATGTAGTTTCTTAATTTTCCCCCAACCCCTCGATAAATGTATGCGAGCTTGATTGAAAGCCGCTCTGCGGTATTATATTTATATACAAAACATATGCAATATCGCACCTAGACGACGTTAGTATAAATACAGAAAAAATCTGTCTCTTATGCCCTCTCCATACCTACGACATCTTGTATGCATTGACAGCCAATGTGTATTTGGACTGATGAAGCTTGAGTCATGTTGGCTGAAAAAAACATTCGTCGACAATTCTGGCAGATATAAGGACATGTGCTGGGACCTCCGACAGTGCTTGATTTCCAACAAAGCGATGTCTGTAAGAGGACTCTCAACAATCGCCATTATACGTGGTATCTCTTCAAGCAGTAGTAGTATAAAAAAACCATTGTATGGATTATGCGAAAGCAATAGGGTTTCTCCAAAGGTGAATTGATGCATGCGGTTGGAGTGGTCATATGTAAGAATGCCGGTTAAATGCAAAAGACAGAAAAGTGCAAACAACATATAACGATTTAGGCATTGCACAGACTGACCGAACATAGCCGTTCAGCTTTACTTAAAGTTTACAGTGAACTACAGTTTGGCGGAGAGCATTTAGTCTTCAATCAAGATCTATTACGCACAAAATATTACATATTATCAGGTTGGCCTTCTTTGGCATTAAAATTACCAAACGTTTATTACCGAGTGGAAAGGTATTTCTCACTTTAATGATTATATTCCTCGGAAGTGTCTTGATTAGAAAAAAACCGCATTCATTCTTCTCGGAGAGACCTGACGACTTTGTTGAGCTTCATACAGTTATTTACTAATTTACGCAGAGACACTCGGTGATATCATACCGCTCTGATGACGAAAATAAATATGACGCTGATAATCACGCCAATTACATTACAATAAATATAAATATCTAAGCATTTAGTGGAAATGCCATTCCCTAACCATCAATTAGAATTGTATGTGACAATTGTTGCTAATTACAGACAGCTTAGCCAGTAAAGCGTGAGGTAAAGCGGTGAATGTTCATTGTTCAGCCATCACAATTGCATTAATATATGCAGATTGCTCGTATTGGCTTCAAAATGCCCCTTTAGCATTACATTCCGCATTTCAGTGGAAACAACTTCTGACCTTCTGCGTATTGCTCTTTAACAGTAAAATATATATGAAGTAATTTAAGTCGTATGTCTCATCAATATGATTTGTGCTATGGTGTAAAATAACTCATAGGCAATTTATTGGCAAGCAAGTTTTGTCTTTAATATTCTAGAATTCCGCCTATTATTCTAAAATAGTTCAGCGAACAGTAACAGCATTTAAAGATCATCTCAGGCATGATCTATAATGGTTAAGAGATCATCTGTTTCTCGGAAATATGCTTTTCGGCAATGTTGCGGAGATTGTTACATAATGCCGTCCATTGAAAATGCATCTTCGTGGTTGCGTATTATACAAGCAATTTAACAGAACATTTTGAGCCGTTTGAAGATTTACAATCAGCAAACGAACCGCACAGATTGTATATCAGCAACTTATGGATGTTCTATTTGGAGTTTAATTGTCTCCGGTTGCCGATGATCGATGCACAATGTTATAATTACTAAAGTTTAAGACAATCCTCTGAAAATATTTACAGTACAATATGTAATACTAAAGAAAGCATTTAATGGATACGTCACACGGCAGTACCGATGCCCATATGCAGGAGACTCCCACGCAGCGTTGATAAATATTTATGAGGGTCTTAACCGAGACACATTCACCATCCCCTTTAATATAATGTTTTATTTCGTGTTCCGGTGCTTAAGTGGCTCGAACAATCGCATAATATTATGATTTATATGAAGTCAAAGACATTTTTTTCTGCTCCAGAGCAGAATTACCCTGTCATGTGTAGCAGCCTAGCTAATGTGGCATACATTTTATGTTTTAATGATAATAAAATGCTCGCTTCATCAGAGTTCTTTACTCCTTGTTCGTACGGCATTCATTCGTATGGATTCTTAAGCTAAAATTGGTTTGACCCGTTTAACTCGCTTATACCAAATTAGACGGAAACCATGCGTAATAGTTTGTTATTTATGCTCTTAGATGCGTCATTGGGCCCTTCTATAAATCTGCCTTGTGATGAGTGTCTCTAGAACATCTTATAAACCTACCATTGACATGCTTGTTCATTGAAAACAAATTAATCAAATGCTTCCCCAGTACAATTGTTCATTTACCCTTCCCATCCCAATAAACACTCGGCAAATTATGATGCTGGTTTTTTCGATATATTAGCCCATTCCGCTCCGTTCTAACATTAAACGCGACCACGCAGCTTCCTCTCGCGCGCTATCTCTTATGAGTGCAGTATAATTTATCACATCCACGTTTAAATTCAAAGTGCCACAGACTATTCAACCTATGATTAGCAAACACTTATCCCGAAATTTTATATACTGATTTAAATGTGTTTTGTTATCACGAACGAGATGCACTGAAGCTAACACATTTAGATCATTAAAATACAATAGTTTCCTTTATAAGGATATATCAGTATTATAATGGACCCCTACCCTGACCATGGTAACGCGCCACTCTGCCTCATTAGTCTACTTAGCTACATTGAGTGCATGTAGAGGTGGAGGAGGAAATCTGTAGACAACCATTTTGCATTCATGGGTAATGTATTGTATGGTACAATCTTTTGATGCGCATATGCTACTATGTTCCTAATCGCAATAGTAGCTGAACGCGTTTGTCTAATTGTAACAGCTTCATTAGATGGCAAAGTACGTTGATGAACCTTTAGAGAAACATATGGTTTTAATTTGGAAGCACATACAAGTAATGTACAATTTCCCGGTCACTCAAGCAACACTTACTTCTTTGTAAAGGCGGATAATTTTGGTCATTTGCAATCTCGATTTTGTCTATTACCCGTAGCTAATAGACCTCGGATAGTCATTGTAAAATACCGTTTATCAGCAGACACGCTCCACGCAGGCTAGATGTGCGCTAAAGAATATCGTCATTTTAGGAACGCATAACAAAATTATCGGTTAGGCACAGCGCTGTAGTTGATTAAATTTATAAAAATAAGAAGTGCAGTGGCAGTTCTACAGCGCCTATGCAACTGCGCATCATGTAAGCGAAAACATAGACGATGTTTGTATAGGGTACACGTACTTCTAATAGACAGTTTAGGTATAATACTGATCCTGTACTATTCACTATCTTGTCAGTTGTCAATCATTGCGATGATTACGGGTCCGATTAGGCAAGACCTATAACACGATAACAATTCCAAATGTGGTCTTCTTTACTATATACACATATATATACATATATATATCTATAAATATATATATAAATATAAATATAGATATTTATATATATATATAAATTGATATATATATATATTTATATATATATATTTATATATATATATATATATATATTATATATATATATATATATTTTTGTATATATATATAAATATAATTATATATTTATATGCATAAATTGAATATGTTTATATATATATACATATATATATATATAAATATATATATATATATTTATATTTTTATATATATATATATATATATATATGCATAAATTATATATGTTTATATATATACATATATGCATATATATATATGCATATATATATATTTATATATATTTTATGCATATATATATGAATATATATATATATGCATATATATACATACATATATATTTGCATATATATATATTTATATATATATATATATATATATATATATATATATATATATAATTATATATATGTATACATTTATATATTTATATATATATATATGTATGTACATATGTATAAATATATATATATATATATATTTATATATATATATGTATACATATATATATATATTTATATGTAGTCGTTCCTTTTGACGCAATAACAGAAACCGGCACAAGTGCAGATTTAGGAGCTTTGTGTCAAACAACATGTGATCAATTTCGTTTTTCATTAATTGAGCCGATCATTTACCATTTGACATGCAACATAGTTCTCTTCGCACTACGCGGCTGATAATCCACTTGTTATCCATCTTAGCTCTGCCTCGTGGGATACCAACACAAGGGGTTCGATTTTCCCGTACGCCTGATCAGAATTTCGTTCGTTCTTTAGCTATTGCAACGTGCTCACTCCACAGCTTATATCTTTCGGCAACCCTTAGCCCAAGAGCTGGGTATTCCAGCTTGTACGCAAGCATTGATTTAATCACTGTTGCATTTTATTATCCGTGCTGTAACTACATTGGGTACGTATCGAAACAGGTGTTGAAGTTATCACATTCGACAAAAAACTGCTCAAGCAGGTTTTATAATTGTTATGTTCGTCTTCATTGGCAACGGCCACTTAATCTCACTCTACATTAACATTCAAACTACAAACACAAGGCTCTCTCTCCATCATGCGTACATGTAAATAACTGGAAACAATCGGCAAAAATTTTTCGGATATAATGCAATAATTAAAACTCTATCTTGCAAAGGATTTGTCGCTCTCATTGGTGTCATCAATGACACTTAACCCATGTGACTTAAAGATGTGGTTCTACACTGGTGGGCACATTTTGCATTAATTGAAATTGTATTTCGCGAATTATTTTAACTAGTGTTATAGACGTCCTCTTTTATCATGACATCGATATCAGTATTGGCTTTGATTGTGACCACGGAACAAATATTTCTAAGACTGCAAATGTTACATAACTCGCCATTAGGCTTTGTCAAGTTAATCGAGAAATAAATGAGCTTGCTTAATAATGATAACTGGGTTTAGGCCAAGAGCTTTTTCTGAATAGCTGACGAAATAACCAATTTAACCCGATATGATACTCGTGTCGCCTGCATTGTATGGATTGAGAGGTATGGTTTAACAGAATGAGGTGCTGCAATAATACATAAATTCACATAATGCGTCTGACAAAAAAACATTTTGTGTGTGTCATTACGAATGCTGGGGTAATAATGTCGTTTATTCCTACAACATGTCCTGTATGCTTTTGCATGGTCCGGTGCAAACAAATGTGCTAATATGAGGCACCCTAGAGAGGGTTCAAAAGCATGAATGGCTCAATTGTATACGCATTGTTCATACTGAACAGAAACATTACTACGTCTATCGTGTAATGTGGCATTTATCACTTAGATGATGTTATTCCAAAAGAATGGAGAGATTGTAAAGGCTATTTGATCAATACCAGTTCATAAACCCACCGCTTGTTAGGCAGTACTGTAACCTTAACAAGGAAAGCTAGTCATCTCGAAAAATGAAGGATAACGGTAGATCGACATGAGACTTTTCTAACTATTAATGATATTACGTGCAAACACATTTGTCTTGTATCATTATACAGTACTTGAGTGTCAACGGAGCTGGTGAAACATGAGACTATTGACACAATACCACGATATTCATTTCGCAATGGAATTATTAGGTATTGTACTAATCTGACACATTTCATCTTAAGTGGTGATTAGCTTGATACTTAATAATGTCAAAAGTTCTCATTTGATCGGCAAATAATCGCAACTGTAGCGCGTCTGACCAACTGTAGCTAACTCATGCTTACACGCTAGGTGCTATTCGACGTTAAACGGTTCCTATAATACAGTGAATCAATCTTTGATACTGTTTCTGTCAAAAATGATCATGCATTTGTATCACGGAATGCTCTCATTAATTCAAATCGCGGAGTTCAGTAGATCAGAATATTTGACAACAGACGGCTATAATATTATGCATGGAGAATTGCAGCTGGATAGCAATATTTTCACTACATGCAATGTACACGAAGAGAACATATTGGAAGGTGCCTTGAAAAGTTGTAAGCGTTTTCTCTAGCAGAAAAATAATTTCGCATGTAGTTATGATAGATAAATAGAGAAGATCAATTAGTGGCTCATTTGCTGGGAAAGCATATTACTGTTATCGTCATAATATGCTCCTACCCGCTATTTATTACCTACCAAGCTCACTGGGCTAGATCCTATTGCTTATTACCGTTGACGAAGCATATACGTCAAACATTTGGATATCAATAACACGTACGCCTCAGAGGGACGTTGTATCAGCTGTTGATAGAATACCTTGGAGGAGGCAACTCAATTGCTGTCCTGTCTAGACTCTGTGGTGTCGCACATAAACACAATTCACAGCACACAATCGAAACTCCTTAATTTCCCGATAGAATTCGTCCACCGAAAACTGCGCGGATCAGGCTCATACAGACAAGTATAATCATCAAACTTCACATACACATTGGAGATGCTCCTGGTAGGTTTACCAACATGCAAGACTAAAGGTGCGCCTAGATAAAACATTTCTGTGTTCTATACCTGCTAATCGTGAATTCATCCTTCAAATGACAAAATTATATATATATGACAGCTATGAGATGCGATCGATCCCTGACTGCCGGGTGCGTCTTTAACGAAATTAAACTGATTTGCCTGTAATACATATGTTTAATTGTGACCTTTGCGAAAACGATATAGATGAATAGAAAGCATGTGAGTTATATATGACCAAAACGCATTCAGTATCACCAAAATCAAGAGTTTTAGCGCAAATATACCGCATATCACAGAGTACAATGTAACCTGCGTAATAAGATTAATGACCACTGCTTAACTTTTTCCATTACAACTAAAACTTACCCTATTATCGATGTTTCGGAACTTACAGTAGGAGTTATTTCCTCATTAATCAAATCGCTGATTGATCGATATTAATCAGGTGAAGTGTTCTTGGTTAAAACATCACAAATAATCCCTGTTCATCCAGTGAGTTTCTCTGTCAAATTGATCAATATCCTCCTAGAATGATATCATGTGTTCCAATTTTAATCACGCTGAGAGAGTTAATTATAACTATGTTCGATCCAATATATTTGAAGTTATGTAAAGTTCGTGAACATTCGACACATTCTGTTGAATATGTGGATGTTGCGTACGTCAGCAACTGTTGGGTGACTGCTCTCGTCGCTACGCATACTTAACACCCTTATACGTTACTGAACATAAACCATTAGGCCAGTCGTATTGCTTTCCGCCGCTCATGCTCTTAGATGTGCCATTGGTCCCTATCGTTGCACTGCCTGGTTTCTCTAGAGTACATAATCTGCCGGTTATCGACCCGATTGTCCATTTACTGCGCGCAAATACTGCCACGTAGTAGAGCACAATAGATTTGTCGTTTCCGTGACAACATTTACTTGACATTCCCAGCGTGTGTACCCAATTAACACCCAGTGAAGCTTGGTGATAGAGTTTTAGATATTTTAGGCTTTGTCGTATTGTATTGCGCAGTTGCAAATTCTTCTGACGGACCATTGTACATTTCCCACTAATGTATATTTGCTAATCACATCCATGTATCAGACGAATCAGTTAAAGATAAATCAGATCATCTGATCTCAAATACGCGTAGCACCAATCTTTACTCTAGTTCGGTTATCTATGTAATTACCGGGCGAATCGGGCAGACACTACTACGTATCGATCCTTGACATATACCGGCTTTCCTCGAACAGGGTGTATATTTCTTCTAACAGGCCCTGACCATTCTGCTAAACGACATCGATGGCAGAAAATATCTACAACGGCGCAGTTTAGGGCAATTCATCCTCCACTATTGATGACCGTATTCACTTCAAAGAGCCTAATATATCATCGTGCTTTAGTTACACTGCCCTTAATAATGATGAACTGTGTCGGCCAGACATCTGCATATTTCGGCTGCATGTAACTGTAAACAAATCTTCGTATTTCGTTGTCGACAAATTTCCGTCTATTTCGTTGTTAATATCGTCCAAATGCACTACAACTTAGGTGAACTATTCACGCAATTGTTCTGAATAGCCCTATGCGGCCTATATGTATGCCAGCTTATGTGGCTGACGTAATTGCTAAAAACATAAGAGCAAATTTAATATGTGATATCTTAACTCAACAATACACAGCTCAACGACCGCAGCAATTACATGCCGGCTCTTAAGGTAGTCAATGGTTGTATACACGTGGAGCGGTGGAGGGTTATAACAACTCTGTAATTCGAAGGACATCTGTTACAATTTCGGATATGAAATATCGTGTTCTTTCGTAATGAAACATAAACTAAATTAATGATCTGATCCAACAAGAAGACCACCAAATTCTAGTGAACATCACCCAGGTGGCTTCGCATTATAGATGCAAGTGAGCTGTTATTGCTCAGAGGAATTGAACGGTATCGTTAGCATGGAATAACCGAGTCTTGTTCGCGTAGAATGGATAGCAATATTTGCTTTATCATAAATAACCTCGACTTTTGATTCGAAACACTCTCAAATATGTAACATTGAGCGACAACGGGTATTATGTTGCTGCTAGGGTGTATATATATATATATATATATATATTATATATATATATATATATATGCACAAATATATATATATATATATATATATATATATATATATATATATATATATATATATATATACATTTACATAAATATATACATTTACATAAATACATATACATTTATATATATATATATGTACATATATTCATATGTTCATATATGCATATATATATATATATATACATACATATATATATATATATATGTATATATATGTATGTAGAGTGATGTAGTGGCCTAATGTTGCCATTTTGCTCAGATGATTACTTCCTTAAATTATCGGATGGGGCCGTCTCAAACATCTTGTTGCTGTTAGAAAAATCTTTGATACCCGCATACCGACGAAAAGAAAATAAGACCTTTAGGTGCAGGTTTAAAAGCAAATTAAATAATTTAATACATGCATGCGGATAATGTTTGGATCAAGGGCTTGAAACGACTTGTATGATTTCACTCTACAATCGAGACAATTTGTGTGCAGTTAAACAAATCGATTATTTGAAAAATCAGAACATTATATAAATTAAATTTGTGATAGATTTTGCCAAGTTTAAGTTAAAATTAAGAACTGACGCGTCGGTTTGGCGTTTAAGGTTTGGCGATTATTCTTAATAATTAGCTCAGCATACTTTGAGGCAGTGCATGTTAATGTCAATAAACAATGATGAAATGGTGATATCAGTTTTCATTGCCAGGACAGCATACGTTTAGCTGGCCGTTCCATGCCGTCAAAAAGCTGCATAATTGCTTTATTTCAAATGTCCCATCTCAATCTTAGCTTCGAACCTTATATGACTAAGCTATCGCCATGTATTGGCTATAGCGTGGATACAATCGCTGAAAAGCATGTAGTACTACATATATGTAATGTAGGTTGCACAGACTGATAAGTGGATTGACTTTATATGTTAAAGATGTGATAAACAACCTTATGAATACTGTAAAAACATATTTGTTACAAAGAGAAAGAGAGAACATATATCCGATTAGTAAATTGTACTTTGACATATTACTGTGACATCAGTGTAGCATCTTCTTCCTTAAAAATTCCTCGAATGACAATTGCAATAACTATAGGCTGTTGATAAAGTGTTCACCTAAACGTGTGAAGACTAGTTCCCAAACGTATGAGTTTCCAAAGCTACCCAGTCGCACATTGTGTGAAACAAGAGCCATAGCATGACACCCCTTCCCCATTAGAAGTGCTAGATTACGTGGACTGTTGCTCTAAGTTTCCAAGAAAGAACGATGGTAGATGCGTTAATATGTCGCCAGCTTTGCAGCCGCTTTGAAAGTATTCCGAGCATGTAATAATGGGTCGGCAACCTTTTCTCAACAATTCCACAATATCAGCCGCATGTGAAGTCTCTTCTGTTAAAATATACCCAATTGTACTCCACTAACACCCGAATAAGGTTAAATCAATCTTTTACATCGTAGCGGATCTATGTAATTTCCATGCATGGTATGAAACGCTATATGCAGTTCCTGTATATCCGTAACTGTAAAAGCGCCACCGTTTTCATCGTGAATTTTGTAATTAGCGGTCTCTATGTGAAATTTAATATTTTCTCACCTAATCGATGCAGACTAGCCATTCACCATATGTAGAACATTACTACTGTGAATTGTCGCTATTCAATGTATCTGTCGTTACATAGTTGTATAAGTATATAATTTTTGGTACTAGCAAAAAATGTTATACTATTCACCAGTTTATAACATCTAATGGTCTTCAGTAGCGATGATACGATGATTTTTCGTATGTTTAACCTCCCATAAAGAGAACAAGAAGCCAATGTTTGGGATTAACCCCATTCACAAATCACACACACACACATACACCCTCTTGTCCCAAACGAGCACATTTATCGCTATAACCATGTGCTTCTCCTTTTTAGACATGAATAAGCAGGGACGGTACTATTGAACTCCGCCAATCAATCTTTCCATTGTTAATGATAAAACTCCGTCGTTACCACGCACTAGGGTTTTAATTATATCACATCACGCCACATGTGTAACTCGCTTACGAACGTTTACCACATTCAACATTCGTTTTGCAGCTGTTCTTTGTCTATTGACTTCCCGAGGACGGTGAACTTTGACAAAAGCTTAAACAGCGCAATAACATAGGACAAAACTTGGCCCGATTGCTACCGGTACCACATACTTTCCTATGCAGCTAAGCTACACATCGTTTCTTGTCTATAAATGCTCCGGCTCAGTGTTTCAAACACAAAATTGACAAGTGAAGGGGCAGAACCCCGCAAATAGTCTGTTCCTCAGTGATTGGAATGCATGAGAAAACCCCAAATTTAATTAGTGCTGTTGTTAAGGCTATCAACACATCGACACGCATCTGCAATGAAAGTTAATCAGATAATGACACCATTCATGTTAGGTTGGAACAGAACAGCACATCTACCCCCATCTGAGATCAGTTCAACGGTATATTTCACATTCACTAAGTTTCATTCCTATTGACTATAAACGGCGCATTGCAATGGGAACATATTTGTCTGTACCCTGTCAATCTTAATGTCACTATATGAGCATCGACGCAAACAAGATAAACCATGACTTATGCAACACGTCACCAGGTAAAGTAAGTTAATACCGTCCTTGTGGTCATTTAACTGATAAAGGTGAATAGTAAAGGATATTTAATTCGCATGTTCGATTATTTATATATAAATATGAAAGTTGCTATAAACGGATTAACGCACTTAAAGAATAACTCGCAGGTTGGGATTTTGCGCTGATGCTTAAACATAAGATCGCGCTTGAATGAACCATAATACAAACTGAGACAATCATTGCAAGAATAGGCCGCAAGTGATGTGCACTCAAATTTGCTTCATATGATAATGTGCCGTAATCTTTCCATTTCAAATTTAGGTCATCATAAATAACCATGTACAGTGTAGATGATTATTCAACAAGTTGCTTCAGCACTACTTCCGAGAATATATATAAGGGGTTACAGGAAATATAAAGCGTAGATCCCACGTAGCCGTTAACTTAAGCGTCACACACAAAGATATCTTTGTGGAGAAACCAGTCATCTACGTGATATATGCTATTTCGCCGTGGTTGAACACCAAAGGTCTGACGGCGCATGACAATGTAAAAGACAATAGTAATAGTTCATACATGTGTACTGCTATTAAATTACGATCTGATAGAACTTAACTGATGTTTGCAGCGCTACTTAAGTATAAGTAACATATCGAATGTAAATATCATTATTCAAGTAGCTTAAATCTGCGACTGTGTCAAACATATCAGTGGTTCCAACATAAGCTCCTTTCTGACTCTAATCACAACATCCTAATATGAAGCGTGGGAATTAAGGTTATACTCAGGGATAAACTTCCTGTTATGGGACTATTATGGAAACATCATAGAAGTCGGAATAGACAGGGAACGACTATAGGTTGCTGTGGCGGATTTCACCCGACATTTGAATTTGTCCATTAATATGTTCTATTATAAACTGCGTACATCATATATCATATATGTTTATGAAAGTCAGTTATAAATTTTTTCATCAGTTGATTGTTTTACATTGCTTGGCGTTAGGCCATTCGACGGTTTATAGGTCTGACCTCAAGAACTTCCAATCATTTTCTGCACTGCATGAAGGTTTACATAAAACAAAACAGACTTCCATTAATTGTACAATTTTGTATTCCTAATCGTGCGCTAGACTTGCGGTCTATATAATTCGGTCAAATACATACAATGGTATTACAAACATATGTGTATGGTATAATATTAACATTGTTTTTGTTCGTGCGTGTATGTGTGTGTGTGTGTGTGTGTGTGTGTGTGTGTGTGTGTGTGTGTGTGTGTGTGTGTGTGTGTGTGTGTGTGTGTGTGTGTGTGTGTGTGTGTGTGTGTGTGTGTGTGTGTGTGTGTGTGTGTGTGTGTGTGTGTGTGTGTGTGTGTGTGTGTGTGTGTGTGTGTGTGTGTGTGTGTGTAACAAAAGCAAATTTCCAAATATTATTTTTTAACACAATGAGACACCAGCCAACTCAACTATTTCTTGGAGGAATATAGGCTGCGGATAGGAACAATATTTCGACGGATGTTGTGGGGTCGTCAGCTGAGCGTTGTGAGTGTTGTTTGTGAATGCTGTCGCATTGCCTGTGCCTTAAGATTTCTTCCATCAAATCAGGTGTATAGGCCACTTTCCGTTCAGATATATATATATATCTGAACTCTTTCTATGCAGTCTGATTTTAGGTCTCTTGAATATCATCCGTGTATGCTTTTGGAGCATTTCTGTACTTTTTCTACGAGTTCTAGTTGTCTAGAATCAAACACACCATCTCCTACAGTTGTTTTATTTTGGAACTTCATCTGCGTAAACTGACCGATCTGACAATCCTACAGTTCAAATATTTGTTCAGTCAAACGCCAGAATAAGGTTTTAGCAAATTCACTTTATAGCTTTTTGTATTAACTTACGAATCACCTTAAAAAATGTTGCCACAGTACACTTATGACAACCATAGTGCAGTAGAATACAAATCACGCAAATGCATAGATAACCTCTATTGGACAAAGTTACTGCAGCGTAGTAAAACAATCATGAAGCATTTTTCGCATTTTGCCTATGGCGCCTACGAAAGTGAAAGATGTGTCTAGAGAGGCTATTGATGTTTTACCTTCACTGGCGTGCAATATCAGTATGGCATAATACACCAGGTAGGTGTTTTTGTATATATGACGTCAAAAGAAGGCAATTTTGCTTTACTTAAGTAGTCTACTCCTCGGCGCAGGCATATTCTCTGTTGTACGTGTCACTGACTAATAACTGATCATATAAAATCCACTTTTGCAGAATTTAGCAACGAATGAAGTTCTAGTCTCTGAACACACCGGCATCATCAACGGATATTCCTCTGTTTGCTGTTACTATGATATAATGTTTAGCAGTGATGTAAATATTTCTATTGAATGCAGTTGCTTGCCTATGAATCTTCTTGGCTTCCATTACCATATTATAAATATACTAGTGCACTATTCTGCACTCTCATATCTGATTAATGAAGGTGTTACTAAATGAAAAAAGCGTCGAATGTTTATCCTGTTATTTTATCTTACTCATTTGATAGGATATGAAGTATATGTAGCCAACTGATTGCTAAAACTTGGCAAACATTTTGAGCCGCTTAGAATAGTCGTGCAAATGTTGATAGTTGAGCAGTAAAGGATGTAGTTAATAACTTCTTGTTCTCAAAATTATACCAAATTTATTTCCTTATAGGCCACAAGCCCGGGCTAGCATAGATGATTGCAAGCACATGCTTGTTGTGTAATTAGAATAGATGAAAGATAAACAGAATTTATCTCTATAAAATTGCCAAGGTGTCATGAAATGTACGGTCGGTCATGGTACGGTGACTATTAATGTCCACAAAAAGTATGTCGCTGCTATTGAGACAAGATAAAGACTTAATTATGATAATAATTGTAAACAAAATCAAGTTAACGGAAATATTACAAAACATTTCGAGGTTTACGCAGGTCTAATATTTTACGACAGAAAGGCCCAGATGTTTTTATTACAAAACCGGAGGCGTTCGATGCTTCAATATGTGAAAATTTAATTTAAATGCAGACTCGCGCGTCCGAACTTTGTATCATTAACTTGCTACTCATGTAGACCCAATGATTACGGCCTCAAAAAACGGTATGATCGCATCTTCGTACATCTTTTATGCCCAGTAATGTAATCATAAAACACAGAAATGCTTGGATGTTGCATTTACTAGACCATTTACAACTTAATATACGAATTATATTTCTACAAAATCCCTCAAATGATATGCAATTCATTTATTGTCGATGCAAATACCGAAAATTTAAGAAACGTTACAGTCCAAGCTGATACATATGTCACATATGTTGTTAATGAAATCAATAGGTTTTGCCTCAACAATTACTCAAGTAAGCTCATAGATCACTGTTTGGTTTGTATTAACATTTATTGTGGCATAGGATATAAGAGGATGTTATTAAAACGCTACATATATTATTTGCGGTGTAAGAAATTTGTGTGTGTTTTATGCTTAGCCCATTCCTTGCTTAGAGGTATATAATCACTTTTAGCTAAGGATTCATTCTCTTGGTTTCTCGCGATTAGAATATATTGGACCCATTTACCATGTTCTGACCTTGTTGGAAGTGAATAGCTGGTTTAGGTCCTGCCATTGCATTTTAATTTGCAGCTGATGTGTTATAAGACCATTCCGCTACAATTCGCGGTTTAAAGCATCATACAAACCCATTATTGACCGACTTGGGCAGCAGTTGCTACACTAGTATCGCCGCATAGCCATTCGCAATGAATGAGTCACAATATTAGCATACGGTACAGCTGCTTCGGACCTACACGAGTACATAACCTGCCAGTGTGTTCTAGGAAATCGCATCCATGTGTCTAATGAAGCATTAAACTGTTTTTGTGATGGTAAAAAGTCTTGCTCATCTTGCCCAGTTGACGAGTTCCTCAGACACTGTTACATACTGATCATAAAAACCAAAGACTGGATTTATCTTCATTATTATGTTATGAGGCTGTACCATTGATTAATGGAAGCGGCACCGTGTACACTTTGTCGGAATATTTTGCTTTAAGTGCATTTTCAAATATCGTGTTTATATTTCAACTGCACTATGTGTGGCCATATATCCGTCAACCAACCGTCAATCATGCCACAGGAAAAAGCTGTAGTAACGGTGATTGATATATGTTGTGTCTTAAAGCATGATGTTCCACCGTGGATATTGGATCACTCTTCTTGCTTACTGTTTATTGTTGTCACTAATAATAGTTTGAGATTTTAACATTATACAACACATAATCAAATTTGATGGATGTTTGTTTCATAGTATTAATTTGAACATACACAAACGTACAATCTCAGCCTTGACTAGATGCAGACAGTTAATCAAGGGAAATTATTGAGTGTCATTATTTACTAAAATGACAATGTTGCTTTGTTGTTTCAGTATGTGTTATTCAATTGAAATGCAGACTTTAGCCTCATAGGCCTTTTGTCTTCTCATATTGCCCTAAAAGAAATTATTGTATGATCTTATGCTCGAACATCCGTTAGGCATAGCAAAGTAATAATTAAACAAGGGTAGCTTGGATGTTGCATATCAATACATCAATGCGTGAAGCAAAAGAGCAGACACAGAGGAGAGAAATCGTCATAAGTTATTTGTTCATCAAAGACTTGATACTCAGTCTATCGGGCATTCCTCTTAATGCTGCCATGTAACATTAATATCTATATGTGCGCGCATTAAGTCATATTATTAGACCATTTGCAGCTTATTTTACGAATTATATGCTCTACAAAATACTTTGATTTATATGCATTTCATTGATTGTTAAACACATCTTAGCGATTTAAATGGCCTCGACTTATTCGTCCATTGCCTTTGATTTCCCCTTGTATCTCAGATACGTGGTGCACTGCAATAGCAATGTGCTATAATGTGCTCGTACAAACTAAATGCTCTGACACTGTTATTTTGGCAAGCAAATGATACCGCCAAATCACTTAAAAAAGCAATTTTTATTACTAATGTGAGCATGCCTCTATTAAGCTGTAAATGCTGCATCGATCCGTCCATTGCCATTTGCCTGTCTACGCTTTGAACTTTTATCGATGCTGAAGCGACATTCGCGAGGAGTTATCCTTGTTTAGTGCCTAGAACATTAGTGTCTCAGTCGTTATCCACAGACTTCCCAGACATCTACTTAGACAATACTGCATATTCAAGAGCTATGGGATGCGTTCCAGCTCTAATTGAACGACAATATCTAAACGGAAAGCGTTTTTCTAATTCACGTTTAAGATTGTCACTTAAAATATCAAGTAGAAATTAAAGTCAAAAGAGGTACACATATCACACCTCTGTCCGAAGAGCTTACATGAAAGTCAAAATTGACAGGCCTCGTTTGAATGCGTGTCAGCCGCATCTTAAAGAGCGAATATAAAAATTTGCAAGAAAAGAAGACTTTTGCAAATATCAATAATGAATGGGACAGTGGGCTGAGAAAATTCGATTTGCCCCATAAATTCAGTTAGCTTCCCGGTTATCAATTCACATATTATTCAAATGATTACCTAAAGTGTAGTTTTAATAATTACGAAGAAAGTAATTGCTTCGATTTTGCTGGGAGTATGATCATTTTAAACGGCTTCTTCTGCCGATTTGCATGACCATCTAACCGTAGCGTTGATCAATATCTCGTCGGGCCTCGATTGATAGGCCTCTGTCTAATTACGTTAAATGCAATGCATCGGTACTAAGGGGGCGAGAACAATTACATAATATTTTGATTTGTCATGTGTATCAAAAATGTTCTTCTCTAGATGAGAAATACACTGTCCGGTACAGCAGTCTACTTATCATGGCATACATCGGATGGTTATATGCTAAAAGTGTTCATTGACCTAGTTGATTTGACATAAGGCCATTCCGCTCCACTTCTTGGTTTTTCGTCAAAAGTATCTTACAAGCCTATGACCATCAGGTTTGATGGTCACGTTTCGCAACAGTTGCTACACCCGGCCATTCACATTGAATGGGGCAAAATATACATATCGTTAAGTTGCCCTGTCATGGATTATGTAACATTAACTAGTGATTCTTTAATGATTGCTTGTTGTCACAGATTATACGAATGTCAGCTGCTATCGTTCATGAACAGCCTTTCAATGAGCATATGTTACACGGGGTTACTAATTGCTGAATGCCTATGTTTAATCATAACAACTTCTGTTAGTCGTAAAGACGTTGGTTCTGTACAGCAATACACACCCAGCACGTCAAATGCATTGCTCTTTGTCTCATCTATGCTAGCACACTAACAGATTACTGAGCCGATTGTGCGATTTATTTAGCATTGTGTAATTTATTGCTGAAATGAATGTTCCTTTTGGCATCCAACGCAAATCTGTCGTTGAACTTATAATACAACATATGGTTCTATACAGGAAGCACATCTCACAATTTTAATCTTCTCGGGCTCTCAAGCAGCACCTACCAGTGTGTAAGGCGTATTAATTTCAGTCATTATCAATCTTAATGTTCGCAAATGGTAACGAACAGACCCCGGATAGTCATTGTAAAAGGCTATCAGTTGACACACTTCGTAGAACTAAGATGTACGCAAACGTACAAGATCATTTCGGCAAAGCATTAACATCATATTCAATCAGTCATGTACTTACAAATCGGCTAGGCACAGCGCTATCGTTGAGTTAATCAACATCAAACATAAGTGCAGTGGTAGTACTACATTAATGTGTCTGCCCATGCCACTGCGCATCGTTTTAGCGAGTACATGGATGATGTTTCAACTGTGTAATAGCACTTCTAATTGACAGTTTACGCAGCGTGTTTAGGAATAATATTTGCACTTGTCCAGTCATTATTTTGTGGAGACATCTGTCATCCATTTTTGCGATGACCATGTGTCCAATTATGCGGTACCAATTGCACGATAACCGTTCCAAATGTAGTCTGAAAGGGATATTATATGATCTTGTGAATGCCTTTGTCCTCCGTATTTGTCGGGGACGCTGTGAACTACCCGGGGACCTTTCATAAAGCACGCTTTTATGTGGTTACTTAATGTACCCCGACCCCTCGTCAAGTGTATGCGAGCTAGATTGAAAGCCGCTTTGCGGTATTATATTTTTTTATACAAAACAGATGCAATATCGAAACTCGACGACTTTAGCATATTCACTTTCCGTACCATAACAACATTTGTTTACATTATCAACCAATGTGTGTTTGAGCTAATGAAGCTTGAGTCATGTTGGCTGATAAACAACCTTCGACAATCCTAGCAGATATAAAGACATGTGCAGGCACCTCCGACAGTGCTTGAGTTCCCACAAAGCGATGTCTGCAAGAGGACTCTCAACAATCGCAATTGTACATGGTATCTCTTTTAAGCAGTAGTAGTATAGAACAACCATTGTATGGATTATGCGAAAGCAATAGGGTTTCTCCAGAGGTGAATTGATGCATGCGGTTGTAACGGCCATATGTAAGATTGCCGGTTGAACAGCTTAAATGCAAAAGACTGGAAAACTGCAAACAACATATAACGATTTAGGCATTGCACCGTCTGACCGAACATAGCCTTTCGGCTTTATTTAAAGTTGACACATGAACCACAGTTTGGCGGAGAGCATTTAGTCTTCAATCAAGATCTATTACGCACAAAATATTACATTTTATCAGGTTGGCTTTCATTGGCATTGAGAGTGCCTAACGTTTATTACCGAGTGGAAAAATGTTTCTCACTTTAATGATTATATTGCTCGTCTGTGTCTTTATCAAAAAACCATGTCGCATTCATTCTTCTCGAAGAGACCTGACGACTTTGTTGAGCTTCATACGATTGTCTACTAACTTACACAGAGACGCTCGGTGATATCATTCCGCTCTGATGAAGAAAATAAATACGACGCTGATAATCACGCAGATTACATTACAATCAACAAGAATATCTTACCATGTAGTGGAAATGCCCTTCCCTAACCATCAATTAGAGTTGTATGTGACAATTGTTGCTAATTACAGACAGCTAAGCCAGTAAAGCGTGAGGTAAAGCGGTGAATGTTCATTGTTCAGCCATCACAGTTGCATTAATATATGCAGATTGCTTGTATTGGCTTAAAAATGTTCCTTTAGCATTACATTACGCATTTCAGTGTAAAAAATACTTCTGCCTCTCTGCGTAATGCAAAAAAACTATTATTCTAAAATAGTTCAGCGAACAGTTACAGCATTTAAAGATCCTCTCAAGCATGATCTATTATGGTTTAGAGATCATCTGTTTCTCGGAACTATGCTTTTCGGCAATGTTGTGGAGATTGCTACATAATGCCGTCCATTGATAATGCATCTTCGTTGTCGCGTAATATACAAGCAATTTAACAGAACATTTTGCGCCGTTGGAAAATTTACAATCAGCTAAAGAACCGCACAGATTGTATATCAGCAGCTCATGGATGTTCTATTTGGAGTTTAATTGTCCCCAGTTTCCTATGATCGATGCACAATGTTATAATTACTAATGTTTAAGGCAATCCTCTGATAGCATTAACCGAACAATATGTTATACTAAAAAGCATTTAATGGATACGTCACACGGCAGTACCGATGCCCATATGCAGGAGACTCCCTCACGCAGCGTTGATAAATATTTATAAGGGTCTTAACCGAGACACATTAACCATCCCCTTTAATATGATGTTTTATTTCGTGTTCCGGTGCTTAAGTGGCTCGACCAATCGCATAATATTATGATTTATATGAAGTCAAAGACATTTATTTCTGCTCCATAGCAGAATTACCCTGTAATGTGTAGCAGCCTAGCTAATGTGGCATACATTTTATGTTTTAATGATAATAAAATGCTCGCTTCATCAGAGTTCTTTACTCCTTGTTCGTACGGCATTCATTCGTATGGATTCTTACGGCTAAAATAGGTTTGATCCGTTTAACTCGCTCATACCAAATTAGACGGAAACCATGCGTAATAGTTTGGTCACAGCTTTTTGTCGTTATTTATGCTCTTAGATGCGTCATTGGGCCCTTCTATAAATCTGTCTGGTGATGAGTGTCTCTAGAACATCGTATAAACCTGCTATTGACAAGCTTTTCATTGAAAACAAATTAATCAAATGCTTCCACAGTAAAATTGTTCATTTACCCTTCCCATCCCAATAAACACTCGGCAAATTATGATGCTGGATTTTTAGATATATTAGCCCATTCCGCTCCGTTCTAACATTTAACGAGACCAAGCAGCTTCCTCTCGCGCGCTATCTCTTATGAGTGTAGTACAATTTATCACATCCACGTTTAAATTCAAAGTGCCACAGACTATTCAACTTATGATTAGCAAACACCCATCCCGAAATTTTATATACTGATGTAAATGTGTTTTGATTTAACGGACGAAATGCACTGCAGCTAAAACAAATGGATCATTAAAATCCAATAACTTTCCTTTATAAGAATATATCAGTATTAGAGTGGACCCCTTCCCTGACAGTGGTAACGCGCCACTCTGTCTCGTCAGTCTACTAAGCGACATTATGTGCATGTGGAGGTGGAGGAGAAAATCTGTAGACAACCATTTTGTTTTCATGGGTACTGTATTGTATGGTACAATCTTTTGATGCGCATATGCTACTAGGGTAATTGGAGGTGGAGGAGGAGGAAATCTGTAGACAACCATTTTGCATTCATGGGTAATGTATTGTATGGTACAATCTTTTGATGCGCATATGCTACTATGTTCCTAATTGCACTAGTAGCTGAACGCGTTTGTCTAATTGTAACAGCTTCATTAGATGGCAAAGTACGTTGATGAATCTTTAGAGAAACATATGGTTTTAATCAGGAAGCACATATAAGTTATGTACAATTTCCCGGTCACTCCAGCAACACTAATCTCTGTGTAAAGGCGGATAATTTTGATTATTTTCAATCTCGATGGTGTCGATTACCCGTAGCTTATAGACCTCGGATAGTCATTGTAAAATGCCGTTTATCAGCAGACACGCTCCACGCAGGCAAGATGTACGCTAAAGAGCATCTTCATTTTGGGAACGCATAACAAAATTATTGGTGAGGCACAGTGCTATAGTTGATTAAATTTATTAAAAACAGAAGTGCAGTGGCAGTTGTACAACGCCTATGCAACTGCGCATCATAAAGGCAAATGCACAGACGATGTTTTTATATGGTACACGTACTTCTAATAGGCAGTTTATGCAGCTTTTATAGGTATAATACGGATCCTGTACTATTCACTTTCTCGTCTGTCGTCAATCATTGCGATGATTATGGGTCCGATTATGCGGGACTAATTGCACGATAGCAATTCCAAATGTGGTCTGAAAGGGACATTATATGACCATGTTAAGGCCATTATCCTCCTAATTTTCCGAGGAGGCTGTAAACAACGGTGAGACCTTGTCGTAATACACACTTTTATGTAATTCTTAAATGCATATCGACCCATTAGTAAGTGTGTCTAATTTCGACACGGAATTGCACTAGATCGTGAAATTGGTTCGTACAAAACGTCTGATCGTTAGCTTCTCTTTTGTTATATTAGACATTCTATCACTTTTTTTACTACAAAAACATATATATATATATATATATATCTATATCTATAAATATATATAATATATATATATATATATATCTATATATATATATATATATATATATATATATATATTATATATATATATATATATTATATTCAATATATATATATATATTTTTATTTTTGACGTATATATATATATATATATATATATATATAATATATATATATATGCATAGATTTGATATATTTTTATATCGCGTTATATATATATATATATATGCATGTATATGCATATATATATATGCATATATATTTATATATATGGATATATATATATATATATATATATATATATATATATATATATCTATACATATATGCATATATATATGCATATATATATATATGCGTATATATATTATATATATATATATGTGCATATATATATATATATATGTATGTATATATATATATATGCAAGTATATATATTTATATATATATATATATATATATATATGTGTATATATATATATATATATATATATATATATATATATATATATATATATATATATCTATATATATATATATATATATATATATATATATATATATATATATATATATATATGTGTGTGTCTGTGTAGTTGTCCCTTTTGACGTAAAAACAGATGACGGCACAGATGCCGATTTATGAGTTTTTTTGTCAAAGAACATGTTATCAATTTCGTTTGTCATTAATTGCGCCGATCATTTGCCATTTGACATGCTGCATATTGCTCTTCGCGTTACGCGGCTGATAACCCACTTGTTATCCCTCTAGGGATACCGACACTAGGGTTCCCATTTTTCCGTACACCTGATCAGAATTTCGTTCGTTCTTTATCTATTGCAACGTGCTCACTCCACCGCTTATATCTTTCGGCTGCATTGTATGGATTGTGAGGTATGGTTCAACAGAATGAGGTGCTACAATAACAGATAAATTCACATAATGCGTCTGACAAAAAACATTTTGTGTGTGTCATTACGAATGCTGGGGTATTAATGTCATTTATTCCTAAAACATGTCCTATATGCTTTTGCATGGTCCGGTGCAAACAAATGTGCTAATATCAGGCAATTGCAGTTGACTAGTATCGTGATTGCAGCGCCTTTTGGCAGCCAACCAAACAGTATATTCAACTAATTTTAAATGGTATTATTAATGCGTGCACAATCAATGTCGCCACATCATTACATAAAACAGAAAAACGTCGATATTTATTACCCTAGTTTAATTACAAGGAACCACCATGACAGATACAAACATTCTGTTTCTATTGTTTGTGTCTGCGAATTCATGATCTGTGCTCTATTGTATCGAATACTATTTAGGGCTATACAAAGGGGCAAATGAAGCAATTTGGCGTGTCTGAATTACAAATGAACGCAATAATATCTTCTCCGATAAGCATTCTGAAGCACCTCATGGAGAATTTCAGCACGATATTTTAGCTTGATAAGCATAGTGTGATTTTCATATGCATTTTTGTACAGTCATAACGTTCAGTGATATGCATCAGGGCATAGCAATACCATGATAATTTTACAGAAACAAATTGATTGAATAAATGTGTTTTATATTTAAATTGTATGGTTGATGAGTCAAATAAGCTTAAGACTTGTCCATAAAGTTGCACGTTAATTTATGTTGTTTTTGAAAGGATGTGCTTTTCTTCAGATTTGACCCGCTCGGATCGCGAGTGCAACTGGGTTCTGCTATACATTATCATGCTCACGAGTGACTTACTATGTTTATCATTTATTGTAAGGTCATGTCAAGAGAAATACAATGCAACATGGGCCCAATGATAACGTTCATTAACTCCATCAGCATGCGATCATAAATGTCCCGTTAGAGCTTGTCCGTTCGGCCACAGATAATGACATAGATCATGGTTACCCGATAGCGTGCAGTGCCATAGCAGCTAATGTGTATACGCCTAGGCTCATTTGTATGATCGTCTCTCTGGTGATTGTTCAGGATCATGGGGTGCATACATTAGCAACGGTATCAGCGTGGCTAATGTGCATCTTTCTTCATGCATGCATACACCACACAGGTATTCGGTGTAACGGTCACATTGTAAGCAATTAACCTAACAAATTGCTCACAGACTTATGGACGAGCATTCGATTTACGCATTACGCCAATAAATATATAATCAATATAGAATACAGTACTCACATACGGTCATATGACGGATCGCACGTAATTATACTGTCGGAGGGAGAAGTTACTTTGGTTATCAAGAATGTGGATCTCTTTTATTCATAATTGAGTTCAACTTCGGTATTGTGAAAAGCCAGGACCGCCAATATAAGTGACCGAAATAGCCAGCCAAATGATCAAGGACTTATAATTTGACTTCACACTAGATATAATACTAACCATTCGGAAATAATCGACGGTCACCAAGTCTTGTTAGGCATGCATAAGGCATTCGCTCATGTAGAATGACTCTTGAGTCGACTGACTAACGACATGCATTGTTGGCTATATACACTGGCAGTGATATCTGATGATTTTACGTATTAGATATAGAGCATGTGCAGATTGAAAAAATGATTTTATGGTCACATTAGCAAAACGTCCAACGAGTAGATCACAAGTGGTACCCCTCAAGGATGGATACTAAAGGGGACTTTGTCTAGAAAACATCGAATGCTTCAAGACTTGTATGGTTAATTGAGCGCTTATTGGGTGAAATAATCAAGGACTTTCGCACCTGAAACTTTGTTAATGCGCTGTCAATGTTCTATCGGTAATCGCCCGTTATTTTATGTGCATAGCGCATTTCATAACTTGATGCATCATGCATATCATTTGTCCTTCAGACATATAATATGGCACATTAATTACAGCTATCCTTGAATAAGGGCTAAAGTGTCACCAGTGAATGAAATCGTAAAGGCACTAGTTTACTTCCATATGTCAAGAGAAGTCATTTGATCAATATATTATTGTCATTTGCATTATATTTGCAATTGAGTGTAATAGGATAAAAAGCATACACGACAGTCTATAAGCTGAATGTGTAACTAGTAACCAAAGATAAGATATCCGTTTATATACCATCCACAGTGCCAAGGCTTGGAATGCAATCCACATGTAAGTGGTGCGGGTCTTATGGACCAAAGGTCAAAGCCTAAAGCAATGGACCCTAAGTTCAATTTGCATTATTGGTAGACTATGGATGCTTGAAATATATGCAGGCCGCCAATTGGCTAATAACTGAACGTGCTAACGTGTATCAAATGCGTCGCTTTTTGCAGGCAGCGCACTATACTCTGGCGGCTTCCCTTTTCATCCATAACTGTGTGTCTGCTGAACGCTATGATATGCTATACTATAAGCGATCATTTTAGGCTAAGTTTTACTTACATTCCGGCTACATAGCTGTTGCAGCATGTTTAAGGCTTTGGTAGTTTATATTAGCGGCAATGGCATTGGAAATGCTTTCATACAGAACCCAGTGCTTTTTATCACCTGTAACGACCTAGGACCAATGATTATACTTGGCATTTTGATATACTTCTTGCTAATGGTCGATTCATTATATAAAGACGTCGGATCAGGGTAACTCCTTGGCTGTTGTTCGTAAAGTAAACATATATAATATATTAGCATATATATATATATATATATATATATATATATATATATATATATATATATATATATATATATATATATATATATATATATACATACAATATGTAATTTTATTAAGCGCAAAAAAAGCTCCCCATATTCGAAAGCAACTAGTTATGATCGCCGATTTATTACGTTGCATTTCTTCTAATATTGCATTGCCTACCATTGTGCCATCAACACCGTTTTTCATAATAATTAGCTGCTCGTAAGCTGACTCACTTCAGATCTTCGAGTCGTAGTGGAAACACTCTTATATAAATGAAAAATTGGCTTGCCATACTTAATTGGATTGTTTTTTCTCCTCTAAAAAAATATTTGCTGTCATATTAGGCTAAGCAAACGAAACATACAACATTTCGAACAGGATGCTGTCGCTCATGAAGTTATTTATGGGCTCACTCGTTGTCAGGCATTTATTGTTCAGCAAAGTCTGATTAATGTAGAGCCCAGTTATTTCCGGTCCTCTATTTATCCTCTCTCCTTTATGCTTTGGGTTGACTATTTGAATGTATATCGGGAGCAGTCTTGTATTATAGATGCGACATTTACGACATATTGATATGTTCGTCGGCCAAGATAGTGGGTTTAAACTGCATTTACTTACTGAAGCGCAAGAATTAAGCAGCATGAAAATCGGCTTGTTAATAAGGTTGCTCTTGTTACCTATTTACACAATTGCGACATGGAATATAAACATGTTGTAACCTATAATGAACGCACATAAATGTACATAAATAGATCCAAAATGACCCTTACATCATTGGAAGTGGCCATTATAAGTCTTTTTGGTCATACACTAAAATATATTACTAGTGTGTTGTTGCAGATTTTGACACCTCACCAGGTCAGCTTGTTGGTATTGATAGATTGAAACGCTCTTGTCCATCCCAGCGGAGGATCAGCGAAATCCTTTATAACCCCATACATAGGCTTCTACGGGTGTTTACATTTGATTTGATAAGCTGATATGCAAGGCGATCTTCCGGCAGCGGAAGACTTCCCTGTTAAAATATTGCGCTTTGTTGGATGGCTCTTGTAACCCTCTGTTGGTCGATCAATTCCAATTAATAAACCCACCGCTTGTTAGGCTGTACTGTAACCTTAACAACAAAAACTCGTCATCACAAAAATGAAGGGTAACGGTAGGTCGACATGAGACTTTTCTAACTATCAATGATATTACGTGCAAGCACATTTGTCTTGTATCATTATACTGAGTATCAACGGAACTGGTGAAACATGAGACCATTGACTCAATACCACGATATTCATTTCGAAATGAAATTATTAGGTATTGTACAAATCCGCCACTTTTCATCTTAAGTGGTGATTAGCTTGATACTTAATAATGTCAAATGTTCTTATTTGATAGGCAAATAATCGTAACTGTAGCGCGTCTGACCAACTGTAGCTAACTCATGCTTACATGCTAGGTGCTATGTGTGAAAAAAATAACAGGTAATGCCATTGATTCGCTAAATGTGTCCAACAAATCAGCGATCAGTTTTGTTTCACATTCGATGTTGAACGGTTCCTGTAATAGAGTAATGACAGTGAATCAATCTTTGATACTCTTTCTGTCAAAAATGATCATGCATATGTATCACAGAATGCTCTCATTAATTAAAATCGCGGAGTTCAGCAGATCAGGATATTTGACAACAGACGGCTATAATATTATGCATGGAGAATTGCAGCTGGATAGCAATATTTTTACTACATGCAATGTGCACGAAGAGAACATATTGGAAGGTGCCTTGGAAAGTGGTAAGCGTTTTCTCTAGCCGAAAAATAATTTCGCTTGTAGTTATGATAGATAAATAGAGAAGGTCAATTAGTGGCTCATTTGCTGGGAAAGCATATTACTGTTATCGTCATAATATGCTCCTACCCGCTATTTATTACCTACCAAGCTCACTGGGCTAGATCCTACTGCTTATTACCGTTGACGAAGCATATACGTCAAACATTTGGTTAACAATAACACGTACGCCTCAGAGGGTCGTTGTATCAGCTGTTGATTGAAGACCTTGGAGGAGGCAACTCAATTGCTGTCCTGTCTAGACTCTGTGGTGACGCCCATTAACACAATTCTCAGCGCACAATGAACAACTCCTTAATTTCTCGTTAGTAATTTCCTACCGAAAACAGCGTTGATCAGGCTCAAACAGACCACTTTTATTTGAAAGCGCGCCATAATATGTTAACAAATGCTCTGCTACAATATCCTATACAAGCTTTGTTCAATTGCATATGCGTCTTAATGGTAACGTGACAACCAAGGTGATGCTTTTAAAACGGCCGTCGCTAAGGCAGTTCGTTGTACATAATGCATGCCACCAAAGCACAGACACACCGACGAATGCTGCAAATATAGACTGCCGTTATCAATGGCTATACAGCAATTTGAAGAAGAACTTTATTTGTTTCTAGCAGCCCAACAACAGCAAAAGCGACATATGCTACATATATATTGACGTGGTGTATTTCAGTATTTACGAGCCTATCTTGCGCTCTTACAAATATATAGCTTTGCTATCGCCAACTTGACATGCTGATATACCTGCTTCGGTACATGTGTATCGTCAATTATGCTATACTACTTAAACTAAGAGTAAACATAAATAGATGACAGCTGTTATTCACCTGCTCTAAAACCTATTTGGTTGTGATCATTCGACAATGCTAACGTAATTAAGCAAGATATTTGACACTGAAATGTCACTTAAAAACGTTACCTTCGGACTTCATAGGCGTTAATAAAGACAGGATGAACACTATACGTATAGCAGTCGATCCCACTCTCACAATTGGTATCATGTTACTGTGGCTTTTGTATGAGTTGGGTGGGGGGGGGGTGGTGTTTGATGGAACGAGTACCTGATTGATATGGCCTGTTTATTATCGTTGAGTTGAAAGTAGTCTTCCCGTTTAGCTCTTCAACCCGTGCACATAACCAGCATAGTGTTGATGTCAAACTTCTCATACACATTTGAGATGCTCCTGGTAGGTTTACCAGCATGCATGACTAAAGGTGCGCCTAGATAAAACATTTCTGTGTTCTATACTTGCTTATCGTAAATTCATCTTTCAAATGGCAAAATTATATATATATATATATATGACAGCTATGAGATGCGATCGATCCCTTACTGCCGGATGCGTCTTTAACGAAATTAAACTGATTTTCCCGTATTTCATAGGTTTAATTGTGACCTTTGCGGAAATGATATAGATGAATAGAAACCATGTGAGGCATATGTGACCAAAACGCATTCAGTATCAACAAAATCAAGGGTTTTAGCGCAATATATGCCGCATATCAAAGAGTACAATGTAACCTGCGTATTAAGATTGGCGATAAATGACCACTGCTTAACTTTTTCCATTATAACTAAAACTTACCCTATTATCGATTTTTCTGAGCTTACAGTAGGAGTTATTTCCTTATTGATTACATCGCTGATTGATTGATATTAAAAAGGTGAAGTGTTCTTGGTTTAAATATCACAAGTAATCCCTGTTCATCCAGTGAGTTTCACTGTTTAATTGATCAATATCCTCCTAGACTGATAACATGTGCTTCAATTTTAATAACGCTGAGAGAGTTAATTATAACTATATTCGATCCAACATATTTGAAGTTATGTAAAGTTCGTGAACATTGGACACATTCTGCTATGACTGCTCTCGTGGCTACGCATACTTATTTAACACCCTTATACGTTACTGAACATAAACCATAAAGCCAGTTGTATCGCTTTCCGCCGCTAATACTCGTAGATGTATCATTGGGCCATATCGTTGCACTGCCAGGTTTTTCTAAAGTACATAATCTGCCGGTTATCGACGAGGATTGTCCATTTACTGCGCGCAAATACTGCCACGCAGTCAACCACAATAGATTTGTCGTTTCCGTGACAACATTTACTTGACATTCCCAGCGTGTGTACCCAATTAACACCCAGTGAAGCTTGTGATAGAGTTTTAGATATTTTAGGCTTTGTCGTATTGTATTGCGCAGTTGCAAATTCTTCTGACGGACCATTGTACATTTCCTACTAATGTATATTTGCTAATCACATCCATGTATCAGACGAATCAGTTAAAGATAAATCAGATCATCTGATCTCAAATACGCGTAGCACCAATCTTTACTCTAGTTCGGTTATCTATGTAATTAACGGGCGAATCGGGCAGACACTACCACGTATCGATCATTGACATATACCGGCTTTCCTCGAACAGGGTGTATATTTCTTCTAACGGGCCCTGACCATTCTGCTAAACGACATCGATTGCAGAAAATATCTACAACGGTGCAATTCATCCTCCACTATTGATGACCGTATTCACTTCAATTAGCCTAATATATCTGATTTCGTCGCGCCTAAGTTACACTGCCCTTAATAATGATAAACTATGGCGGCCAGACATCTGCATATTTCGGTTGCATACAACTGTAAACAAACCTTCGTATTTCGTGGTCGCAATATTCATTCCACAAATTTCCACCCATTTTGTAGTTAATATCGTCCAAATTCACAACAACTTAGTTGAACTGTTCACGCAATTGTTCTGAAACAAAGTTCATAATAGCCCTATGCGGCCTATATTCATGCCAGCTCTCAAAAATCTTCTTGCTGTTGGCTGACGTAATTGCTAAAAACATAAGAGCAAATTTTAATATGTGATATCTTAACTCAACAATACACAGTTCAACGGCTGCAGCGATTACATGCCGGCTCTTAAGGTAGTCAATGGTTGTATACACGTGGAGAGGGGGTGGGGTATGTCAACTCTGTAATTCAAAGGACATCTGTTATAATTTCGGATATGAAATGTCGTGTTCTTTCGTAATGAAACATTAACTAAATAAATGATCTGATCTAACAAGAAGACTTCCATATTCTAGTGAACATCACCCTGGTGACTTCGCATTATAGATGCAAGTGAGCTTTGTAGCTCAGAGGAATTTAAAGGTATCGTTAGCGTGGAATAACCAAGTCTTGTACGCGTAGAATGGATGGCAAAATTTGCTTTATCATAACTTACCTCGACATTTTATTCGAAACACTCTTAAATATGTAACATTTAGCGGCAATGGGTATTATGTTGCTGCCATGGTGTGTCATCCTATCAATTGTTATGATCATTTATATGCAAATTAATTGCTTTTGCTCAGAGGCTATAAAAAGGTATCGTTAGTGTGGAATAACTGAGTGCTGCACGCGCAGCGTTTAATGCGTACCATATTAGGACTTTTTTAAAACTAACCTCGAAAAGTGATGGGAAACACTTACCGTCATCTGCTTACTCTTGGTATTATGTTGCTGCTGCTGCGTGCTATTCTGTCACGTTTATATTCACATTTTTGGGGCTCATGCCTACACATTTTCTGAGTTATATGTGATTACTGTATTTATATTCTGAATTATCGCCTTACATAAAGTAATAATCAATTTGCGAGTGGACGTTGCTTTACAATGGAACTTGCAGTATGCATTATTATCAGCTATCAGGTTGCTTGTTCCTATTGACTTGTTATGACTTCCCCCCGAATCTACTTTAATGGATGCTGCAATAAATAATACACCACCTCAGCAATTCCCAGAAAGATCACTTCTCTCTGGGAGATATTATTGCGATTGAAGGACTAGTCAAATCGGAGAAAAGCCATCAATCATTATCGTCACAGCTGATCCGACAATAATCAAGCAGTAAAGATTTTTGTCATAAACATTTTTGTAGGCTCTGACACACTTTTTGATAATTGTTAAAATGCATTAAATGATGGGCAAGGCCAACTTCCATAATGCCAATAGGCTGCTGATGAATACACAAGGCCCTCAGTCAGCCTTGGCGACAGAATACAGTATAGATATACGTATATATATATATATATATATATATAGATATATATAGAGATATATATATATAGATATAGAGAGATAGAGAGAGAGAGAGATAGAGAGGGCGAGAGATATATATATATAGATTTATAGACAGAGAGATATATATATATATATATAGAGATATATATATATAGATAGGGATATAGAGGGATATATAGATCGAGGAGAGGGAGAGATAAGAGATAGATATAGAGAGAGAGAGAGATAGATCATATATATATACATATATATCATATATATACATATAGATCAGATATATATATATATATATATATATATATACATTTAGATACATAGAGACATATATAGATATATATATATATATATAGATCTACATATATATATACATATATATATATACATATATTTTTATATTTATATATCTATATTATATATATATATATAAATATCAATTTAGATATATATATATATTTATATATATATATATATATATTTATAAATATATATATATATATATATCTCTATATATGATATATATATATATATATATATATATATATATATATATATATATATATATATATATATATATATATATATATATATATATATATATATATATTATTCATATTTATATAAATGAAGCAGCATAATGAATTGCTCCGTTCAGAGCCTGGCTTAACAGCTGAGAACCCCCAGTCGGCTCTGTCAGCCCCATCAATATATATTGGCTATCGACGCCTTGCTCGCCAACACCCCCCCCCCCCCCCCCCCCCCCCAATGATTAGTTATGTGTACAAACTATCGCTATCTATCGATAAAACAGCAATATTTAGCCCACATTTACATCCGCACGAGTGCAATGTAAATTTGTAGACTATCATTATAATACGTTAGTGGCCTAATGTTACCTTTTGCTCAGATGATTACTTCCTTAAATTATCGGGTGGGGCCGTCTCAAACATCTTCTTGCTGTTGGAAAAATCCTTGATCCCCACATACGGACAAAAGGAGAATTAGACCTTTTGGTGCGGGTTTAAAAGCCAAATTAAATACTTTAATATATGCATGCGGATAATGCTTGGATGAAGGGCTCGAGACGACTTATATGATTTCACTCTACAATCGAGACAATTTGTGTGCAGTTAAACAAAACGATATTTGAAAAATCAGAACATTATATAAATTAAATTTGTGATAGATTTTGCCAAGTTTAAGTTGAAATTAAGAACTGACGCATCGGTTTGGCGTTTAAGGTTTGGCGATTACTCTTAATAATTAGCTCAGCATACTTTGAGGCAGTGCATGTTAATTTCAATAAACAATGATGAAATGGTGATATCAGTTATCATTGCCAGCACAGCATACGTTTGGCTGGCCGTTCCATGCCGTCTAAAAGCTGCATATTGCTTTATTTCAAATGTCCCATCTCAATTATAGCTTCGAACCTTATATGATTAAGCGATCGCCATGTATTGGCCATAGCGTGGATACAATCGCTGAAACGGATGTGGTACTACATATATGTAATATAGGTCGCACAGACTGATAAGTGGATTGACTTTATATGTTAAAGGGCTGATAAACAACGTTATGAATACTGTAAAAACATATTTGTTACAAAGAGAAAGAGAGAACATATATCCGATTACTTAATTGCACTTGACATATTACTGTGACATCAGTGTAGCATCTCTTTCTCAAAAATTCCTCGAATTACAATTGCAAAAACTCTAGGCTGTTGAGAAAGTGTGAAGACTAATTCCCAAACGTATGAGTCTCCAAAGCTGTCCAGTCGCACATTGTGTAATACGGGGATATAATAATGGAACAGCAACCTTTTCTCAACAATTCCACAATGTCAGACTCCTGTGAAGTCTCTTCTGTTGAAATATACCTAATTGTTCTCCACTAACACTGCAGAGAGGTATACATCATTATCCAGTTGATTTATGCATATCCACTCTAAATGAGCCATATGTGGAATGGTCTGGGGCAACACAAAAAGAGAAAACACTCAAGCTCAGCGCAGAGTAAAAATCCGAAATGAGGTGAAATAAGTCATGTATATGGTAGCGGATCTATGTAATTTCCATGCATGATATGAAACGCTATATGCAGTTCCTGTATATTCGTAACTGCAAAAGCGCCACCGTTTTCATCGTGAATTTTGTAATTAGCGGTGTCTATGTGAAATTTACTGTTTTCTCACTTAATCGATGCAAACTAGCCATTCACCATATTGCACTACTGTGAATTGTCGCTATTCAATGTATTTGTCGTTATTTAGTTGTCTAAGTATATAATGTTTTGTACCAGCAAAACATGTTATACTAGTCACCAGTTTATAATAACCTTTAATTGTCTTTAGTAGAGATGATACGATTATTTTTCGGATGTTTAATGTTCCATGCTTTCCATAGAGAGAACAGGAAGCCAATGTATGGGATTCACCCCATTCACAAATCATAGGTCCACCCCCCCCCCCCCGCACACACACACACACACACACATACACCCTCTTGCCCCAAACGAGCACATTTATCGCCATAACCATGTGCTTCTCCTTTTTAGACATGAATAAGCAGGGACGGTACTATTGAACTCCGCCAATCAATCTTTCCATTGTTAATGATAAAACTCGGGCGTTAGCACGCACTAGGGTTTAAATTATATACGCCACATGTGTAACTCGCTTACGAACGTTTACCACATTCAACATTCGTTTTGCGGCTGTTCTTTGTCTATTGACTTCCCAAGGACGGTGAACTTGGACAAAAGCTTAAACAGCGCAATAGCATAACACAAGACTCATTCATAAATTAAACTTGGCCCGATTGCTACCGGTACCACATACTTTCGGACGAAGCTAAGCTACACATCGTTTATTGTCTATAAATGCTCCGGCTCAGTGTATCAAACACAAACCCGACAAGTGAAGGGGCAGAACCCCGCAAATAGTCTGTTCCTCAGTGATTGGAATGCATGAGAAAACCCCAAATTTAATTAGTGCTGTTGTTAAGGCTATCAACACATCGACACGCATCTGCCATGAAAGTTAATCAGATAATGACACCATTCATGTTAGGTCGGAACAGTACAAAACATCTACCCCCAACTGAGATCAGTTCAACGGTATATTTCACATTTACTAAGTTTCATTCATATTGACTATAAACGGCGCATTGAAATGGGAACATATTTGTCTGCACCCTGTCAATCTAAATGTCACTATCTGAACATCGAAGCAAAAAAGATAAACCATGACTAATGCAACACGTCACCAGGTAAAGTGATTGTTAATACCTTCCCTGTGGTCATTTAACTGATAAGGTGAATAGTAAAGGATAGTTAATTCGCATGTTCGATTATATATATATAAATATGAAAATTGCTGTAAACGGATTAACGCGCTAAAAGAATAACTCGCAGTGGGGATTTTGAGCTGATGCTCAAACATAAGATCGCGCTTGAATGGACCATGATAAAAATAGAGACAATCATTGCAAGAATAGGCCTCAAATTTGCTTCATATGATAATGTGCCGTAATCTTTCAATTTCAAATTTAGGTCGTCATAAATAACCAGGTACAGTGTAGATGATTATTCAACATGTCAGAAATAGATGAAGTTGCTTCAGCACTACTTCCGAGGATATATTTAAGGGGTGACAGGGAATATAAAGCGTAGATCCCACATAGCTCTTATCTTAAGCATGACACACAAAGATACCTACATGATATATGATATTTCGCTGTGGTTGAACATCAAAGGTCTGACGGCTCATGACAATGTAAAAGACACCAGTAATAGTTCATACATGTATACTGCTATTAAATTACGATCTGATAGAGCTTAACTGAAGTTTGCAGCGCTACTTCAGTACAATGAACATATCGAATGTAAATGCGATTTCGTCAAACATATCAGTGGTTCCAACTTAAGCTCCTTTCTAACTCTAATCACAACATCCTAACATGATATGAAGCGTGGGAATTGATGTTATTCTCAGGGATAAACTTCCTGTTATGGGTCCATTATGGAAACATCATAGGAGTCGGAATAGACAGGGAACGACTATAGGTTGCTGTGGCGGATTTCTACCGACATGTGAATTTGTCCGTTAGTATGTTCTATTATAAACTGCGTACATCATATATCATATATGTTTATGAATGTCAGTTGTACAATTTTTCATCAGTTGATTGTTTTACATTGCTTGGCGTTTGGCCATTCGACGGTTTATGGGTCTGACCTCAAAAACTTCCAATCATTTTCTGCACTGCATGAAGGTTTACAAAAACAACTTCCATTAATTGTACAATTTTGTATCGTGCGCTAGACTTGCGGTATATATAAGTCGGTCAAATACATACAATGGTATTACACACATATGTGTATGGTATAATATTAACAGGTTTAATATTGATTATGTGTGATTGTCCACTGTTTTAAAATGTGGTAATGACACAATGAATTTCATGACTGACGCTTTTCTATATATAGCTAGTGCTATGTTAGATTTCTTGCAAATTTTATGCCAGATATTCAGAAGCGCGATTTGCAAGTATCTATATATAGACCATATGGGTTCAATGTAATACTAATTTAATTTGTTTTCCGTATTGTGTCTTTCTCTTCCACGCAATAGTTATTATGGCGAACGGAAAGTCGTTAATTGCTATGCATGGATACTTAATCGACATCCGGAACAGGCTGGCTGCTACGTTATCTACATGATCGGGTCAGGATGTATCGTTCCCAACCTGCTTACGGACAGTGCAAATGGATCAAAGTGAGCTTTGCAAATGACCTCGACGCGTGCAAGCTTACCCGTGTCTGTTTACGACACTAAAAAGGTCAGCACCATTGACATACAAGTGTAGTGTATTACTCTCGAAGCTTACACGGGCAAATATATTCATGGGAGGATTCCGAATCAATGAATAACTAAATAAAGTCCACCGTGGTACTATTGTCGAATACAGGCTTGTGCCTGTTTGCAGGAAGCCATATAAATTACAGTGACCAATATTAGTGATTGAAAAAACAAGGACATGGGCAGGTAAAAATCACCATAGGGTATTTCTCTTGACACGAACCACTTTATTAAACGCTTCCTCTTAAATAACCTAGGTAATCCAGATGATCATCTGCATAGACGAGGCTGACTATGGCCAATAACAATGCAATAGCAAACTCACAGCCTGCACAACCAGCCTCTTAAGAACTGCTTACTTTATGATCGCAACGTTTGGCGCACAGCCACCATGCTTGACTCATTTTATTCCCTATCGTGCACATCACTGGGATATCACTTTTATTATCATTGGGAACCATTCGTCAAGCTGTGATATATGCAAATCACGATTGATATGGCGAGGCGGTCCCGTTATTAAAGCATGGTACGAGGAAGTTGCACGATGCATACTACCTTATCTATTTACGACACACGGTATGTGGTGGCTAATACTCAATATAGAATCCTGAGCTTGGAATGTTAGGCTGCCCTTTGCGATAGGTTAATTCGCATTAACTCGCCGGGATATATTGAAGTTATAACATTCGACCAAGTTATGCCACTGGAATTAAACAGGCATGTTATTACGAAGTCAATATCAATAAACGTGATGTCGCATTCCGGTGACGTTCCTGATCTATTTTGCTAGTGCCAGGGTCAGTTTTAGGTTTAGTCTCATCTGTAAAGCACACAGTACAACTGATTGTTTACGAATGTGAATGACAAGCAAATAAGACATTGGTCTTTCAACTTTAATTAGGGCTATTTTTACAGTTATAACGCAACAATCATGGAAAAAAGCTTTGATGTGCGAAATACAAGGTCATAATCTCATTCAGCTGCCAATACGCTTTGTAATGGATCTATTAAAACCATGCCATTGTGTTTACTATTTCAATATGTTGGGTATAATTGATATACTTTGATAAGATTAAATATCGTCAGTTTTAAGTGGCACGTTTTGTTTGTTTCATATCACAGTACTGGCTTTTTTCGGTTATTAACGTGATGAAAAATGTACCGAAATTGAAGCGCACAATCCACAATGAATGAGTGAATTGCCTTGTCGATGTCTTGGCATTTGATGCAGTGTAATTTTACGGATTTGCACGACACGGAGCTTACGTAAACCAAACAGCAATGGATCATGCTCAAATATTTTAAAAACAAATAGCATAGTCCGCTACTAAATCCAGGGCAAGTTAAACTGAGTGAGTAAAATAAGCTTCCGGCCTAAGCTGCTGTAACAACGTATGTCTAAAATGTACATATTACTTGCGATAGCGAGAGAATTGTGGCCTGGCCGCAAAGCTGCTGTGTTATACGAGTACAAATGTCAATATGCTGCAGCTTACGCAAAGTTTTTTATATTGCGGTATTCACAGCGACGAGTGCATCGTTGCCGTTATGGTGAGATAATGAAAAGCACTATTTTGCATCATGTACATCTGAGTTGGGTCTGCATGTACATAGCTGTATGCATAAACTGTTCAGCTGTAATGTTGTAATACGTTAGTAATTTAGAATGATGCCATGTCGTACGTGATAATTCGTTCATGAATACGTGTTATGCCTTTGTCTGTAAAGAAACAACATTATTGCCCTCTTTGGGTTTGCCCCGCTATATTAATTGCTCCATACATGGCACCTAATACTCTCTTGATGCCGGTTGCCTATTATTGCAGTTGTTAGTGGATCCCATTGCGTGAAAGAACAGAAACACCAACTTGCGTCAGACCGGCATTCTCTAATCTTAGAGTTGACTTGTTTTGTAAAATTGTTCAACGAAGAAATGTGCATTATGATTTAATCATATTCATAAAAATCATGTTGTTCGAAATAAATATCAATTGCACTATTTATTAGGGATCTAATGCTTCATTACGAGCTTGTGATACACTGTTAGGTAGATTTTAAACATAATGCAAACCATACACAAGGAAAACAATTTCTTTTCCTGAAAGTAGTTTACTAAATTTTATTATAGCGTTAATGGTCGCCCACTTCATTTATTTTATTCGGTGATAATTGTAATTAACAATGAAAGCAATTCTTCATCTCAACGAGCAGAGAATAATCGACTTTTCCGAATGCTACTTGATCCTCTGACGTTTGTGTCTCAAATGGATCCTAAATTGATGCACGTCGCTTTTAAATTATCATTACAAAGTGCTGTTCTCCCTAGGAGGATATCAGACGTATTCAGTGGTTGAGTCTAAAGCAAGGTTTGCAAATGTTAGCTTAAAATAAAGCCTCACGGCATTGGAGTCAGTTTTCAATAACTCGCAACCGTGTCACCATATATATTTAGGAAAGGTATAACACAAAAGTCGGCTGATCGAACTTTTTCAATGACAATGAATGTCTTCAGAATCGACTAATATTTGGAAATAAAAAACAAATAGTGGCCAAACACAGTCGAGCAATTATGCGCAGCATATGCAGAAGCTTACACATGATCAGTTTCCATAAAGGTACAATATATAGTACATATTACGCCATGCACACATTGAGTTACGTTTGTCTAGTTGTGTTCATCGCAGTATTGTAGCGCCGTCAACGCACAATGTATCAATTAATCAGGTTGCGCATAATTCAACCCAATAACATTACCGGAGCCAGCCAGGGGACGACTATATTGTAATTGAAAACAGCCCGTGGGACTCATTAATGTAGATGCTAACAGGGTGATACATATATAGAGAAACGTATATATATATATAGATATAGATAGATAGATATATATAGATATAGAGATAGAGATATATATATATATATAGATATATATATATAGAGAGATATATAGATATATATATATATAGATATATTTACAGAGAGATATATATATATATATATATATATTTATATATATATATACATTCATATATATGTGCATATATATAAATTTATATATATATATATATATATATATATATATATATATATATATATATATATCTATATATATATATATATATATATATATATATATATATATATATATATATATATTCTGTTTAATTGAATGTACGTAAATAATGGCGTTAACTTTGGTCACTAACGTTGCTTTTGCTCATAAATCACGACGTTTTAAGAATTAGTTCAAATGCTAGCGTCATCTGGATTGTGTCTAGTCATAGATGAAATTTCAGATAAATGTTAAAGTTCTTGGTGTTACAATACTGTAAAATATGACTAACAAGTCCTACTGCAGAACTAGTAAATGATAATAGGGGCGTGACGAAATTCTGATTAAGACAATAATTTTGCCTGCTGATAACTTACGTGATTCTCGTGTGTGTGTGTGTGTGTGTGTGTGTGTGTGTGTGTGTGTGTGTGTGTGTGTGTGTGTGAGTGTGTGTGTGTGTGTGAGTGTGTGTGTGTGTGTGTGTGTGTGTGTGTGTGTGTGTGTGTGTGTGTGTGTGTGTGTGTGTGTGTGTGTGTGTGTGTGTGTGTGTGTGTGTGTGTGTGTGTGTGTGTGTGTGCAAAAATAATATTACGGTATGTGCAGTTCAGGAAGTGTTTGTATTAATAATATTATTTATAATAATAAAATCATGCAGCTGATTTAATCATGTGATTGACACAATAACTACAATATCCTTTGCAACAAAGGCCATATTAGACCTATTTTGTGTTTGTCTAACAATTGATCGGTACATTTTGCTTTCACACTATATGTAAGAAGATTAGTCCTATGGTATGATGCAAGCATTACAATCACACGACGCATGGTGAGGACACCAAGGCTACTATTAGTGTTTATCTTTGCTTATTTATTGCTACTTTTGTTGATTAATAAGTCACAAATATTGTAGGGTTCAGTATAGTTTTATTTATAGATGTTGAAGCATTTGCAACATGGTATTCAACCATGTTTCGTGGCTTGGCAACTCTTTCTATACTATCTAATTGTAGGAGCTCTTATATATCGTCCGTCCAGGCTTTGTGATTATTTCTGTACTTTGTTTACAAGATCTAGTGATCAAGGGTTAAAAACCAACATCCACTTACATTTATTTAAAGAGGTATTTCTATTTTTCAAATACACTTGCGTAAATAGATCGATTGATAATCCTACAGTTAAAATATTTGTTCTGTCAAGCACCTGCTTACTGTGTCATGAAAAACACAAGAAATATAAACATATTGTATCTGTAATGAAGTGCAATGGTGTCCTGGAATGAACAAATGGCCATGGTTTAATGACCACTATTAATGTCCACTAAAAGTATGTCGTTGTTATTGAGCCAAGATAAAGACTTCATGATGATACTGATGGGAAAAAAAACAAAATAAAGGAAATGTTTTGAAGCATATCAAGGTAAACGCAGGTGTAAATTTTTAAGAAAAAAAGGCCTAGATGTTTACTTATACAACCGGAAGTCTCCGATGCTTCAGCATAGAGAAAATGTAATTTAAATGCTGACTCGCGACACCGAACATTGTATCAATAACTTGCTACTCATATAAACCCAATATCTCTGATTATGCCCTCAAAATATGCGCACATGAAACCATTTACTAGACCATTTTAAACATATATAATTTACGAGTTGTATATCTACAAAATACCTTAAATTATATGCAATACAATGAATGTCGGAGCATTTTAGCCATTTATAATGTCTTTAGAGTAGCTTAATTGTCCTGTGCAACCTACATGTCTTATCTACTATTTATCTTTGTCTTTTTCAAAAATACTGATATCCATGATTATGCTGAGCTCATGTGTGTATAATTCTTAGTCCATTACAAGTGAGCGTATCAGTGCGCATATCGATATACAGGAGCATCCTTCACGTCGCGTCGATCAATATATTTGAGAGTCCCCAACGACTTACATAATCAATCCTTGTCATATAAAGTTGAGGCCAGTGTTCTGATGCTAAATTGGCTGAATTGAATAATGTTCTGCTCTAAGTCTGTCTGGCGCAGCGGCCTAATTATCGTGACACACGTTAGATGTTTTATATGCTTAAGAGAAGCCCACTTGCTACAATGTATATAATCATTTTATCGCTCCGGATTCATTCTTTCGGTTTACAATATATTGGACCCATTTAATATCCCTAACCTTACTGGAAGTAAATCGTTGGTGTAAGTCGGACCCCTGCGTTATGGCTTGTCGCTGATGAGTTATTCGGCCATACCGTTACACGTCTTGGTTTGAAAGCATTTCAAAAGCATCATACAAACTCATTTTCGACCGACTTGGGCAGCAGCTGCTTCAATAGTATTGCCACATAGCCATTCACAATAAATGAGTCGCAATATTTGCAAAACGTTACAGCTTCTTCTGGCCGACATGAGTTCATCTCCTGCCAGTGTGTTCTAGGTAATCGCATTCATGTGTCTAATGAAGCCTTGCTAATTTTGTGGGATGCTAAAAAGTTTTGTCAATCTTGCCCAGCTGACGAGTTCCACAGACACTGTTACATACTAATCATTAAAACCCAAGACTTTCCTAGATTCACCTTCATCGTTATTTGCCTTTCCCTTTAATGAAAGTATTAATGTTCCTTTGTAGAACTCGTACAGAGTTCGAAAATCAATAGTTTGTACAGAACGGGTTTTTGTCAAAGGCGAAGTGTTTTGCAAATCCCCAGCTATTAATTATTGCCACATTCACTCGAATAGGACCAATAAAATGAACTGAAACGGCCTTGTAAATTTCTCAATCATGGGCTTGTTTTAGTTTGGTGTTAGCATGATTCACTGGCATAGCGCCACTTGAGCTGATATTACAGGCAGCCGAATGGGCAAGCGGAATGCATCCGTGGGATATCTGCTAAAGGGAGCCGCTGGTTTGGATTGCAAATGTGCAGAATTAGTATTATTGGACTGTCACCTAGGTCGGCCACAAGGACAAGATTGTCAATCGATCAATGGATCGCAAGCATAAAAAGGCATGTATGAGAATGGGGCTAGTTATCCCATGTCGTCCTTTAACGAACGAATAGTCGTTTTTTTCTCCATTATATATATAAATATGTGTGTGTATATATGTATATATATATATACATTCCCAGCCAATGCTTTTCAGTTTTCACCTTGTTATCAAAAAGGTTGACTGTGTGTAATGTAAGATTGGAAAAGTCCGTTAATGACTTTATTGTAGAATTCAGTCAGCCTGTACTAGTTCTATAGTGATGAACAATATGCCATTACCTGAGAGTCGACAAATATGCGATCGTAACTTCCATGGAAAAGCGTGTTTCTCTTGTGCGCATCACCCTTCACAGTTAATAAAGAAACGCAGCGCTTCCCTTTTCATACCATTAGCTGTGTTAAATGAGCGTAAGATTGATGGGATACTTCCGCCGTGATATAAAAGGTGTGCAACGGTCACTACGAATGACTGCAGCAAAATATCAGCAACTATGATATTTAGTTTCTATTTATAGCAAATGTATTGGCTTGTATTTTGCGACATACATTGCCTGCTTGAAGACTTATAGCAAAGCAATTACTTCCTTCATAGATCCACACGCACAGTAGCTCTTAATGGAGCACCAACCATCCTTCGACCCTTCGCATGCCGTGAGGAATGCAATCAAAGCAAACACTGACACCTCCGAGGGACCCAGTGTATTCCCTTTATGTGTCCCTTCTTGCTGCTGATTCCTGCTAACGAAGCAATAAGTCTGCAATACTCACAAAGGTACAAATGTACCATCCATGCAACTCAAAAATGACCTCAAGATTCTATTCTATATGGATAATCCAATCTCCTGCGCTCTGTGATGCCTTTGTACTATGTGTTGGTTACTATAGTAACCGCATCTTTTCACTCATACGTATCACTACCGATAACTGTTTATATGGTATCCGATGAAACAGCATTTCGTTCCTGCATGAATCAATTTCTAGTCATTAAACAAACCGCCATCAGCCAATGCTTATCGGTGGATTTCTGTATTAGCGGTAAAGCATACACAGAAGACAGCGTTTCCGCTGTTTTGTTTTAACCATGATATACTGTTTAGCATAAATTAATAGATGAATATCAGATGCAGGTGTTTGTCAATGAATATACTTGGCTTTCAACTTTGGAATCTAATTGCCATAGCTATATTATGAATATAGTAGTTTCGTATTCATTATTTGACAGTACTCTCATATCGCTCTTTTGATGTGCGACATGTGTTTGGTAAATGACGGTGCCGATTAACCTTAATCGAATTATATGATATATGGTTTATAACCATTGGCGTACATAATGCGCCCAAATGAATTATGTTATAACGTTGACTGACGAGTAGCCATGGATTCGGTTTATTACCTCTTGTTCTCAGAATTAAACCCAATTTATTTCCTTAATAGCCAAAAGCCCGGGCTAGGGTAAAAGATCGGTTGCAGTTATCTGCTGTTTCATGAATAACACATTGTAGATAAAAAGAATTTGTCCGTAACAAATTGTGTCCTGACACGATCATTGAATGAACAGACGGCCATGGTACGTTTAGCATCTGTGAAGTCCGCATGTCGGTGCAATCATAAGACAGAGGCTACGAATATCGTTAAATCAATGTAACATCCCAAACTTATCGTGTTTTGATTATAACATTACAAGTAGTGTCGACTGTAGCATATTCGTCCATTGCCTTTGTTATCCATAGTAATGTGATGATCATAGCATTTAACACGTTTTTCTGATTCACGGGTACGATTGTCACTTGGAATATCAAAGAGAAATTAAGTCAAAAGATATATACATATCACATCTATGACCAAAAAGCATACGTGAATATCAAAATTAACAGTCCTTGTTTGAATGCCTTTTATGGAGTTTATATTTCCACTCATGCAGCCGCATTTTGCAAATATCAATCACGACGATGTGAGATGCATTACCTGATACATATTCCGAAAATGAATGGGACAATGGCTATGGTAATTCGATTTACCTTATGCATTCAGTTAGCTTCGCAGTTATTAATTCCCATATTATTGAAATGATTACCTAAAGTTTAGTTTTAATCATGCTGAAGATAATAATTTCACCGATTTCGACTGGATGTATGCTCATTTTCAACGGCTTTTTCTGTCGATGTGCAACGCCATCCTAAAGCAGAGTCCATCAATATATCTTAAGGCCTCGAATGATAGGCCCATGTCTAAAAATGTTAAATGCAATGTATCGGTGCTAAGTGGCGAGGACAGTTACATAATATTATGATTTTTCATGATTAGCAAAAATATACTGTTCTAGGTGAGTACATTGTCTAGTACAGCGGGCACATTATCGTGGCATACATTAGATGTTTATATGTTACAAAGTAGCTCTTTTCCTCGGAGATATTTCATTCACTAGTCGCTCAGCATTCATTAGCCTAGTTTCATGCAGCTGGAATAACTTGAACTCCCTCAAACACGCTTGAACTTAAATGTTCAGGAATCCTTTTTTATGTTCCGTTCCGTTCACTGCACAATATTAGCCAGACCGGCGGCTAACATTTGCTCCATTGTTTAAGATGCACAGAAACGTTGCAGCTTCTTCTTGTCGGGATTTCTACATCTTATTAGTGTTATGGTTAATCGAATCCATATTTCAACTGAAGCAATTTAAAATACATCAATCTTTTCAACTGCGCGTATGAGTAGTATGTGTTGGTGTTCATCTGCCTCCGCTGACAAGTTGCAAATACATAGATGTTTTTCGATCACCAAAACCCAAGACTATCATCAAGCAGGATATAACTTCATTCTAACAGGACTAAACTTTAGTTTAATGGACGCGGTGATGCAGCCATTTTCTACGTCACAGCATTCATACAGGCTCTATGTCGTTCATTTGAAATATGTACAAATGGGGGCGGACGCAGATTACATTTTAATTGATCTCCAGGTTTTGATGCTTTTAAACGACATCTGACACATTTAAAACACTACTGTGACCTTGACATTAGCGAGCATATCGTTAAGTTGCCCAGTCGTGGATTATGTAGCATTAACTAGGGCTTCTTCAACGATTGTGTTATTGTTCATTGTCTGCAATGAATGTTTGCATGAAAACGAAGCATATCTTAACATATGCATGAACGAACGAAGGATAAATAGGCAATTGATATGCCTTATTGCCTTTTTGGTGAGGTGACACATATGTTGTTAGGATTCACCTCCCTTACTAACCTCTTGTATGGAATATACAATATTCAATGCGTGTTTGAGAAAATTCTGTAAGTCAAGTTTTGTACATAATTGGCTAACCTCCAAAACAAGTTCATACCGACCACTCAGACTATTGACGAGGTGAAAAGCAATAGACATTAATCTTGTTCTGTGGTTGGTAATCCAGGTATGGCTGATAAATTAGCGCCAAGCGCAACACAGGCTCTAAAAAGAATTGCTCGAAAACGTTAATAGCGGGGATCCATTAAATTGTTTTGGTCAAATAGTGTGTTACGAACATATATACAGCAGTGACCAAATCACTACATCAGCATATTACTACATGATCACCACATGCAGCAACTATATTCTGCATATGCCTGGCCGCAGTCAAAGAACAAGCAATGAGGGCGACAGTATCAGCGTAGCTCATGTGGTCTGCGAACATTAATCTAATGCGAGCTTGTTGACCGTTAAATACATGAGAGTGTGTATGAAAAAATTTTCTGAATAATGCAGCAATGGGACCAGACATGTCCAGCGGAAGGGCCAAAATCATAACGTAAGATACAAGTCCAAATTAACCATTTATAACTGCTATTCATAACTGAAAATAACTTCGAAACAAGATAATGCCGACAGTTAGTGAAATTCTATTCAAGGGTGCCGTTTAACATGCTATCTTTTACGGATGTAAATACAGATAAACATGTTAATGCGATGGGCTAATGGAGTACAATGACTGAAATGGCTCGCTTAACCAACCATACGTATTTTACTGGATGCAATGATGACGTACAAAGGGAAAATACATTGTGCAACCATTACCTAATCAACTGTTTGGTTGACAACTCTGTATGCAAGCCTGACTAAGTTGGGCACAAGAGATGCCAATACATCACTTACGGTGCAAACAACAATTGGTACTGCTATGCTCAATGTTAGATCAGTTACTTACCATTGGTTCGATAACTTTGTATCGTAATTATGAATGCACCACATTGTTATCGGTGCATGCGGCCGAATGCGTTTTAGAACGAAAGTATATGAACATATATGTTCACATTTCAACGTCTTTCAAAATAATGATGGCAGGATAAACAGGTACCAAGCACCGCTTTTGTATGTTCATTTACTAGTTACAAACATATATTTGCTTACTGCGAGAGAGGCTATAGAGTGTCGAAGTAATTTTTTTATAATGTTAGTCCAATGCTAATGCCCATACAAAATTAATGCGGCATTTCAAAGAAGCATGAATGTCATCTGGTCATCAAGCTTGAGAGTATTCACTGCAGCAGTACACTTCTTTGCTGCAAGCTGTGTTGACATAAAAGTCTTGAGCATGGCAAAGGTAGCATTGTTATCGTTGAAAAACGCTGTAACTAATAGAATGTCTCAGACGAAATGACTGAACCCCGTGAATATGAATAGTTTTATACTGCAGAAGCTATCTTGTCGATAAATCGAAATCTAATGCGCAATAAATGTCTATGGAGCAGTAACGCTTGATAAACGCCCGAAAATCAAGTTAAATACGTTTTGCTATGCCGTTAATTATATACTTTCGGCATTTAAACAAGGGCCTAATTTAATAGTAAATTTTGATTAGATCAGTTGAACGTTGGTATACAAGCAGTCTGCACAGGACTGCATCCAAACATCATAAATACCTTTGAAATGATCTCGAAAGCGTGCCTACGACCATTCAGCAACACGCTACGCCTAATTACGCTAACGAATTTGACAGAATCAGATAAAAGTAAATATAGGAGAGATTTGACGGCTGATCATTTCGAAGGAAAGGTTTGAAACCCTTGATAGCCTTCGACAATGACGAGTTTTGAGCACTAAAGCGAGTCATGATAATTCCCTGTCATTAACAGAGTAACTATCGAATGCTATGTATCCTTATCGGTGCTGGTGAAATGGTTGGGACCAGAACAAGGCAATACGTTAACATAATGTTAAAAATAATTATCAAGGGTTATTAATCAGCATTGCATATACCACACAAAATTGCTGATATGCGAGATTCAGAAGCTTGTTGTATGCCGTTGTACCCACCAGCAACCCACCACAGTGGCTTGATTAAAAACCTAATCGCTTTGACATTGCTATTGGATTTATTAGATATATATATAGAGATATAGAGATATATATATATAGAGAGATATATATATATAGAGATATATATAGAGAGAGAGAGAGAGAGAGAGAGATATATATATATATAGAGAGATAGATATATATATATATATATATATATATATAGATATATATATATGTAGAGATGTATAGATATATATATATATATATATATATATATATATATCTAGATCTATATATAATTTATATATATAAATCTATATATATATATCTAGAGAATATATATATATATATATAATACATACATACCTACATATATAAATATATATAGATATATTAAGATATATAAATATATACATATATATGTATATACATACAAACATATATATTTATATAAACATATAGATGAATAAACATATATATATATATACAGATATATATTACTAACTATATATAC
>CM067343.1:39442357-39592357 GCA_034190875.2 Urechis unicinctus
GCAGCATCCCATAGAAACTGTCAGACGATGCGATTATTGAATATCAATGTGACGTATTGAAATCGAGTAGAATACAATATAGTGTTAAAACGTCCCACACTACAACTAAGTGCACCTTTGTATGAAAGGAAATCATATAGAATTATGTTAGTCAAGATTTACCGTGTTAGGTTATGATATTGGACGCTTCGAAGGTGTTTGACTGAGCGGATTGTACGCCACACTTTGGTTTACTACAAAAGTGTGGTATACGTGCTATGCCTTCTAAACTCCTAATAACCATGGATTCTCAGCGAACGTTAAGAGTAAGTTGGGACCAAAGTTTCTTCTGACAATTTTAATTGTACCGATGGAGCCAAACAAGGGGCGATTAGTCGTGACTCTCTAAATGGGGAAAAGGTTGCCATGTTGGTCACCGTTAGGCTGTGGCACTGAGCTAAGGTAGAAATGAATGGTGTTGAGGTACATGTGAATTAATATGCTGTCCATCTTGGATCCTCCATAGGAAGGTTATTATGAATAAATTGAATGTAAATATTACATGTGGTGATCTTGTGTCGAAAGCTCACATGCTGATGTCACATTTTGGTCACTTTTGTTCAAATGTTCATGACGCACTATTTGACAAATACTGCACTCGTTTTATTAAGTGTAGTATATTCACTGGTTATTTCAGTATATTCTCTGATAAGTCAGCTGCTGTGATATTTCACCCTTCAATATATTACATTTAGTCACTTTGCGGTTTTTAAACTATTTGAATGTATGGCATTGTCCACAGGAGCACTGATATGTAATTTGGTTCAACGAAATAGACGGAACTATATTATTGCAGAATCAACGTAATTATTCATTATTCATGTCAAACTTTGTACCTAACCGTTTATAATTGTATCGAGCACATCAGAGGCGGAGGCAAAAATGTTTATAAGCATGAAGGGCTCAATTTTATGCGCATTGCCCGTACTGCACACAGACATTACTACGTCCATCGTGCAATGTGGCACTTTGCAAATGGAAAGGCCCTTTGATTAAAAACAATTTATAGACCCACCGCCTATTAGGCTGTACTGTAGCGTTAACAAGAAAAACTTTTGACTAAAAACGAAGCATAACGGTTGGTCGACATAAGACTTGATATTCATTGTAAAGTACTTGAATATCAACTAAACTAGTGAAACGAGACGATGACACCCATACCACGATATTCGTTGCGAAATAGAATTATTAGGTATTGTACCCATCAGCCACTTATCATTTTAAGTGGTGATTAGCTTGACGCTTTATTATGTCGATTGTTCTCATTTGCAGGGAACAAAAAATTACAACTGTACCGCGTCTGATCAGCTGCAGCTAACACATGCTTACATGTGTGACAAGGATAAGAGATAATGGCATTGGTGTTGTAAGTAGATGGGATTGACTATCTGACACCAGGGAAAAGTTAATGAAGCAAAATACACATCGATTAATAAAATACCGACTACATGTTGTCCGCTGATTTTGCACACGGGTATACGGTTACAATATATTCTTTTTGGGGATTATAATTATAGTGTATCAATTTTTGATACGTTGTCACCAATGATTGTGCATATGTATCACGGAATGCTCTCATTAATTTAAATTGCTGTTTTCTGCAGATCATGATATTTTCACCAGACAGCTATAACATTATGCATGGAGAATGGCAGCTTGTTAACGATATTTTAACCACATGCAATGCACATGTGGAGTTCACATTGGATAGTGCCTTGGAAAGTGGTAGGGGTTTGCCCTTGCAGAAGAATAATTTTCGCCGGTAGTTATGATAGATAAATAGAGAATGTAAACTAGTAGCTCATTGTCCGTTATCGGCATAATCTGCTCATTACCTACCGTACTCACTAGGCAGAAGCCTACTTTCTATTATGGTTGATGAAGCAGACACGTCACACATCTGGTTATCGATAACACGTACGTCTCAGAGGGTTGTAGTGTTAGCCGTTGATTGAAGACCTTGGTAAAGGAAACTAGACTCTATGGTGACGCACATAAATACAATTTGTCGAGCACAATGGATGCTCCTTAATTTCCCGTTAGCATTTGCCCACTTAAAATAGCGTGGATAAGGCTCATACAGACCAATTTGATTCCAAAGCGCGCCATACTATATCAACCAAAGCTCACACAATATCCTTTCGAAGCTCTGCTCATTCGCATATGCGTCTCGTTAATAACGTGGCAACCAATGTGATGCAGGTTCACCTTCACATAATACGCAAATGCAGAGGCAAACACATCTGTTTGCAGAGCTAGAATGTCGGTTATAATTCTACAGTATTGATATTATGAATAAGGTGTATATATCCGTGTGCTTAAAAATAACCCGCTCTAAACATTAGTTTTGTGCCTTGACATATATTCCCCATGTCTAAGTGCAAATTTAAGTGTAAATTATTATTTAAGGCTCATACTTTGCATGGAATTGTATATATCTGCCCAATCATCACTTGGACGATTACATACATATGGATTCTACAGGACTGCAGAGTAATGGCAGACAACCTTTATATTGGATTAACATATGCTTCAAGTACAAGTTGTGATTCTGTAGCTTATTAAGGTATTGGTATAAGTCACCTGCATGCAATCAAAACCTCTACAAAGAATATTCTTGTAATTTCTCACGTTGGGTAACTACAAATATCGCGTCCGCGTCGCCTTATTCGAGGAGATTCTCGGACATGGCGGCCGCCGCTAATGCGGCTCATCGCTCATAATACATGTCACCTCAGCATAGGCGCACCGCCGAATGCTGCTAATATACGCTGTCTTTATCAATACCTATACAGCGATTTGAAGCACTACTTTATTTGCTTTAAGCGGCCTGCAAATAGCAATAGCGAAATATGCTACGTATATATCGATGTGATTTATTACAGTAGTATCTTGCGCTCATACAAATATATGGCTTTGTTATTGCTAGCTTGACAGGCTAATATACTTGCTGCCGATATATGTGTGTCGTCGCTTATGCTCAACCACTCAAACTAGAAGTAAACTTTGTATATAGATGACATTTGTTATTCGTCTGCCTTAAAGGCTATTTAGTTGTAATCATTCGACAATGCTAACGTAATTTAGCAGGATAGTTCACACTGAAATGTCACTGCAAACAGTTACCTTCTCATTTTTAGCAATCTTCATACCGAAGTGATTGAACACTATACATAGGGTAGTTGGTCTGTATCGGCATGTTGCTCTGCCTTTTGTAGGGGTGAGGGGATGTGTTTCGCTGAAACTAGTACCTGAATCACAGGATTCATATTGACTGTTTATTACGATTGAGTTAAGACTTCCTGCATAGAACTTCCCATACATATGATGAGATGCGCCTTTAGATTTTCAAATATGGAAGACTCAAGGAGCGTCTTGAAACATTTGTGTTCGATACTTGCGTATCGCTAATTTATCATTCGAATGACAATCTAGCGTATATAAAACAGCTGTGAGATGCGATCGGCTGAATGTGTTTCAAAAAAGAATTAAACGGATTTGCTTGTAATGCATGGGTTAAATTGTGAACTTTGCGGAAGCCTGGTATCTCATGGCTTCAATAACTTGGGCCCGTTTATACTTAAACGAACCCAGACCAAAATTCCAGTTGTGGCGCTTTTTTCGCAGCTCCTGCTCTTAGATGTGTCATGTATATATATATATATAAATATATATAGATATATATATATATATATATATATATATATATATATATATATATATATATATATATATATATATATATATATATATATATATATATATATATATATATATATATATTTTCGTTAGTGTCGAGCAATTAAGTCCAGTAAGCGTTTCGTTCAATGCGTAGCAAAGTAAGCTTTATTACAAATAACCTCGTGTCACGTAGCGATGGTGTTCAAGGTGCACCGAAGTACGTCGCAGCCCTACTCAACCCACATGCTTTAGGGCGTGCACGCCGTTCCACAAGCGCCACAACACTCTTGACAGTCTCCCGGGCGAGAAGGCCTTTTGGCAACAGAGCTTTCAGAGTGGCTGTGGAACAATCTTGATGACTGCCTTCGCCAAGCGCATCCCATCGAGGTTTTCAAAAGGAGATCTAAAAACACACTTATTCCCACATGTACATGCATGAACTATCAAGCGCATAGAAACGCATATCATATTGCGTTCCCATAATGAATGACATTATTAATGTGCAAACTCTTTTACACGGTATTTGATAATATGCGACATAATTATTTGCTATTTCTTCATAGGTATGCAGTGAATCTGGATAACAGAATTTAAAAACAACAATTATAAAATGTCGAGACAAACGTCATAAAAAGGAATAAAAGCGAACTTTTGTTAGGTATGCAGGGCATTCTGGAAAACATAATTTAAAAACGACAAATATAAATCGTAGAGACAGACGTCGTTAAAAGAATTAAAGGCCAGGTTATTAATGTAATTGCTGCTGACGTTTATTTATGCATCTTTATTACGTGGTTCAGTTTGCCCACTTCATCGATTATGAGAAATTCGAGTAAGTACCGTATTTAAACGGTATATATACATAAATATATACACACATATATAAATATAATATATATATAAATATACCATATATATATTGCATATATATATATATATATATTTATATATATATATACATATATATATATATATATATATATATATATATCTATATTTCCCCTCATATATACTTATTGTATTTATATATATATATATATATATATAACTATATCATATCTAGTATCTATATATATATAGAGTAATTATATATATATCTATGTTTTCCCTCATGTGACTTATCGATTGTATTTCTATAGCGCATTTTGTCCTTCCCAGCAGAACTAAATAACCAGTATCTAAACTTCCACAGAAGAGAGAGAGGGATAGATATGGCAGAGATATAGTACTGTTATCGGCAAGATCGATGTAGGAACAAAGAGAGAAACTGTGTTGCAACTGTGGCATCAGAGGAGCAGATTGTAAGAGTACTCGATAGTGTCAGAGAGAGATATAGATATATGAGATATATATATATATATATATATATATATATATAGAGAGACGTAGGAGAGAGAGACGAGAGAGATGGGAGAGTAGAGAGATATAGAGAGAGAGATATCTATTTCTATATAGACATATATATAAGATATATATGTCAGATATATATATATATAGAGATGTATAGAGAGACGATAGAGATTTATATATATATATCTTTATAGATAGATATAGATATATATATATATAGAGATATATATATATATATATATATATATATAGATCTATATATATATATATATATATATATAGATATATATATATCTCTATATCTCTCTATATCTATATATATATATCTATATATATATCTCTATATATATATATATATATCTACAACTGAACCAATGACCAGATCGTCCCTGATGTCTGATGTCAGTTTTCTCACAGAGTAAGTTTGTAGCACTGCGGGTGTCATTTCGGTTAGCTCATCACTTGTATGTTAGCAGCGGCCGACCTGTAGCGCAGCACAAAAGTCGCCGCTGCTCCGCACTCGGCTCGCGGGGCGCGAGGCGCGGTAAAATGGCACGCCACGTCATATATTTGATAATATATGCTTTTCCTTGTGTCAGCCAAATCATTGTAATATATAGAGAGAGATATATATATATATATATCTCTATCTATCTATTTATATATATCCCCACGTCATTATTTGATAATATATGCTTTTCCTTGTGTCCCGCCAATCATATAAATTCATAATGGACCGTATATATATTATATATACCGTATATATATATATATCTATATATATATATATATATATATATATATATATAGATATATATATATATATATATAGATATATATATATATCATATAGTCTATATATATATTTTGTGTATATATATCTATCTCTCTCTCTCTCTCTTTCTCTCTCTCTCTCTCTCTCTCTCTCTCTCTCTCTCTCTCTCTCTCTCTCTATATATATATATATATATATATATATATATATATATATATATATATATATATATATATATATATATATACATATTTATAAAAAGTTTATCGACGCATCGACACGCATCTGCAATGTATGTTAATTGGATAATGACACCATTCATGTTAGGTCACTTATCTGTTTTGCATTGCTTGGCGTTAGATCAATCGTCACCTAATGGGTCTGACCAACAGAACCCCTAATCATTTGTTGCACTGATGGGTAAGCTTATGTGACTTTTTCGTTAACATAAACGGAAAACTGTATAGGTGCGATATGTCCCTTGAGATTATATGCCAATATTTGGAACTTTCTGTCGTTGCAACATCGCTGTGACATTAGTTGCACTGCACGTGCGGTGACGTCGAAGAGAAGGTTAATAAAAACTCCACACTTTCATTAATTCTACAATCTTGCATTCAAAATTGCGCGCTAGACTTGCGCTTTATGGAAGTCGGTCAAATGACCGCAGTAGTTTCACATACATACGTGTAAAGAGTGCTGTGATAAACGACTACCAACGGCAATATGCTGCAGCTTTAGCGAGGTTTTCTAGATATATATTGCGGTATTCGCAGTGACGAGTGTGCTGAGACCGCTATTGTGAGATAATGAATTGCGCATCCTTTGCTTACATGGTCCGATGCTCCTACCGAGACCACAATTATTGGAATGCAGCGTGTACTACGGTTGCGCTTTGTAAAGTAACTCGTAATATCGGACTCCAATAGCAATCCACCAATTGTCAGAATGCAATCTATTTTGCTTCATATACAACTGAGACGAGTACGCACGTTGTGTGCACAAACTGTTTAGCTGTAATAAGATTATCAATCATGATGCCATATCGTACACTATAATTCTTTTGTGCCTATTATGAGTTAGACGGCGGAAAATATCTCAATTCATGAGGGCAAATGCATGTTATACAGCCTACATCTTTAACAAAATATTTTCAACACCACTTCCGCATAGCAGAAGGAGAAACGGTCTGCGTCTGACGTTGATAGTAGCGCATATATGATGCAATATGCTATAATAACAGATGCAATACCGAATCCAAATGCAAAGCCCTTCTCAATAAAGTCTATGAATACTTAACAATTTATTCCCTGTTGTCGTTCAGTATATGTTCAATAATGTCAAGTGCTGTCAGTCTGGTATTGAAAAGACTCTGATGGACAAGCTTATGTGATTTTTTCGTTAACATAAACGGAAAACTGTATAGGTGCGATATGTCCCTTGAGATTACGAAATTACAGCATATCAACTACTTTTGCTTTACATTTGCGTCAGGGCTGATTTATCTTCCAAAATGTGAACAGTAAAAATAACCTAGTCTATCACCATGTATGTGCTATGCCTTTGTCGGCAAAGAAACAACATTATTACCGCCTTTGGGGTTCGATATTAATTGCTCCTTTGATGGCACTAAATAAACTCAAGATGCAGTTGTTAATGGATCCCTTTGCAAGAAAGTACAAAACCACAAACGGCCCGATTCCGGGATATTGACCATTAACTTAATTGAGCCGCTGAGTATATTTGTCACTTGGGTTAGAGTGCGACTGACTGAAACCAAACGGATAAACAAGAACTTACAACTGATATAAATTACGCTCATTCGCGCCACAGAAGCAGGTGGATTACAGATAATGTCCTGTTAACGCATTCGAACGTTAGTTTAGTTGCCACCGTAATGATGCTGATGCCACAAATATAGTAAATCGTCACCAGTGGATGCTATTCAAGTGATGGCTGTATGTGCATATCCTAAATTGGAAGTGGCGGAACATCCGACAACAGATAAAATCACTTAAATCGGCGCGAATTTGCATGAATAAATGTAATGCGCTCCATGAACATTTAAGTAAAGCGACGAGGCTTCATAGGCATAGGCATATATGCACGGCTTATTGATCAACGAAATATACCTTGTGCAATATTGGTGGCGGATTGTCATGGCATGACTTTATAAAGTCCTTCGTGGAAGCTGTTCTCGCTCGGATATATATCGATATTGGTATCATCTACTATGGCTGGAACATACTTGACCCCAGCTTGACTATATATCGGGTTCCAAATCACTGTGACATAATCAGATCGATGCATAAATAATGTATATACATCACGATTTCCGATCGGAGCTTTTGGAATGGCGACTTCTGAGCAAAACCGTCAATGTTTCCAATGACTTGCTCTATGTCTGTGATCGACATCAACAATTCGGTAACTCACGTGATTGGAGTGCAATATAAAATATGCAGTATATAAACCCGCACTCTAGCAATTGAACGAGCCCAACTTTTGTATTTTCATAAGTGTTTGGGGCGCGCAGCAACTTTTGCAGCAAACTACTTTTCAAAAATTGTTAAGAAGCATAATTGAATCACATCCATATTGTATTTACGATGACTCAAAGTACCCACGTACTCTGAATAATCCTGTGGTCATTGAGTAACATCTCTCCATTTACTCATCAAGTATGTATACTCGCTGGTAATAGTCCTGGCCTTTAACCTTTATATATTGATTTTCCTCAGTGGAAAAAGCTAAACTTTAATCATGTTTGAAACTGCACTATCAGACACAATCAAGATAATGGTGAGGGATGCTACAAAGCCACTGGATCATAGCAAACCAAGCTGTGTATATTATTATGACACATCTCACTAGACTTCTTAATTGTTGCAAAAATGCACTAAATATCCCGACAGTAAAGTCAATTCGACAGCATGCAATATCTAACTTAGCTGGAATTTGGCTGTTGTGCATGATGATGCGACAGATCGTTATATTATACAAAACACTCATTACAAAACACTCATACATAATGTATATATATATATATATATATATATATATATATATATATATATTTGTATATATAAATATATATATATACATCATAGATATATATATATATATATATATATATATATATATATATATAATATATATATAATATATTATATATATATATATATATATATATATATATATAAATATATATGTGCCAATAAATTGCGAATTATGCTTGTATCATGAATAAGGATTCCGCTACTACATGTATCGTGTAGGAATCTGCAACTACAGGAATCGCGTAGGATAGGTCTTAGTATATAACCCATGCGTCTGTCAATGTCATGGTAAATTTATGCAAGAGCAGCGATTGCCATGGATATATTAGCTATATATGATATATATGTCACTATATAAACCTTTTATGCAAAAATAAATCTTCGCCAGATTATATTATTACAACATCTTCCCACCACCTGAATCCTTGATTAAATCGTATGAATACACACAATATATATGAGTTGCTGCACCCCATACCAACAACGGCTATATATATCGTGTTCTTTAGGCATAGATGATGGAATTGTGTTTCCATATATAATTGCAATCGGAAAGTAAGGAATGAAGGAATGCTGTACTAGCTATAACTACGCTCTAATTTTACATCGCGAGAGACATTCACCCGAAAAAGTCTACGTCGGTTAGCTGCTGACCACAAATCCCAAGTTATATTCCGAAATACATCAACACTATATAGATTTTAACAACGAGGGGGCATTACTTAAGCATGCTGACGAGGTTAGAGCCTTAATTCCTAGGCTATGTATGCAATTGTTAGTAATGCAAGTTGTTATCACTCTTACGTTTATGTAATATATCATTATCGTGTCCGACATTGAGGCTGCATGATTAAAAGAAGAGGACAAAAAAGATGTATTCCGCTCATTTGCACACAGAGCCATATAAATTATATGTATTCGTCACGCTACAGACCCAACCAAGCCTGGCTACTGCTGGTGGCAATATTCATCATGTTCGATCCATAGAAACTGCTAAACTTTTAACGTGCCCACTCTCTCAACGTGGAAGCATACATTACGGACATTCGGCCGAATGACCACAAATCCTCCTGTCATGCAAATATGCGACAAGCCGGTTTGAACTCGTCATACCATATACTTTTGGACGCTATTCCGTAATATAATGCTTGATAAAATGTAACGATCAAATGATGACTTTCGAACCTTGCTCAGCGAGGCACTTTTTGCCAAAACAACCAGTGTGATTCTGCTTACTAAAAGCACGGTTACTATCACATTACGTCAATATCGATATACGAGATTAAGTGATAACAATATATACGTGTTGGGGACTTGTATCTAGATAGATCATGTTTCACACCTCAGGTTGTATGGTTTGAACACGATTGATCAAAATGTGACAGATATTTCATCATGTAACCTACTTTACAGCTGTTTCATAATGTTATTAACCTTGCAGCTGTTGCATCATGTTATCTACCCTCACAGCTGTTGAATCTAATTTCAAACTTTAAGCTAAATATATATGAAGAGGTTAGCGCAGTCACTCTACTTACCGTAGCGAAATTGAAAATGTGCTGCTGTTCCACAAAACGTAAATTTTATCTCCCCTTGTATTTTGAAGTAGACCTTAGATCGTGGCTGCATATGTGATATCAATGATGGTTTAGTTAACATCTATCAATGGCTTAAATCATGCCTGCCATTAGTAATCCATGACAATTTGGTCGAGATCACGTGGAAACGGCACAGTAATACCTTGTATTGCAAGCGCAGATTCAATGATTTCAGCGTCATACATACGCGATGATTGGTGCCCGCAGATGTCAGTAGTTTCCGCTATAAAACGTTTTGTAGACATTGCTTGCGATGCAAATTGCGTTCTGCAATGTCATCACATTATTAAAAAGCAATAATTTCCACTAAATTTGCTGTTCAATTGGGCAAGGATAAATTTGGCTACTTAAAAGTGCACACCATAGCCAGTTTTGTTTTGAAGAACAAAAACAGTCCTATTACACGTTTTGCTACGAAGCATTTTTTCTAACCAAATATGGCTCCCAGGATACACTACAGTACAGCCTAATTTACGCACGGGCGGCGTTGAAGCGATGCTAACGAAAAATTGCCGCAAAACATTACCTCATAATACAGCGTTCGCTCTCCATTAATACAACATCCCATTTACTGTAGTCGTCAATTAACATATGAACAGTCTATTCACAAATGCAATTGCCTATATGATCCAATTGCAGCTGAAGAACAATGTTTAAAATTGATGTTGATGCTCTAATACGTATTCCGGACGAAGACCGATTCTGTTGTCATTTTGCTTTTACCAATAACCGATAAGATTGCTGACGTAACTGCTGCGCGACTGACCGGTATCGTTCCCTTCTTAAGTGCTCTGAAAATGGTCGATAGAGTCGTCAATTATTGCACTCGTACAAGCGCGTTCATACGTTCTTGCATTCTAAATATTTCGATATTCTTTCGATGTGATTAAATTTACAAACTGGGATAATCAAAGCAAAATTGCACGATATGTTTTGAGTTCATTAGATTCGTGGTGGGTCGGCCGGTCCTTAGAAATCACATTAACTTGCATCACGAATACGAAAGGTCTTTGTTGACCTTTTGCAATGTCTACTTCTGCTATATTTAACTCTACTTAAACCAAATTGGTATCATAAAGATGCTGTATCTTTTCAAATAGAGGAAATATCCGCACCGTATTGTTCTTAATGGTTGTGCGCGTTTAACTGGGTTTTTTTTGCCAATTATGGCACAAACAAAGTGCATATTACGTAGGTCAATGTACCATTGCTTGGCTCTTTATTACCGCAAAGAAGTCATGGCTATCGTGCTCGTCGCCGTAATAACTGAAGTGTAATCTCCACCAATTTATAAGATAATAGGGCAGCTTCCTGCGTCAATACGGCCTTTTCTAATCTCAGATTTTATTTGTTCGGTAAATTTCTTTAACGATGAAATGTGCATCATAATTAATTTCTAGTACTTAGATATCATATATTGTTAACACTTGACGGGATCTAATACATTGTAAGGTAAATTTCAAGCATAATGGAAACCATACACCAAAAAGAAGAAAATATATATTCTTGAAAATAAATGCTTTTTACCGTAATATCGTATTGCATTAAAAGTCACCCATAGCTTGTTTCTTGTCGTAGGCGTTTATTTTTCGCCGTAATAAATGTAATAAAGTGTGAAACAAACCTTTCAATTTAAGGAGCAAGAAATAATCAAATTAACAGTACGATGCTTTATTCTCCAACACCCGTGGCTAAAATGGATCATAAATTGATTCACGTTCTTTAAACTTTCATTAGAAAGCGCTGTGCTCTTTAGGAGTACATATTTCGACATGCATACATTGAGTAATAATTGTCTAGTTATGTTCGTCTAAGTATTTTAGAGCCGTCAACGCACAATGTATCAATTAATCAGGCGGTGCATAATTCAACCCAATAACATTACCGGAGCCGCCAGGGGACGACTGGGTTTTAATTGAAAACAACCCTTTCGACCCATTAACATAGATGCTAACAGGGTGATGATGTTTATGAATGAATGTATGTCGACGTTAATGTTGAATATACGCACTCTGTATGAGCAATTGATTTATCCTTTAATGCACGGTCCAATCACTAATTTATGCCTGGAATATGATATAGGGCAGCGTTAATTAATCGCACAAGAACGCATTTTTGATAATCTGAGCAAAGCAATGCCACTATAAGTGAAATATAATGTAACTTCATACTACTGTATATACTATATAATGCCGTTCATATTTTCTCTCTTTATTCCTGATTGCGCAGATGTTGCATCTTAGTTCAAATCGGCTATGTTGTGTCCGCGTCATTGCATGTTGTCTCATTCGTCCTTCAGTACCGATACCTTTATATGTAACCCTTCATATTTTCTGCATTTGTACAATATGTAAATCTCTATATATTTACTCCCACACCCACACGCACATACACACACACACACCCGCACACTCGTCTCGCTGGTTTTGTTGCCAATCATACTCTTCTGACCGTCATGTGTTGTAACTCGCTATTTGCTTAGGAAACAAGTTTTTTGGGACTGTTTCCAGATCCTTGAACACAATTGGAATCATTCATATATCTAATTGCATAATGGCTCGTTATGCTTCTACAGAGTGCCGACCTGCTGCATGCTTGTTGGCATCTTTGGTTGAACAAATAAAATGTATGCACACAGGCTTGGTAAAGCATTTGCTTTTAGGAACGTGATTTGCTTTTCTCAGTTGAGTACAATTACTTGCGTTCGAATACTTGTCCAATTCCACTCAGCGTTTGGTATGCTATTTGAGTCGGATGTTGACTGGCCTTATGACTTCATGGACAAACGAATTGTTTTGGTTGCTTTCCAATGGATTAATACCGTACCTTACTAATTGAGGGTTAAATCTGGTAGACAACACACCGACTTGGTGAAAGTCCGTGATTTAAAACGTTTTCGCTGACTACGCACTTTAGGCTTATTCAGACGGATTGTTATGATGCCACTGATCTATGCAAATGATTCCAATTCAGTCGATCCATATTGTTAAAGATGGCTACACAAATCGATGAATCTACCCGAGTTAACTTATTCCTTTTCTCTTCATTCTCTGACTTACGTTGACCAGCAAGTATTTCACTCACTAATACATAACATTATTTGGACATAAAATCTACTTTTCCCGTGACTTGCTGTGTAATGGAAAGCTTTATCGCTACTCTTATTAAACATATGTAAAAATTTAGCTTGATCTGCCAAGCCCAACTCATTTTCTCTCACTTCACGATCAACCGTCGGAGATCCGCTATGTTGAAATCGTTCCAAATGTTGCATGAATAGAACTCGGATCAAATAGGTCATCGGTATGCCGCGAAATGTTCAATCGCGTCTCCGAAATTCTTTGTGAACTAAAAACTAAAGAATATCAACAATGTTATATAAAACAATTGGCAAATGGTTTTAATGGGACTTGAATGCACGTAAATTATGTCCCTCATGGCAACAACTTTGGTCACTAACGTTGTTTTTGCTCATAAAATCAAGACGTTTAAAGAATTAGTGCAAATGCTAGCACCAACTGCATCTAGCCTACTCCCAAATCTGGTTCCAAATCAGTGTTCAAGTTATACAATACTCTCAAATCTGACTAATATGCCACACTACTTCGTTTAATGAAAATAGGCGCACAGAGACGTTTTTGTGCATCCTACAATTTGCTAATGCTACGTTGGAGTACAATAACACGGAAAATAACGTACTCGGGATACCCTAGAGCAGAATTATTGGTAGCAATTATTACTGAAATTAATGTTAATTTCGTTTTTTGTGTTATGCGGTTAACGTTTTATGTGTATCATTTAGATGACTTATTGATGTGTAAAGGAGCTGGTATATTTTTTTTCAATTCACTGATTGCAAGTGATAACATATAAAATAAGTGCTTACAGCATACAATATTTATGTGAATATGCAGCTTTGAAAGCTTGACCCATGGATGCCTAGTGTGGTTATAAATGTCACTTACCAGTGTAATCGGTCCTATGCACTTATGTGATATCTGATGCAACGATTTGCTCTTGGTTGGCGCCAACAACTGGCTTTGGTTACTCGCGTATAGAATGATCTCGTTACATAGCTGTCCCATGTCTGATAGGGAATGCGCCCGTCACGGGAGCTCTATGGGATTGGGCTGCACCTGTTTCACAGAGGCGTGGACGTCTTGGTACTGGAACCAACACTTAAGGGGAGGTGCCCCTGTATCTCAGTCATCCTCATCAGTCACCGTTGCTTTGGAAAGTGATATAAAACCCATATATTATCATTACAATTAACTATCGAGGGTATATCCAATTACCTTTTTCCTTTCATCAAATTATTAGCCGGCATACAGAAGGTTCCATTGATACTCACTGCTTGGGACAACTCGATGAGGATAGCAAGGCGAGCAGTTAAACGAGGAGCAACGAATATTTTTCGCAAGGCGTCCCTGCTAGTTAAGTCATGGTATTGAACGGTCACCCCAACCGGGATAAACTATTGCATGCTTGAGTTTTATTGGCAGATATAAAGTCTGGACATGGCTACCGAAATACTGACTTGCCAATTTGTACTTTTAATTCCATACGCTTACAAACTGCAGCGCCGCATTTGCTGCGAGTGATATTGCATTACCTCTCGTCAGTTGGTTGCTCATACCATAAATTTTAAGAATCAGCAGAAGCAGATTATCTAATCTGGCAATCTAGAAACATTGGTGAATACTGTGATAACCAGATTTTCTTGTGTGTGTGGGTGGGGGGGGGGGGGGGGGGGGGGCATGTGTGTATGTATGAGGGTAAATGTGTGTGTAGCTAAGCCTGGGCCGCAACACCCAGACCTCTGCTCCTTTAAATGAATCCCCATCTCGTGTACTGCTTGCGTGATACGGATTCATTCTTAAGATATTATTTTACGGCATGTGCAGTTCAGGAAGTGCTTGCATTAATAATAGCAATAATAATAAACCCATGGAACTGTTTAAAGAAGAGGTGATTTACAGAATAACTACAATATCATTTGCAACAAAGGCCTTATCAGTGCTGTTTTGGGCTTGACCCACAATAGATCAGTACATTTTTCTTTCACACTAGATGTGTGAAGATTTGTCCTATGGTATGATGCAAGCAATACAATCATCCGACGCACCGTAAGAACACAGATGGAGAGTTTAGACCAATAGCAATGTTTATCTTTTCCTATTTATTGCTGTTATTTTATAATAATAAATCACATATGTAGTAGGATTTTGTATAGTATTATTGATAAATGATGTAGCATTTGCAACATGATAATCAATCATTGCTTGCCGGGTTTTGTGGTTGAAGTAATCTTTAGGCAAGGAGCAGAACCAAACAGCCAGGATGTATGTAATGTGTTCTCAAATTTAACGTGCTATCGTTACACACGTATGTATATTTAGCGACAGTTTGATCTACTCCAAATGCAATCAGATAAATAATGACCCTGTTAACATATTCCGGGATTGTCTATTCGTACTATGCCATAGCATTATAGTTGCACTTATATATTATGCACAAATTCTGTACAAATTTAGTTGCCTAGAATCAATCACACCATCTCCCACATTTGTTTAAAGATGTATTTCATTTTCAGACTTAACTTGCGTAAACTGATCGATCTGATAATCCTACAGTTTAAATATGTGTTGCCACAGCACATTTAGGACACGAATAGTGCAGTAGAATACATCGTGACAAATCACGCAACATCGATAACTTTTATTGGACAAAGTTACTGCAGCGTATTAAAACAATCCGGAAGCAATTTTCGTATTTTACCAAGTGTATATATTTAGTAAATGTTCAGAATCCTAGCATGAGTCGAAATATTGTTTTGTACTCCACCCGCAAAACTATTCTATGTCTACATTACGCGGCACCAAGTTGATGCAGCAAAAACATGAAAATAAATCCTCTTATGTCTTGCTATACCCAAATTACCAGCGGGCTCGGATTACATCGTAATCGCAAATGGACTAAGCTTTACCTCTGAATGCATAAATTATATCGAGCCACAGTCATGCAAACTGTGCGTGCATTAAAACATTTAAAATTGTGGCGAGAGTAGCACGTATTACCCGTCCTTGTGTTTAAGGCATGTAAAATGCAGTACGTAATTTGATGAAATAAATCGCTGCTGAAAACTCTGAGTTTGCTTGCGTTAACAAGTTCTTTGAGACCATCCAATCAGTTGGAATTGACAAGGTTTGACGTAGTCACTGATTGGTTGCGTCTCCCATCCCCGCGGTTAATAGCATTGCGTCGAATATAATAAGGATTTTGATAATCGATTTCTTACCGCAATGTCAACAATGATTATTTCAAATTGTGTAAAGTTAGAGTGACCCACAATTTGACGTACTATTATATGAATTGAATATCTGCAGCGAGAATAATCGTTGATATGTTGTGTAATCTGGAAGCAATAAGGGTAATTTGTTTACCAGAAAGGTAAATCAGTTTATCCTTTTCTCCCATGATATTAAAGATTCATTGGCGCTGCGTTGGCGGTTCTCTTTGCACTTTCTTACCTTTGGCATGATATCCAAAGGTAATGAACCTTCCTACTTAAGTGTTTCAACTGCTAATGGGCTAACATTCATTTAAATCCACGGAAATAAAGATACTGAATGTTGTACATTGTCCACATTGTAATTTAATTGCTGCATTCGGCAAAATTATGTATCTGCTATTAGACGAATGATGCCACCGGTTACAAATTATTTACATAAATGTAAACAAAAGTAAGATGACAGTCCGATTGTACAATGAAAAGCGGTGTGATTTGTAGATAATCGAATCGCAATTTATATAAAAATTATATAAGCACTCCTAAACTAATCATTGAACGCTATTGGTGGATTAAAACATAGAATCTTCAACCCCAACCTCCCCTGAGAGTTCATCATATTTAAAATACGCTCTTAGTAATAGAGTCGTAACTTGAAATTGAATAGCACAATAAGATTCGCTTTAATATCCCGGAGTGTACTTATTATGTTCGTTCCTTACTATATTGCAAGTTGTGTTCTACTTCCCAATAGAGCGCCAGTTTGAATGTAGCCATAATGCTAGAATTATGCGCATCCATAATATCATCTTAGCCATCAATCAGAGAGGATCGTGCCTCAGGATATCAGATCAAGCATACATCAGCGATTCTTTGGAGGCTATTTTTGTGTGCAATCATACCGATGTTCTCGTTATGCGATATTAATGACACATTAACAAAACTAAATTATATCCTCACAGCGATCAATATCCGGATGTCTTTGAAACCGGACTTCTTGTATCTCATAAAACATTTACATCTGTTCTGTTAGATGTTCGGATTATTTACTATTGAATGTGTTTGCAAGAGTTAGATCGACTAGGTCTCCAGCTAAGGATAATTTCAATCGGTATGTGAGCTCTCGATGATCTACGAGGCTGATTCATTGGAATCAATATCGCCGATCTATCATCATACCAAAGTATCCTGATGAGTCTTTGAACATGCATTAAGCGACAACATTTTGGGTTAGCCCGAGAACGTTTGATGCCACGTAATTGATCTACAATACATTGGGCAGGCTGGTATAACAACGGCTGTTTTCGCATATAACCTGATGTGATAATGAAAGAAAATGTTGTATTTGCCGGCTATTCTACAAGTGCAAACTGCGGCAGAAACGATTACCAGCGCAATGTATGAAACGTTTCAGGATTCAAGCTCTGTTATTGTTATTGCTAATAATGGTATGTAGAAGTTACTCCTCTCGAACGTGTGATTTGGTTAATTATGCGAATGCTTTCTAAATAAATGGGGGGGGGGTGTTATTAATTACTAAACCGTTCAGAGAGCATTTATTAGGCTTCACGCATAAGGATTGTTTTCATAAAATGTGTGCATCCGCCCCCAAATCTACCTAAATGGTCTAGCAGAGTAGCAGAAGAACGTATTTGAAAGCATCAGCATCACATTTCATAGAGGATTAGCTCCTTCGCAGATACCCAAGCCCTAGAAATTGAGGGTTTGTGGTGATGAAACTAGAAGGTGCTATATACATATATACTGTCTTGCTAAGCCATGAAAGTTCATATTCCATAGTACATTCGGAAATTGCATTCCTAAATCTGCCAGCCGATATCAATGTGATAGCTATTTATATCGGAGTGACGTAAAGTTTTGTGATTGTTCGGTTGTTTGGATTAGGTTTAGCATCCGGTATTAAACACAACCATATATCCCAAATATATCTCAATGCAAAAATCCAGGCAGAATTGTTCTACGTCTGCTTGTTTTGTCCGGAAAAACAGCAAACACGGTGCATTGCGGAATTATTCTCTTTATCGCAAGTTCTCTTATTTGAGGAATGAAGTAATTTTCTGTCATGTCAAACCTGCCCTCTTATTCATATGCACTTAATTGGTATGAAACTTAACGGATGACCTGTTGTGACATATCTTTATGTTTAATGATTCATTGAAAACATTACACATTTAACGGCTTATACGTCACATGCAAAATGATATTTATCCCTCGGAACTGAATGCCGAAATCAATCATTATAGCAATCTACCTCTCCCATATAAGTTGAAGGGAAAGTACCCATGGCACTTACTGATAAGTGATAGATGTAGCAAGAAAGTCCATCGAGGATTGACCTCCATTCGTGTGCAATGTCAATCGTTTTGGTAGCTTTCCAAAAAAGACTAGCTATGAGTCCCATGTCAAGGACACCTTCGGGCAACCATATGTCAAACTGATTTACCGCGATAATCATTCAGAAAATACCAGTCTGCGAGATATGATATTTATTTCGTTACATATTTACAATATCACAACATTAGATACATTTATAACAAAATAGTATTTTTATATTGCAGCGGAAATGTAATACGCCAGTGCAGTAGGCAGGTCCAGATCGCATGCCTGATGTCAAAAGGAACACGGCATTGCTTTTCTAAAGTAGTCGACTCCCCGGCGCCAGCCGAGGTGAGTATATTTCATTTCACCTATCAAATCGCTGCGTATTCTCTGAGTAATGAATTTCCGCCGTGGTTATTGTATCACTGCTCTTGCTTACTGTTTATTTTTGTCACTGGATGATAGATCTAGCCTATAACATTATACGACATATACTCAAATATTACGGCTGTTTCTGTATCCGGATATCGTTAACCTCCGTATTTTGAGAGTAGCTATGCAGCTGCCATGGTTAGACACTATTGAACTGTCGACTGTACCAGCATTTCCTGTCGTGTCACTAAGCGCTGTCCCGACCATGCGATAAACTAGTCTATAGACTTGGTGCATTAATGGGGTATGCTGTGGACGGTGCATATCCACATAATGGTATCAGCCTCATACAGAAGTTAACTTTAAACCAACCGGATATCCGGCTGTCATAAGAAGCAAGGTTACTGACACGCATTATGCGTCGTAGTCATTCTACTCAGTGTTTTATAGTACTTCTTTGAACATTGATAAACGTATAATCCCAGCCTGGACTAGATGCAGCCGGGAAATAATGAGGAAGTACTGGATGGCAGTATCTACTGACTAAATTGTTCGTATTAAAAGCAAGTAATGTGTTGGCCGAAATTAGTGCATTTTGTGTGAGTCAGCATTATTTTCCTTTGCAATGTACGCTGCATTTTTTCACAGCTGCAAATATCACCCATTTCACAAATGGTTATCCTCTTGTGTGAAAAGATAAAAAATAACGTCGCATGAGAAAACGGCTACGGTCGATAAATCATCTGTGACTTAGCAGCATAGCAGGCTAAAACGTCTTTATTGATGTTAACATCAATAAAGGGTTATAAATGTCACCTACTGGTGTATTTTGACTTTGATAAGTTACGAGGTACAAAGACATTTTAGCGTGTAGCTCACCACAGAGTGGCGTAAATTTGGTCTAATTTTGTCTTAAGGGCAACAGCGCTACTGTTTCTGTTCATCCAATTACGCTCATTTGGAATCATATATTCCATTGAGTTCTTGTTTCGGGGATGTTACGCGAGAACATAACTACATTAAAACCATTCACCGGTTAACATGTTTTGCCGGCGATATGTAATGATGAATCCCGACTAGAGTCTTTTCGCTAATTAAATGACGACATTGGATAACTAGCCGCATTCTCATACATGCCTTTCTATGCTTGCGATCTACTAACCGATTGACAATCTGGTCTATGTGGCCGACCTTAGGTTTAGTCGATTCATACTAATTCTGCACGTTTGCGTTGCAAACTAGCAACTCCCTTTAGTTACAGCTTGGAATTCCCCAGGTATGCTTTTCCACTTGTCCATCGTTTGTATATTATCTCAAGCGCTCATTTGCATCTGTTCTTGTTTAAAACATAGATCAAGTTGTTAACTGCACTATATAAAACAAACTTCGTTGGCGCTTGGCAAATGATTTATGCTAACCCCAAAATTGAAACAAGATCATGAATGAGGAATTTACAAGGCCATTGTCTATTGTGTGTTATTCGTTAGAACTGCCGCAGTTTAGATATGAAGAACTAGTGCATGTAACTGTACGGTATGATGGCCTGTAGTTAAAGCAGCACAAGCCAATGCCGTATCTATATTACCAGGAACGATATTCTGACCACACGTATCAGCACAAGGTATTTAACAGAGAGTCTACATGGACAATTATTTCTGAGCAGCGTATCGCACATAGTTCTCTGGTATTCCGATGTATACACGTTTTGTCAGTGCAGTGAGTTTCTCGGTGAAACGGTTCGCCCTTAAAACATCTCTCAGAGCACAAATTTAAAATGACAAGTGTCTTTGGGATTCATCTATCGTAAAACAATGATTATACAAAATATGGAAGGATGAATGCAGAGCATTGACATTGATTGTTGCAGAATCACCGTGGCACGATTCGGCATGAACCATAGGCGACATGGCAGATTCGGCACTATACCACTAGACGACAGACCCTCAGTGCAACTAAAAGTTAAGAGCAACCATTGCCTCAATACCGACGGTTTATAGAGATGCCAACGGCAAAATCATGCATTTCATCCAGTAAAGTGTTTGGTTCAACTATTCTAAACATGACGCTTCAGCCTAAACATTGGTTAGCTCTAAGACATCATGTCCAATATATATGCATATTTAGCTCGTATTAGTCTTAGGAAATAGAGCAAATGTAGATGTGTTGTGCAGTTGTCATGCTGGCTGAAAAAACATCCCGTTCGTACAAATCTTTTAACAAGATATTTTGTGAAATAAATTCATTATCAAATGAGCTCCCTTGAAGAGCGGTCTATATACGAATCTGTCAGCGAAAATGAGCGTGCGCAAGGGCGATTTTCTGTGCGAGCCTATGAATAACACAGATTCAAAACGACGGCCTTCACGTACACACTCCAGCTTGGTTTATTTGTCACCGCGTGTTTAGATCAATCTTGTCCTCATCAGTAATGCTACTTTTGATTCTTGCATTTTCCACGTGATATGCACCTTTTCAACAATATATAAAACTAAGCAGGACCATAAACCTTCGTGACCATGATACCAAACAGCTTATCGCTTCGCTAAGAGGGCTCACTTGCAACAGAACATGTGAACACGCCGTTTATTCGAGCATGATGCTAGTAATGATGTCTGTTTTAAAATCACTTGGATATTACTGGTTAATTTGAGAGCCCTGTCTCCTCGAACAATTAGAACGTTAGATCAACAGCATGTAGTGGTGTTAAGGTAGCGCCAACTGACCCTCGGCCTCCTTTTTACTCATCGTAAGTCCAAATGTACGACTGGTCAGAGAACCCTCTCGGCAAAGCAATAATCTTTAAGCTGATACCTGTGAAGCACAAATACGACTCTGGAATCGCATTATACTGCATATCACCGTGCTGTCAGCCGTCGTCCGCTTTGTGATGATTATATCTTAACACAGATTGGTAGCATAGATAGTGGCCATATAATCTACATATCTATATTGATCAGTTCAGATTACTAATAATCTTCAACAAAGGAATGTAATTCTACCTGTGTTCACATTTGTTGTAATGACTACAGAGTGCATATCACCACTTCTTCGTCTGTGGCAAATGCTGCAATATTTGAGTAGCGCCCTAAGAGAAGAGATGCTGAGATGACTTTATTGTATAATTCAATCAGCTGATTTTTTTGCCGTCAAGGGCCGCCTTAACAGTCAATACTAAATCATGATGATGAAACATATGCGTCTACTTATAAGTATGATAAATGGCTTAACTCGCTGCAGCTGCAGATAACACATGCTAAAGACAATAATTTGCATATGTAAAATTAACGATCATCGAGTCGACAAATACGCGAATGTAACTTCCATGAAAAAGCATACATCGCTTGTGCGCCAGCATTTCCCATCACAGTAATTCAAAAACACATTTCCCTTTCCATGCGCTTCCCTTTCAATGCCATTGGGTGTGTTAAATAATCTGAAGATTCAGAGATAAGTCGTGATATAGAAGGCGCTAAACTACACCAGCGCAACGGTCACGTTCTACAAATGACTGTAGCACAATACCAGCAACAATGATATTAGGTTGCTATTTCTAGCAAATGCATTTTGCGACTTAGACATCATACCTTGCCTGGTTTTTTTTCCGATTACAGGGGGATGCCTTTATGTGAATACTTCTTGCTGCTAATTCCTTCTAACGAAGCAACAGGTCTGTAATACACACAAAGGAACAACTGTACCATCTATCCACAAGATGCTACTATATACATATAATCCAGCTCCTGCGTATTGCGATGTGCTTGCAGATTATGTTGGTTACTACAGTAACCGTATATTTTCATTCATACTTGTCATTTACCGATAAGTATTTATATGGCATCCGATCAAACAGCATTTATTGCCCGCATGAGTCAATTCTTGTCACTTAACAAACCGCCATCAGCCAATACTTGCGGATTATTCCGGTAATAACGGATGCAGGTCTTTGTTTATGTATCCTTTTGGCTTTCATCTTTTGAAGCGAATTCCCATTGCTGCTTTATGAATGAGGTAGCTTGAATGTTGCATTTCAATGCATCATTTCTGTGTAGCAAAAGCGTAACCCCAGAAGAGAAGAATAGTCATAAGTCATGTGTTCATTTGGCATTCCAAAAAATAAGTCATGTGTTCATCAAAGACATAGTATTCAGTCTTTCGGGCATTCCTTTAAATGCCGCCTTGTAAGATTAATAGTTATATGTGCGCAAATAAAATAACCATTTGGAGCTTAGACTAAGAATTATGTGCTGCACAAAATACCTTGATTCATATGCAGTGCAATGATTGTTAGGATATCTCAGCCATAGAAGTAGTCTCTTTGAAGCATATTAGTACATTGCTTTTGTTTTCCCCTACTTCTCAAATGGCAGCAGGGTGCTTATCACGTTCCTGTCAATCCCGACGATGTGAGATGCATTACCTGATATTAGTAATGAAAATGAATTTGATAGTGGCCCATGGCGGTTTTATTAATTCATATCTTATAGAAATGATAACCTAAAGTAATGTTCCAATCAGAACAAAGGAAGTAATTGCATGGATTTCGACTAGGTTTATGATCATTCTAGATGGTCCTATCTGCCGAACGCGGATGATGTCAATGAGCTTCATATTTTCTTATATCGGCAATTGTTCCGACTTATAGATTATCGTTTGGCCTGTATCAAGATATATCCACACAAAGATGTAATACGATGTCATTTAAATCTGATGTAGATTATTCGCTTAACTTAATTGCTTACTCCAAATCACAACAAAGTCTTATTATATATTATTCACAGCCTTCAAAGGGTGCATCTCTGAAAATGTCGCTATGCAATACCATTCTAACGTAGCGTCTTTAAGGGTCTCCAACTGTAGACCAATGTCTAATTACGTTAAGTACAATGTATCGGTGCTAATGTGGCGAGGACAATAACATGATATTCTAATTTTTCCTGAAAAACAAATATATTCAGCTCTAAGTGAGAATTACAGCGGCCTAGTTATCCTCGGCATACATTGGATGTTTTTATGGTAAGGAGAAGCTCAATTCTTCGAAGGTATTTAAACACTAGTCGCTGACATGCATAAGCCTACTTTAACACGCTGAAATTTATTTAGATAGGAACCGTTGTTGTGTGTATTGCCATTGTATTTTCGATCGCTGCTAATGTGCCATTAGGCCATTCCGCCCCGCTTCTTGGTTTATCGTTTTTTTAAAAGAATCTTACGAGCTTATTTTCGAAACGTTTGTGCAACAGTTGCTACACAATTATTGTCATGCAGCCATTCACACTGAATGAGGCACAATATTAGCAGGACCCGCGGTGAATTGTTTGCCAGTTTTTCAACAATTTAACATTTGCTCCATTGCATAAGAAACGTTGCAGCTTCTTCAGACAAAGATTTCTACATTTCTTGTCATTGTGTTATGGTCAATCGATTTCATATGTCAACCTAAGCAATTCAAAATACATCAATCTTTTCAACCGCGAGTGAGTGGACAATAACTAAAGTTTTGTGTTGTAGTAAATATGCTATCAAGACCAAATTCCTCTGATGACGGTCGCAAAGACATTGTTGTCATTCGATAAATAAAAATCCAAGACTATCCTAACGCAGGATACAACTTCATTGTAACAGGCCTTAACCATTAGTTAATGGAAACGGTAACGCATCCATCTTCCTCGTCAGTTTTTTGTTGACTTGTTTGCTTAGAATACAAAATTAATATTCAGTCAAGATCGGGGCTGAGTATATCGAAGGCATATATAATTAAGGCGGTTGCATACGGCTATAAATGTCAGCTCTTTCATACAAAATGCTAGGTGGCCAACTCCTATTTTTGAGTCACAAAATAAACAATAAAAATAGTTTTATAACAAAAGACCAGTGCCACCAGATGCTTAAACAGTTAAAACTCAATAAATTGCGACATGAACCTTCTGATGTTCAAGACCAGGCTTTTCTGTGTTTTTACCCGCAAGAGGTCGCGTCCTTTTTTCAGCCTTTTGTAATGGGCGATCTCTAGGGCACTGTAGACATCCCTAGATAATATGTGCATGCTCTATCGAAGCATTTGATTGACGTGTCTTCACACGTTATTTCCATGTTTTGTTTTTCGACACATGGAGAGAGCGATTGAACGTTATTTCATTTAGTGCTGCTTTTTAGGGCTGCTGCATATTTAGAGCAGATGGTCTGCAGCTGATTTACAGACGGCGCTTGTAATGGGTTCACGTCGCAGAGCGGCAGCATGAATGAATTATCTTGAAGTGGGATATCTCAGTTTTGAAGCCGAAGATTTGGAAAGACCATGTTTTCTCATTCTCTTGTACAACAAACAAAACTTTTGTTGTGGTCGACTAAACGCACATATGGCAGCAGTTCAGGTAGTATCATTCTCTAACACCCATGTATTAGTTGTGCATATATATATATAATATATATATGTTATATATGTATATATACTTTGATCATATGTATATATATATTCAAACATTATATATGTATATACATTTGATTTATGTACAAACGAGGTGGTAAGATAACATATGATATCACCAGGTAGATATTCCATACAGATATATATATAGAGATATAAATATGGTGTTATACATATATATATAGAGATATAAATTTTATATATACAGATATATTTATATATATATATATATAGCATACACATATATATATATATATTACATATTTATATATATATATATTATATATTATTTACATATAAATAGATACATATATATATATATATATATATATATATATATATATATATAAATATATTTTATATATTATACATATGTACATATATGTATACACATATACACACATATATATATATATATATATATATATATATATATATATATACATATATATATATATATATATATATATATATATATATATATATATACATATATATATATGTGTGTGTATATAACATCACTAAGTAATACGCATCCCTTTTGTTGCTACGATGGTATGATCATACATCAGTTGGTTGTCAACTGCCAGCACGATGAGGTTTGTAATCAGTGACCAATTATTGGTAGCGCAAACATTGTTAGGGACGATTATTATATATCCGTTGATTCACTTTGCTTGCCGGTGATTCATGAGTTTGATGATTTGTGATAAGCAGCTCCTACTATTGTTTGAGTTAAACGACCCATCAATATATCCATGAGACTGATGTGTAATCAGAACAATAAATAGACTTATACCGGTAGATGAACACACAGGCCTTATGGGTTATGGTTGAGGCACTAGCAAATACATGCATTGAACGCAATAGACTGTGCTCCTCAGGTCGAATGAAAGTGCCATGTTGATGAATCATGAAACCCAAAGACATAAAATCTCCAATTCTCACATGCACAGCTGCATGTTTAATTCATGTAAGATTGATGGTTGAATAGCTTAAACATTAGTGGGTGCGTTTCTGTAGCTATTCTACGCAAACATTCATACATGAGTATGATGTACATATTGATATTATGATGGCTGTATCGGCTCTGGTGCTAACATAGGGAATTTCAATAATTAATGCTGGTAGTTTCTCGAGGCTGTCAATGGAATTAAGAGATTCATGAATTGGGAATATACTCATACATTTATTCGATATGGTCAGTTGCCACACCTATATATTATGGATGCATGCCTTTCGCTTCATGACTTTGCTAGCTTGCCTTTTCTGAACAATAATTGTATGTAAGGTAATTCATCGTGAGATGCATGAGAGTGTGTATGGAAATGTTTACTAAATTATGCTGCAATGCGACCTAGCTTGTGCCGAGCAGGGACCTAAGTCATTGCGCAAAATACAAGGCCGAATACTCTGCTGATTATAACTAAAAATAATTGCGATAAAGAAGTCGCTTATTTATTGTAGCCAAATCATGCCGTTTTTTAATATTCAGTTCAAGGGGTAATTTATCATTCTAGGAGCATGCTACCTTTGGCGTATGTAAATGAAATTGGCTTATGGAGTACAACGATTGTAATAGCTTGAGTAACCAACCAATACAATTTGCGCAAGATGAATAAACGACGCACAAAGGGCAAACGCTTTGTGCAAACGTTACCCGAAGAACTGCTGGGTTGACAACTTTGAAAGCAAGCTGGACGTAAGTGGGGTACAAGAGGAGGAAATGTATCATTTCCGGTGCAAAAAACAATGGGTGCTGCTAGGCTCAATGTTAATTCAGTGACCACACATGGGTAAGAAGATTTTGTATCATAATAATTTGCCCTGTTGATATGGATGCATGCCGCCGAATAAGGTTAAGACATGAATATATAGCTCATATGTTTACAGTTTGTCGTACTTGCAGCATAATGATGGTAGGACAAACAGGTACAAAGCACAAGTCAAAATTTCTGTTTTAAAGGACCGCTTTGGTGTGTTTACTTCTTATTTCCGAATATATATTTTATTGCTGTGACAGAGGCGGTGTACATTTTCGAAATGTAAGTTGCATCTTAATGTCCCAAATAACTGCGGCGTGTCAAAGTAGTACGTTACGTAGCAGTTACGCTCGATAAAACGCCGGAAAAGCCTGTAAAAATATATTATTTTTACTATCCTATTAATGTTATCTGTTTGATCTAGTTTAATAGTAAAAAGTTACTTTAATAAATTGAACGCTGGTTTACAAGCGGCCTGCACTTCAACATCCCAAATACGTTTGAAGTGATACGATCGATTTTGATTGGAATACCACATGTTTTCCTATTCCCACACACTATTCATTATTTAAAGTTAAAATGGAATGCTATTTTGTTTGTTTGTTGTTTGCTGTAAATATTCCCCTGTTTATTTTTGTCACATGGCTATCTACTCTGCCATTGATACTTCATTCGCAATTCACCGTTTAGGGCGCATCATTTGTTATTATGTATACCATGCACAGATGCATTAAACCTGGCATTCATTGGATCAGCAGATACTTCAATATTTATATCAGCAGCCACAAGCTGATTCATCAAAAGCGTTTAAGCATCGGTCAGTAATGCAAATGGGGACACTTGTTGCTCTGCACGTAAAGTTAACCGGAAATAACACTAACAGCACAGCAAAACTAGCAACTGAATCACTGATCAGCCATTTGCGTGGTTCAGTAGAGGTCATACTGCTTTCCAATCCGACTGAGGTACTGAACGCAGACCGTTTTATTATAAACAACACTTATGTTATAGGGTGTCGCTGTGTTTTCCCATTGAATGGAGAGCCATTGGATGAGAAATAGTATACCGACTGCATATCAAACTAAAGCACTGAGAAATTAACGCCTCTCATTATACGATGCATATTGTCACGAAGATAAGCGTAAAACTCTTCCATCGAGCTTTGTTTTAAGCGATGCCGTGCAATAGAATATCTACTGACCATACCATTGGCTTTTTTTATGTGATATGAAAGGCATAACATGTCTTGTTTATGGAACCAGCGTCGCATAAATGCTGCTGCCCAAGCAGATTTCCTTGGACACATCCGGTTGGATATATGGTTCTTGATAAAACATGCATGCACGACAAGTTATAAGAAAGTAGCGCTTCGTGTATGAGATCAAAATTATAAGTTATAATTTCCCGTTCATAATCAAACAGCCGTAGATGTATTTTATGATTGATTTATGAGCTCATGTGTCACTACGGACATGGGACAAGATCATCTGGAATAACTGAAAAGGTCGTATAGGAATCAGAAACAAATAGACCTGTTGATTTGGAAACAGGTATACTTGTACGGCAAAGCAAATTTGTAATATCAATGTCCTTAGACATTCACATATCTCATCACTTGCACAGTCAAAAAAGAAGAGAGGAAATGCTTTATTTAGGGCTAGAGCCTTAAATGCCATTATTTCATTTCAAACCAAAGGATACGCATTTTGCGTGTACTTTGTGACTGCTTTTTCCTGGGGAAAATATATGTAATTTGTTTTGTCCATTATGAGAGAACATCAGGTTTCGAATTTGTCTTGACAAAATACGAATTTCGTTATATATGATCAGGTATATAAGGTCACACCACGAGTCCTGACGAAAAGAAGGATAGTGCAGCCAGCGTCCACCAAGCTACCTTGTACTAGTGTCTCAGTAGCAGCAAATAATCGGGCTGTTGAAGCCGTAAATGCGTACAATTACGCTTGTTTACCTGGTTTGTCATTTGTGCCCGAGCATAAGCTGCAAATGATCGTGACATTCGAAACTGATCGGGGTGGATATCGGGACGTACTGACAATGTTTAGCTGGTAGTAGAAAAAAGGGAACAAAACCGTTCAAAAGTACCGCGGCGATACCGATTATCGTACTGCATTGTTTGTACGACGTACGTAAAATGAACATTGTCGTTCTCGCATAAACAGTCTGTGTAAAAAGACATTTTATAAGGTTAACTCCATCGAATTGAAGGAAGCAAATTTCAATTAATGAACATTAAACCATCCTTGGTCGCCAAGTTGCCAAGCTGTCCGCCTGCTGGGGACTGAATATACAGATTCTCCGACACGGCTTAATACCTGTGCAAAACGCAAATGACCTCGATCTATGGAAGCTCACTGTTGTCTGTATTCAAAGCCAGCCCAGACACATACATATAGCGACATGTGTTTTTCATCGTTCAAGCAGCTTACACAGGGAAATTTATTCATGGAGGGATTCCGAATTAATGAATAGCCAAATCAAGTCTAAAACGAGATCAGTAACATAGCTTCATACCAACCAATTTATTTTGTCATCAACGCCGTTTTTTAACAATTATTAGCGATTGACCATTGTTATGTGCTCATAAGCTGACTCTCTTCAGATCCTCGAGTGGTAGTGGAAACACTCATATATTAAAATGGAATAATGGCTCGCCATACTTCATCGGAATGTTTTGTCTTATCTGAAAAAAGTATCTGCTGGCATATAAGGCTAAACAAACGAAACATATAACATCGCAAACAAGATGCTGTCGCTCATGTCGCTATCTATGCGCTCACTCGTTGTCAGGCATTTATCGTTCAGTTAAGTCGGATGAATATAGGGCCCAATTATTTCCGGTTCTCTATTTATCTTCTCTCCTTAATGCTTTCGATTGACTTTATGTTTGTATATTGGATGTATTCTTGCATCATCGTTGCTACATTTATGACATTGATATTTTTGTACGGCAAGATAGTGAGTTAAAACGGCATTTACTTGCAAGGATTGTGCTGGGTGCAAATCGGCTTGTTAACACGGCTGCTCTGTTGACCTATTTATACAATTGCGATATGCAATATAAACATGTCGAAATGTATATTGAACACACCTGAAAGATCCTAAATAAGTCCAAAATGACCCTCGCAACATTGGAAGTGCCCAGTAAAAGTCGTTTTAATCATACAGTAAAGCAGTTTACTAATGAGTTTTGCAGATTTTGACACCATGCAAGGTCAGCTTGTAGGTTCTGATATATTCAGCGAAAACCTAAATAACCCCGTACATAGGCTTCTCGAGATATTTACGTTTGATATGGTAAGCTGATATGCAAGGCGATCATCCGGCAGCGGCAGACTTCTTTTATAATGCTCGTAACTCTAAGCCACATGGTGCTGCGTCCATTAGCTATTGCTCCAACCAGCTATTTTCTTGCATTATGGGATTTAGTAGACTCTATAAGAGATTACGCTTCATAAAATCCTTTGCAATGTAAGCCCACCCTATTATACACCGATTATGGGAACGGCTTTTTGCATTATTTATTTGCTAGCGAACAATAAACCAACATGGTGATGTCATTAACGTTTTCTACGATTTGTTGAACTAGTAGGATAACTCGCTATAAAGGTAGCGTCAGCGGATATTGCACTGAACAGTAGATAACGAGTCAAAGGCAACCTTGCGAAAACTGTGATGCTCTTATCCCTCTACCTAGTTGGTGAATTTCACCGAGCCTGCATATCCATCACATTTACACCAATGCTTATTGAATCAGATTATGACGATATTTGAATAGTCTCTGACTATATAGTCTACTAACTATAAAAAAATGTATTTTTCTTCTTGATGGAATTCATTTGACAGACAGCAGTCTAACCTAAAAGGTGTTAAGCAGTTGTTTTGCCGATTGTAGCTATCCTACAATCCGCATTTCACTACCTAGATGATAGACTTATCCGGTACAGCCCTGCATAATATAATTTTAATGGAAGCTCACTACTTTTTACTGACCAGCTGTAACTTACCCATGCTTACAAGCTAGGTCTTGTGTGTGAAAAGGATAGCAGATAATGCCATTGATTCGCAGAAATTTACAGCTATATGCGTCCAACAGATCAAAAATCATTTTTTTAACATTCGACGTTGAACGGGTCGTTTCAAGGAGTAAAGACAAATGTAAAATCAAGCGACGCATTGTTGTGACATCGCTATCCGCTGTAAAAGATAGTTTTGGGCCTCGTAATATTTTCCGCACGTCTAAGCGCAAATTCGTGTATTCTATGCAATTGATAAACAGTACAGTGTAAATCACTAATTAGGGCTCATACTCTATACGAAATTGTACATAACTGCCCAAAAAGGCGAACACCCTTTATAATGGGCTGACATATGCTTCAAGTATAAAGCTTTTTTCCAGTTCCAAGCGTTTTAATTCTGTATCTTATCAAGGTATGGCTATAAGTCACCTATGTGTAAGCTAATCCCCTACAGAGGAACTAATTTCTCACGTTGGATATCGAAAAATATCGCGTCCGCATCCCCTTATTTATAGAAGATTCTTGGACATGGCGGCCGCCGCTAAGGAAGTTCCCCTTTCATTGTACATTCCACCAAAGCACGGGCATGCCACCTAATACTGACAATATAGGCTGTCATTATCAATAGCTATACTTTCTTCTTAAAATGATGTCATGAGGTTCAATAAATCATTCTGAATGAGCTAAATTTATCTATCTTCAATCTAATATCCTTGCAGTAATTTAAAATTCATGATCATTCGATTCTGGTACGCCAGCAATGTTTCTAACTTATAGCTGTTTAACTTTTGACTGACCTATTCAACGTCAATGCCGGTTTCGTGGCTATGAATAACTTTAACACGCTTATACTTAACTGATCATAGACCATAATGCCAGTCGTAGCGCTCTCCGCCGCGTCATTGACCCGTGTCGTTGCACTGCCTGGTGTTTTACAAAGTACATTATCTGCCGGTTATGGACGCGATTGTCCATTTACTGCACGCATGCCACGTAGTCAACGACAATGGATTTATCATTTGCGTGACAACACATATATATATATATATATATATATATATATATATATATATATATATATATATATATATATATATATATATATATATATATATATATATATATATATATATATATATATATATATATATATATATATATCATATTTATATTGGATCGTGGTAATTATTTAATTGAAGTGACTATTCGTTCATCAGTTAACGCGACGACATCGTCTGCATAGAAAAACATCAGCAGGATAATGAATGGCTCTGTTGGGAGCCCGGCTTAGCAAACACGCAGCAAAACCAGCTCGTCCTACCTGATGATGGCCACAGTCGGCTCCGCCTGGCCACAGATTGTTCATAGGCGCTTTGCTCGGGTCCCCCCATGATTAAATCATTATCATTTGTCGTATCTTTAATCAAACGATTCGTTATCAATCGATAAAACAGCAATCGATAGTTTTATTAATAGTCTAATTTTACATCCGCATGAGTTATATTGTGCATTATAGAATATTTACCTAATATGTCAGTAACCTAATGTTGGATTTTGTTCAGCTGATTACTTGCCACAATTTTCTGGTGGGGGACGTCTCTAACACCTTGTACAAGCCATATGCTGAGCAAACAAATAGCAGCACCCGTTGCTGCGTATATTACGCACGTCCCCACCCAGAGGACATATCATTCTGCTATAGCTTACTTCATCGCTATGTAATGCAATGACCCTTTGAAAACCGAAGGTCTTTTTACAACACAAGGGAATTATGAATAATGCGTTATATACAGTGATGACTAGGAATAAGTTTCTGTCGTTAGAATAAAATGTTGTGTTTCGATAATATCTTATATTAAGTCTTGATAATGATATATGCTCGGTGTAAATAATCTCCAGACTAACCACAGAGAGAATAGAATATATATATATATATATATATTATATATATATATATATATATATATAGATAGATATATATATATATATATATATATATATATATATATATATATATATATATCTATATATATATATATATATATATCTATATATATATATATATATATATATACTATATATAGATATATATATATATATATATATCTATATATATATATATATATATATATATATATATATATATATATATATATCTCTCTCTATATATATATATATATATATATATATATATATATATATATAAAGCATAATCGAATGGCACGCGCGCGTTCTTTTGCAGTTAATCTTGTATCTAAGCCCATAATAGAGACTATCATATGCAATAAATGTCAATAAACAATAATAAAATATCAAGGCAGATTCATTAGCATATTAAACATATAAATCCACCTCAAGAGCAAAAATTTCCCGCGAAATTTGGCTGCATACGTGGTAGTTTGTACAATCAGTGTCTCGCAGTCATCGCTGTCCACTGGTGCCGCCAATACTAATGTGTGTAGTAAGAAAATGCCAATGTTCGCTCTTGTTCTGTTGGTCACTAACCATGCACGGATTGATTCTAAAGAGTTCTCAATTTACATGGCATATTACTTTTATCAGCCGATATGCACTTTAACAAACATTTGCGATAATTGAACCGTCCACCGAAAAATATGATTATATAGGAAAACGCGCATGGCCAGGCAGGGATATGCAGGGACTACTGTAAGTGCGTACATAAGTGGACGCAGCAACAAAACAGAAGTAGATATGCTATTGGCCCGAGTTGCGTAGACGAGGAAATAAATGTGCCTAATTCACAATCGATTTAAGCGATTGTTGTGGATGTCATCATTCAGACTGAATCCTACAATTGTGATTTAACCAGTTACGATTTCATGAGTTGTCTAATAGTAGTACTGCTCTAAGCAGGTGACACTTGCAGAGGGCCCCATGTTTTTAGTTGGAAAGACTAGTTAGAGATGTTATAAAAACAGCTTAATCCAGATTCTTGTTAACTGACTGCAGTGCTTCATTGCTCAGCCAATGCTTGGAATCATACCCTTAAAAATATCACTAGAAACGCAAAGCATCGATCCAGCTCTCAGCCTACTCTGAGTACAACAAATCATAGGATCCCACATCTTGCACATGCATATATAAATAGTTGGTAATTCGGGCACTGAGTGCCGATAATCATTAACGAGAATCTAATGAAAAATCACCGACAAATCCCTCTTCCTTAATACCTTTAGCCATGGTTAATTGCTCCGATGTGTCATGTTAGTCTGAATCATTGGGGGAATTAGTATGATTAGCCAAGACGGTACAAAACATAACTCTAGTGAGCAAGAAGACGAGGAGTGTGACATATTATTGGTATGTTTTTCTTAAAAATTCGCACGTGTACAAATGCCTTTTAAAATCATCGGCTAGCTTGTTAGACAAGGCCCCTTATATATCCTAAGGTTTTGTTGTTGTTGCAGTTATCTCAGTTTTAGGACACATTTTAGCAAATGTAAGCCATATTATTAACTCATGGTCAGAGTTCCTATCCAGTGGCCTGCTTCTTGAGGTACACGATCTATTTGTATTGCTACGTTTTATTGTGTAAGTGTGAGATGACACAATTTACTGATTCGCAGATCTGCATGACAATTACAGCAATTGTTCATGCAACAACGCGACGCATGTATGTTTTACACGTAAATTAATATCACTGTCCTAAATATTCAAAAATGAAAAATAAAAGAGTAAGCAAACCAAGGGGAGTTCACAAAAATATTTTGTCCATGCTAAAGATGCATAGATAAATTAATAAACAACTCGGCGCAAACCCAAGGAAGGATACTTTTGACGCATGGGCCCAGGTTATTGGATTCGGTCGTCAAGATATGTTCCCCCTCATTTGACTAATTTTATTTCTATTTCGCATTTTGTTCTTACCTGCAGAACTAAATCAACTCTGTCATCATGCAAGCATCTAAACTACCTAAGAATATTGTAAGTATTTTTTATGGCGCAATAACAATAATAAGTACTGTTATCGGCTCTAGACTAATTTACGATTATGTTGGACTATTCATGTTCGTATCGTATACTGCATTAAGAGGGTTTACAGCTTGTTCATCTCAATAACGGCAGCATTTACCTTTATAAGAGGAACAACCCAGATTTATGTTAAAGCTACAATTTCAAGCAATACCGTTAATGTACTTCACAGAGCATGATCCGAATTATAGTGAAGGGTGATAAAGGAGATGGGGGGAGGGAGTTATGGATTCAGAACTGTTGTCTGACACGCTGAACCTTAGTGCTTTATAGATAAAATTGTGGCCGTAGATTACGATGTTATGAAACAAGAAGTTAACCGTTTAGGCCATTGTCAACTTACTTGCCAAAACCGTGCGGGACCAAATGGATATAAAATTGGCCCGACTGCGACCTGTACCACACACGTTCTAACGCATCGTTTGTTGTCTGTAATTGCTCCGGCTCAGTTTATTAAAACAAACTTGACAAATGTACGGGCAGAACCCTGCAAATAGACTGTTGACTTTTGGAACATAATGCATGAGACATGCCCAAAGTTAATCGGTGTTGGTGTTAAGGATATCGACATGCATCTGCAATGAATGTTCATAGGATAATAGCACCATTCATGTCTGGTCGAAACAGAAAACATCACCCCTTATCAGGGATCATTTCAGAGGATATTTCACAATCACTAAGTGTCTAACCTGTTGACTATCTTCGACTCATTGGAATGGTAACATATTTCTCAACCCCGTAGCCAATCTGACTGTCACTATCTGGACATTGACGCAAACAGTCCAACAATGACTTATGCATACGTCATCATGCAAGTAGACTGTAAATAACGTCCTTGCGGTTATGTTATTATTGAAGGCGAAAGGCAAAGGAAAGTTAATTCATATCATTGATTATCTATACGTTAACGGCACCGATAAACGAACGTAAAGAACGACACACAGGTGAGGAGTGTGCGCAGATGTCAACTGTTTTAAAAAGCGCTAGTGACTCAATGACTTTCATAGCAGATCCTTCTCTGTATTTTGCTAGTGGCAGGTAATTATGTATAGACCATATGTGCTTCAGGTAATACTTATCAAATTTGTTTTCCGTATTGTGTGCTTTCTCTTTCACGCAATCTTGTTCTCGCATGAATTACTGCGATTTCTGACAAATAAAGGTTAAATTGCTTTGTCAATGGGAAAAATTGAACACGCAAGATTGATTCCAATTAATGCCTATTACAGACACAAAGACCATTTTAGGGGCTAACAATTGGGCACGAACTGATAAGTAACATACAATATTCTTGTAGGACTGGTTCAAGCTTGACCGTTTGGATCTGCACATGCATTTATAGTATAATTGAAAGAATGTATTCAAATGTTGTCAACACTAATAACCGGTTTATAATGCTACTGCTATCAACATCAATGACGCAATGACAGTTTCCGTTTAGCCACTTATGCCAGCCGTTTCTATCAAATTTGCGCTAAATATATAGAACTTGCGCATGTTATATCAATCCAGTTATTTATTGCCAAAAAACAGTGACGAGACAGTGTACACCCATGGACATATTTCGTGCTTCAGACGTGCTTTGACTGCTACTGCAGTGCTTCATCGCTATTCACTAGTGCACTTATGGGAAGAGGAGTATGTTTATTGTGGCAAATGGAAATTCATAAATTGATTTGAATTGATGCTGCATGTGTGACATACAAACATCCAGAATAAGCTGGCGGCTACGTAATCCACATGAGTGAGCCTGGATGTATCGATGGTGATTACAATATTGTTCCAAAACTGCTTACGGAAAGTGGTTAATGCAAATAGATAAAAAGCAGAGTGTTGCAAATGAACACGACACGTGAAAGCTAAATTAAGTCCATAACGGTATTATTGACTAATACAAGTTTTTGCCTGTTTGCAATTAGCCATATTAATTACAGCCATTGTTAGTGACATTACAGGGTTAAACAAAAAAAGGTGGGCAGGTTTATAACACTTTTGACACGAACCACCATATATAGCGCTTCATCTTGAATAACCCTTGTCTTCCAGATGATCAGTGAATGTTGGGCCTGAGATAACTTGTAGCATGCGGGTCACAAGAAGTGGCACACAGTTGGAGTGACAACGAAACTCTCTGGGACAAGGAACTAAAGAGCAGATAATTCAGGAGTCACTACGTTTATTGCTTATCTGCACAGACGCGGCAGACTATGGCCATGTCAAGGCATAAGCAAACCCATAGCTTGCACAACCAGTCTCTTCACAACTGCTTACTCACAGCGTTTGGCGCACAGCCACCGAGCTCTTTTTACACCCAATCGTGCCCACCACCGGGAGACATTCAGTGGGACCCATTCGTCAAACCATGAAATATGCAAGTCATAACAGATGTAGCTATGATGTCCTGTAACAAAAGCATGCTACAAAGAATTTGTATGTTGATATCTACGCTCCGTCTATGGCGATGTAACACTATGATACAACTCTCCTCGCCCACCATACTATATCCAAGTAGCAAGCTGAAACACATCACTGGGGTGAGAATGATGATATATCGCAGCGTTAGGATGTATATCAAATGTATTTCATGATCTAATGAGTACTGAACTGTTCCAAAATGTCTTCTGTTGGAAGTGGAAAAAACTGGATCATGTTAAATTATATCAAAAACAAATAACATATTCTGCAGCTAAATGTTATCCAGGGTAGGCTAAATTGAATGAGTAAAAGGGGCTTCCGCCTTAAGCTGCTGTAACAAATTATGGCTACAATGTACACATTTCTTGTGATAGCGGGTGAATTGTGGCATGGTCGCAAAGCTGCTGTGACATACGACAACCAATGTTAATAGGCTGGTATTCGTAGAGACGAGTGCATTGGGGCCGTTATGGTGATATAATGAAAAGCGCCTGTTTTGCTTACATGGTCCGATGCGCCTCCCCGGACCAATGTTATTGGGATGATGCGTGTACTACGGTTGCGTTTTCGCAATCTCGGACTCCAATTGTAATCCATCAACTGTCAGAATGCAATCTACTTTGCATTTTCTGAGACAATTACGCAGGTACATATCTAATGCCTATTTGTTAAATGGCGGAATATGATGCAGCATGCATCTTTTAAGAAATATCTCTTCTATACCACCCCTTAGCGTCTCACGTTGATTCTGGCGGATATATAAATATAATGCAATCGGCTGTAGTGGGCTATGCATATCGAATCAAAATGCAAACCGCTTCGCAATAAGGCCGGTAAATACCTAACAATTAATGCCATTTCGTCGCTCACCAAAAGCAACGTGAAATTCATGCCAGCAGTATAGGTTATGTTACGTCTAGTCATATGCTGTGCAGACGTCTAGATGTTAGTTGGTTTTTTTGCTGTGCGCCCGGCAGATGTTGAATAGACTCTCATGGGTAAGCTTGCGTGACTTCTTTGCTAACACAAATGTACAGCTGTGTAATTGATATACATCTCATGAGATTTTATGCAAATATTTTGAAGTCGCTTGATATCGTTTGTACCATCACTTTGACATCCACAATGATCTATTGATCTTTAAATTGTAGTCAAGCACTTCATGTCGGTCTTTCTAATGTATTGCCTTTTAATCACATCATACAAATTGACTGTATATCCAAAACTATTGCTTTGAATCTGCACCAGGGCTAGTAAGGTTTCCCTTCCAATATGTGTATAATGAAAATAACATGATATATCATACTTATGTTACTGCATGTGTATCAACAGGTGTTGATTTGTAAATTTCCCTAACAAATATGCCATCGTAATAAATTACAATTTTGCTGTTATCGATAACTGTGTTTCCTATATTGCATGCAAGGATTCTACAAATGTGGGCGAAATTACCAGTTGGATAGCGGTATATTTCGGGTTATACTGTTGTTATGACGCTTAGTTCGGCAAGATTGAGCATGATGTTATCACGTGATCTTCTCCAAACCGAGAGAAAAATGTGCTATTATTAGCTTACAAGCTTAAATTGCTTTTTGAAAAACAAAATCGTCAGTGGTGACTAAAAAATAATCTGCTAGCATGGAACTAGTATTACGCCAGTAAGACGATGGAGTCTCTCTGTAAAACTTATTTGGTCGCCCGATAATATGTTCAGTGTGCTCTACATCAAAGCTACTGTATTGTTCTGTTTTGTGTGCTTATTAATAATAACATGTCAGTTGCGAGTGCAGATATTCTTCCTTAAATATATCTCAATCCCGTTGGACCAATCAAAGTGGATGCTAGCAGGGTGATATTGCTCTGGAATGAATGTATGTCGACGTTAATGTTGAATGAACGCGTCCTTTTACAGTATTTAATTCATCTTCCAATGCATGCAGGGTTTCACTTTGTGGTAACCGTTACCATGTGAGGATCTGTAAAACATGTACTTAGCAATTGATTTTAAAGTCAATTATCGTCCCATTCATAAGCATACGCTCTGTAGATTGAACATCGCTCCAACCAATCACAAGATGTCAAGCCTTTCACCCGACGGACCATTAATATTCATGGTCTGATTGTCTCAAGGTCATATACAAGTATAAAAAACAAAACAATTCTTTTTATTGCAACTTTATGCTTATTCATGATAGAAAGCATTAACAAATCATCTGAAGTTACACTTGGCCAAAACAATTCATTTACCTCTTAGATGAAGCCGAATAGAGCAACTAGGTTTTTCTCTTAGATAAACGTGAACCAGATACGGTAGCCACGAATTTAGACCGCTGGAACAATGTTTTATTCTGCCTCTCGTTTCGCTGGTATTGTTGCCTAACATGCTGCTGTGAACGTCATTTGTTGTTATAACTCACGATTTGCTGTTCATGATTACAAGCACATTGTCGGATGCATATATCGAATGGGATAATGGCTCGTTGTGCTTCTACAGAGTGTCGTTTGGTCGTATGCTTGCAGGCATGTTATGCTCGATCGGCAATGATGTGACTTTGAACCTAAATACCATTATAAGTGTGTATTAGAATTTCTGAATTCGGCCATAATATGTATCTGTTATTTGACGAATGAAACTACCGGTTACAAAACATTAAAATAAGTGTAGATGAAAGTAAGAAAACAGGCCAATGGTACCATGAAAAGCGGTGCGATTTGTAAATAATCGAACGGCCACTTAGGTCACACATATATAAGCACTACCAAATTAATCATTAAACGTTATTGGTGGATTACAACACACGATTCTCCACCCCACCCTCCCCCGAGAGCTAATCATATCTAACATACGCGCTCACTAGCAGCAAATCATTTCGAGCAGATACTTGAAATTGCAACGAAATATGCGCTGCTCGTTAGAGGTTCGAATAGCACAATAACATTGCTTTAATGTCCCTGAGTGTACTCATGGCAGTAACTTAAGCTGATTAGGTTCGTTCCTTACTTTATTGCAAGTTGCGTTAATAAAGCGCGAGTTTGAATCTCGCCATAATACTATATTTATCCACACATTATCTCAGTCATCAATCAGTGAGGACCGTGCCTCTGAATATCAGCTAAAGCATCAATCAACGATTTTTATAGGCTTATTTTGTGTGCAATCATGCCGATGTTCGCGTAATGCGGTATTTACGACACATCAAGAAAATTGCGTCAACCAAATTTAATCCTCGCAGCGATTAATATCCGGATGTCTTTAAAGCCAGATTTCTTGTCTCTTATAAAACATTAACATCCGTTCTTTTAGATGAGCGGATTAATGACTGCGGCATGTATTTGCACAAGTTGGATCGACGAGCTCTGTAGCTTGAGTTAATTTCGATCGTTATGTTAGCTCACTATGAATGTGAAATTGATTAATCAGAATCAATATTGGTTATCTAACAGCCTACCGAAATAACCTTTATGGTACCTTGAGCATTTATAAAGCGGCGGCTTTTCGGGTTGGCCATAGACCATATGTGCTTCAGGTAATACTTATCAAATTTGTTTTCCGTATTGTGTGCTTTCTCTTTCACGCAATCTTGTTCTCGCATGAATTACTGCGATTTCTGACAAATAAAGGTTAAATTGCTTTGTCAATGGGAAAAATTGAACACGCAAGATTGATTCCAATTAATGCCTATTACAGACACAAAGACCATTTTAGGGGCTAACAATTGGGCACGAACTGATAAGTAACATACAATATTCTTGTAGGACTGGTTCAAGCTTGACCGTTTGGATCTGCACATGCATTTATAGTATAATTGAAAGAATGTATTCAAATGTTGTCAACACTAATAACCGGTTTATAATGCTACTGCTATCAACATCAATGACGCAATGACAGTTTCCGTTTAGCCACTTATGCCAGCCGTTTCTATCAAATTTGCGCTAAATATATAGAACTTGCGCATGTTATATCAATCCAGTTATTTATTGCCACAAAACAGTGACGAGACAGTGTACACCCATGGACATATTTCGTGCTTCAGACGTGCTTTGACTGCTACTGCAGTGCTTCATCGCTATTCACTAGTGCACTTATGGGAAGAGGAGTATGTGGCAAATGGAAATTCATAAATTGATTTGAATTGATGCTGCATGTGTGACATACAAACATCCAGAATAGGCTGGCGGCTACGTAATCCACATGAGTGAGCCTGGATGTATCGATGGTGATTACAATATTGTTCCAAAACTGCTTACGGACAGTGGTTAATGCAAATAGATAAAAATGAGAGTGTTGCATATGAACACGACACGTGAAAGCTTAATTAAGTCCATAACGGTATTCTTGACTAATACAAGTTTTTGCTTGTTTGCAATTAGCCATATTAATTACAGGGTTTCTTTTGACACGAACCACCATATATAGCGCTTCATCTTGAATAACCCTTGTCTTCCAGATGATCAGTGAATGTTGGGCCTGAGATAACTTGTAGCATGCGGGTCACAAGAAGTGGCACACAGTTAGAGTGACAGCGCAACTCTCTGTGACAAGGAACTTAAGAGCAGATAATTCAGGAGTCACTACGTTTATTGCTTATCTGCACAGACGCGGCAGACTATGGTCATGTCAAGGCATAAGCAAACCCATAGCTTGCACAACCAGTCTCTTCACAACTGCTTACTCACAGCGTTTGGCGCACAGCCACCGAGCTCTTTTTACACCCAATCGTGCCCACCACCGGGAGACATTCAGTGGGACCCATTCGTCAAACCATGAAATATGCAAGTCATAACAGATGTAGCTATAATGTCCTGTAACAAAAGCATGCTACAAAGAATTTGTATGTTGATATCTACGCTCCGTCTATGGCGATGTAACACTATGATACAACTCTCCTCGCCCACCATACTATATCAAATGGATTTCATGATCTAATGAGTACTGAACTGTTCCAAAATGTCTTCTGTTGGAAGTGGAAAAAAACTGGATCATGTTAAAGTATATCAAAAACAAATAACATATTCTGCAGCTAAATGTTATCCAGGGTAGGTTAAATTGAGTAAAAGGGGCTTCCGCCTTAAGCTGCTGTAACAAATTATGGCTACAATGTACACATTTCTTGTGATAGCGGGTGAATTGTGGCCTGGTCGCAAAGCTGCTGTGACATACGACCAATGTTAATAGGCTGGTTTTCGTAGAGACGAGTGCATTGGGGCCGTTATGGTGATATAATGAAAAGCGCCTATTTTGCTTAAATGGTCCGATGCGCCTCCCCGGACCAATGTTATTGGGATGATGCGTGTACTACGGTTGCGTTTTCGCAATCCATCAACTGTCAGAATGCAATCTACTTTGCATTTTCTGAGACAATTACGCAGGTACATATCTAATGCCTATTTGTTAAATGGCGGAATATGATGCAGCATGCATCTTTTAAAAAATATCTCTTCTATACCACCCCTCAGCGTCTCACGTTGATTCTGGCGGATATATAAATATAATGCAATCGGCTGTAGTGGGCTATGCATATCGAATCTAAATGCAAACCGCTTCGCAATAAGGCCGGTAAATACCTAACAATTAATGCCATTTCGTCGCTCACCAAAAGCAACGTGAAATTCATGCCAGCAGTATAGGTTATGTTACGTCTAGTCATATGCTGTGCAGACGTCTAGATGTTAGTTGGTTTTTTTTGCTGTGCGCCCGGCAGATGTTGAATAGACTCTCATGGGTAAGCTTGCGTGACTTCTTTGCTAACACAAATGTACAGCTGTGTAATTGATATACATCTCATGAGATTTTATGCAAATATTTTGAAGTCGCTTGATATCGTTTGTACCATCACTTTGACATCCACAATGATCTATTGATCTTTAAATTGTAGTCAAGCACTTCATGTCGGTCTTTCTAACTGTATTGCCTTTTAATCACATCATACAAATTGACTGTATATCAACAACTATTGCTTTGAATCTGCACCAGGGCTAGTAAGGTTTCCCTTCCAATATGTGTATAATGAAAATAACATGATATATCATACTTATGTTACTGCATGTGTATCAACAGGTGTTGATTTGTAAATTTCCCTAACAAATATGCCATCGTAATAAATTACAATTTTGCTGTTATCGATAACTGTGTTTCCTATATTGCATGCAAGGATTCTACAAATGTGGGCGAAATTACCAGTTGGATAGCGGTATATTTCGGGTTATACTGTTGTTATGACGCTTAGTTCGGCAAGATTGAGCATGATGTTATCACGTGATCTTCTCCAAACCGAGAGAAAAATGTGCTATTATTAGCTTACAAGCTTAAATTGCTTTTTGAAAAACAAAATCGTCAGTGGTGACTAAAAAATAATCTGCTAGCATGGAACTAGTATTACGCCAGTAAGACGATGGAGTCTCTCTGTAAAACTTATTTGGTCGCCCGATAATATGTTCAGTGTGCTCTACATCAAAGCTACTGTATTGTTCTGTTTTGTGTGCTTATTAATAATAACATGTCAGTTGCGAGTGCAGATATTCTTCCTTAAATATATCTCAATCCCGTTGGACCAATCAAAGTGGATGCTAGCAGGGTGATATTGCTCTGGAATGAATGTATGTCGACGTTAATGTTGAATGAACGCGTCCTTTTACAGTATTTAATTCATCTTCCAATGCATGCAGGGTTTCACTTTGTGGTAACCGTTACCATGTGAGGATCTGTAAAACATGTACTTAGCAATTGATTTTAAAGTCAATTATCGTCCCATTCATAAGCATACGCTCTGTAGATTGAACATCGCTCCAACCAATCACAAGATGTCAAGCCTTTCACCCGACGGACCATTAATATTCATGGTCTGATTGTCTCAAGGTCATATACAAGTATAAAAAAAACAAAAACAATTCTTTTTATTGCAAACTTTATGCTTATTCATGATAGAAAGCATTAACAAATCATCTGAAGTTACACTTGGCCAAAACAATTCATTTACCTCTTAGATGAAGCCGAATAGAGCAACTAGGTTTTTCTCTTAGATAAACGTGAACCAGATACGGTAGCCACGAATTTAGACCGCTGGAACAATGTTTTATTCTGCCTCTCGTTTCGCTGGTATTGTTGCCTAACATGCTGCTGTGAACGTCATTTGTTGTTATAACTCACGATTTGCTGTTCATGATTACAAGCACATTGTCGGATGCATATATCGAATGGGATAATGGCTCGTTGTGCTTCTACAGAGTGTCGTTTGGTCGTATGCTTGCAGGCATGTTATGCTCGATCGGCAATGATGTGACTTTGAACCTAAATACCATTATAAGTGTGTATTAGAATTTCTGAATTCGGCCATAATATGTATCTGTTATTTGACGAATGAAACTACCGGTTACAAAACATTAAAATAAGTGTAGATGAAAGTAAGAAAACAGGCCAATGGTACCATGAAAAGCGGTGCGATTTGTAAATAATCGAACGGCCACTTAGGTCACACATATATAAGCACTACCAAATTAATCATTAAACGTTATTGGTGGATTACAACACACGATTCTCCACCCCACCCTCCCCCGAGAGCTAATCATATCTAACATACGCGCTCACTAGCAGCAAATCATTTCGAGCAGATACTTGAAATTGCAACGAAATATGCGCTGCTCGTTAGAGGTTCGAATAGCACAATAACATTGCTTTAATGTCCCTGAGTGTACTCATGGCAGTAACTTAAGCTGATTAGGTTCGTTCCTTACTTTATTGCAAGTTGCGTTAATAAAGCGCGAGTTTGAATCTCGCCATAATACTATATTTATCCACACATTATCTCAGTCATCAATCAGTGAGGACCGTGCCTCTGAATATCAGCTAAAGCATCAATCAACGATTTTTATAGGCTTATTTTGTGTGCAATCATGCCGATGTTCGCGTAATGCGGTATTTACGACACATCAAGAAAATTGCGTCAACCAAATTTAATCCTCGCAGCGATTAATATCCGGATGTCTTTAAAGCCAGATTTCTTGTCTCTTATAAAACATTAACATCCGTTCTTTTAGATGAGCGGATTAATGACTGCGGCATGTATTTGCACAAGTTGGATCGACGAGCTCTGTAGCTTGAGTTAATTTCGATCGTTATGTTAGCTCACTATGAATGTGAAATTGATTAATCAGAATCAATATTGGTTATCTAACAGCCTACCGAAATAACCTTTATGGTACCTTGAGCATTTATAAAGCGGCGGCTTTTCGGGTTGGCCATAGACCATATGTGCTTCAGGTAATACTTATCAAATTTGTTTTCCGTATTGTGTGCTTTCTCTTTCACGCAATCTTGTTCTCGCATGAATTACTGCGATTTCTGACAAATAAAGGTTAAATTGCTTTGTCAATGGGAAAAATTGAACACGCAAGATTGATTCCAATTAATGCCTATTACAGACACAAAGACCATTTTAGGGGCTAACAATTGGGCACGAACTGATAAGTAACATACAATATTCTTGTAGGACTGGTTCAAGCTTGACCGTTTGGATCTGCACATGCATTTATAGTATAATTGAAAGAATGTATTCAAATGTTGTCAACACTAATAACCGGTTTATAATGCTACTGCTATCAACATCAATGACGCAATGACAGTTTCCGTTTAGCCACTTATGCCAGCCGTTTCTATCAAATTTGCGCTAAATATATAGAACTTGCGCATGTTATATCAATCCAGTTATTTATTGCCACAAAACAGTGACGAGACAGTGTACACCCATGGACATATTTCGTGCTTCAGACGTGCTTTGACTGCTACTGCAGTGCTTCATCGCTATTCACTAGTGCACTTATGGGAAGAGGAGTATGTGGCAAATGGAAATTCATAAATTGATTTGAATTGATGCTGCATGTGTGACATACAAACATCCAGAATAGGCTGGCGGCTACGTAATCCACATGAGTGAGCCTGGATGTATCGATGGTGATTACAATATTGTTCCAAAACTGCTTACGGACAGTGGTTAATGCAAATAGATAAAAATGAGAGTGTTGCATATGAACACGACACGTGAAAGCTTAATTAAGTCCATAACGGTATTCTTGACTAATACAAGTTTTTGCTTGTTTGCAATTAGCCATATTAATTACAGGGTTTCTTTTGACACGAACCACCATATATAGCGCTTCATCTTGAATAACCCTTGTCTTCCAGATGATCAGTGAATGTTGGGCCTGAGATAACTTGTAGCATGCGGGTCACAAGAAGTGGCACACAGTTAGAGTGACAGCGCAACTCTCTGTGACAAGGAACTTAAGAGCAGATAATTCAGGAGTCACTACGTTTATTGCTTATCTGCACAGACGCGGCAGACTATGGTCATGTCAAGGCATAAGCAAACCCATAGCTTGCACAACCAGTCTCTTCACAACTGCTTACTCACAGCGTTTGGCGCACAGCCACCGAGCTCTTTTTACACCCAATCGTGCCCACCACCGGGAGACATTCAGTGGGACCCATTCGTCAAACCATGAAATATGCAAGTCATAACAGATGTAGCTATAATGTCCTGTAACAAAAGCATGCTACAAAGAATTTGTATGTTGATATCTACGCTCCGTCTATGGCGATGTAACACTATGATACAACTCTCCTCGCCCACCATACTATATCAAATGGATTTCATGATCTAATGAGTACTGAACTGTTCCAAAATGTCTTCTGTTGGAAGTGGAAAAAACTGGATCATGTTAAAGTATATCAAAAACAAATAACATATTCTGCAGCTAAATGTTATCCAGGGTAGGTTAAATTGAGTAAAAGGGGCTTCCGCCTTAAGCTGCTGTAACAAATTATGGCTACAATGTACACATTTCTTGTGATAGCGGGTGAATTGTGGCCTGGTCGCAAAGCTGCTGTGACATACGACCAATGTTAATAGGCTGGTTTTCGTAGAGACGAGTGCATTGGGGCCGTTATGGTGATATAATGAAAAAGCGCCTATTTTGCTTAAATGGTCCGATGCGCCTCCCCGGACCAATGTTATTGGGATGATGCGTGTACTACGGTTGCGTTTTCGCAATCCATCAACTGTCAGAATGCAATCTACTTTGCATTTTCTGAGACAATTACGCAGGTACATATCTAATGCCTATTTGTTAAATGGCGGAATATGATGCAGCATGCATCTCTTTTAAAAAATATCTCTTCTATACCACCCCTCAGCGTCTCACGTTGATTCTGGCGGATATATAAATATAATGCAATCGGCTGTAGTGGGCTATGCATATCGAATCTAAATGCAAACCGCTTCGCAATAAGGCCGGTAAATACCTAACAATTAATGCCATTTCGTCGCGCTCACCAAAAGCAACGTGAAATTCATGCCAGCAGTATAGGTTATGTTACGTCTAGTCATATGCTGTGCAGACGTCTAGATGTTAGTGGTTTTTTTTTGCTGTGCGCCCGGCAGATGTTGAATAGACTCTCATGGGTAAGCTTGCGTGACTTCTTTGCTAACACAAATGTACAGCTGTGTAATTGATATACATCTCATGAGATTTTATGCAAATATTTTGAAGTCGCTTGATATCGTTTGTACCATCACTTTGACATCCACAATGATCTATTGATCTTTAAATTGTAGTCAAGCACTTCATGTCGGTCTTTCTAACTGTATTGCCTTTTAATCACATCATACAAATTGACTGTATATCAACAACTATTGCTTTGAATCTGCACCAGGGCTAGTAAGGTTTCCCTTCCAATATGTGTATAATGAAAATAACATGATATATCATACTTATGTTACTGCATGTGTATCAACAGGTGTTGATTTGTAAATTTCCCTAACAAATATGCCATCGTAATAAATTACAATTTTGCTGTTATCGATAACTGTGTTTCCTATATTGCATGCAAGGATTCTACAAATGTGGGCGAAATTACCAGTTGGATAGCGGTATATTTCGGGTTATACTGTTGTTATGACGCTTAGTTCGGCAAGATTGAGCATGATGTTATCACGTGATCTTCTCCAAACCGAGAGAAAAATGTGCTATTATTAGCTTACAAGCTTAAATTGCTTTTTGAAAAACAAAATCGTCAGTGGTGACTAAAAAATAATCTGCTAGCATGGAACTAGTATTACGCCAGTAAGACGATGGAGTCTCTCTGTAAAACTTATTTGGTCGCCCGATAATATGTTCAGTGTGCTCTACATCAAAGCTACTGTATTGTTCTGTTTTGTGTGCTTATTAATAATAACATGTCAGTTGCGAGTGCAGATATTCTTCCTTAAATATATCTCAATCCCGTTGGACCAATCAAAGTGGATGCTAGCAGGGTGATATTGCTCTGGAATGAATGTATGTCGACGTTAATGTTGAATGAACGCGTCCTTTTACAGTATTTAATTCATCTTCCAATGCATGCAGGGTTTCACTTTGTGGTAACCGTTACCATGTGAGGATCTGTAAAACATGTACTTAGCAATTGATTTTAAAGTCAATTATCGTCCCATTCATAAGCATACGCTCTGTAGATTGAACATCGCTCCAACCAATCACAAGATGTCAAGCCTTTCACCCGACGGACCATTAATATTCATGGTCTGATTGTCTCAAGGTCATATACAAGTATAAAAAAACAAAACAATTCTTTTTATTGCAAACTTTATGCTTATTCATGATAGAAAGCATTAACAAATCATCTGAAGTTACACTTGGCCAAAACAATTCATTTACCTCTTAGATGAAGCCGAATAGAGCAACTAGGTTTTTCTCTTAGATAAACGTGAACCAGATACGGTAGCCACGAATTTAGACCGCTGCGAACAATGTTTTATTCTGCCTCTCGTTTCGCTGGTATTGTTGCCTAACATGCTGCTGTGAACGTCATTTGTTGTTATAACTCACGATTTGCTGTTCATGATTACAAGCACATTGTCGGATGCATATATCGAATGGGATAATAATGGCTCGTTGTGCTTCTACAGAGTGTCGTTTGGTCGTATGCTTGCAGGCATGTTATGCTCGATCGGCAATGATGTGACTTTGAACCTAAATACCATTATAAGTGTGTATTAGAATTTCTGAATTCGGCCATAATATGTATCTGTTATTTGACGAATGAAACTACCGGTTACAAAACATTAAAATAAGTGTAGATGAAAGTAAGAAAACAGGCCAATGGTACCATGAAAAGCGGTGCGATTTGTAAATAATCGAACGGCCACTTAGGTCACACATATATAAGCACTACCAAATTAATCATTAAACGTTATTGGTGGATTACAACACACGATTCACCACCCCACCCTCCCCCGAGAGCTAATCATATCTAACATACGCGCCCACTAGCAGCAAATCATTTCGAGCAGATACTTGAAATTGCAACGAAATATGCGCTGCTCGTTAGAGGTTCGAATAGCACAATAACATTGCTTTAATGTCCCTGAGTGTACTCATGGCAGTAACTTAAGCTGATTAGGTTCGTTCCTTACTTTATTGCAAGTTGCGTTAATAAAGCGCGAGTTTGAATCTCGCCATAATACTATATTTATCCACACATTATCTCAGTCATCAATCAGTGAGGACCGTGCCTCTGAATATCAGCTAAAGCATCAATCAACGATTTTTATAGGCTTATTTTGTGTGCAATCATGCCGATGTTCGCGTAATGCGGTATTTACGACACATCAAGAAAATTGCGTCAACCAAATTTAATCCTCGCAGCGATTAATATCCGGATGTCTTTAAAGCCAGATTTCTTGTCTCTTATAAAACATTAACATCCGTTCTTTTAGATGAGCGGATTAATGACTGCGGCATGTATTTGCACAAGTTGGATCGACGAGCTCTGTAGCTTGAGTTAATTTCGATCGTTATGTTAGCTCACTATGAATGTGAAATTGATTAATCAGAATCAATATTGGTTATCTAACAGCCTACCGAAATAACCTTTATGGTACCTTGAGCATTTATAAAGCGGCGGCTTTTCGGGTTGGCCATAGACCATATGTGCTTCAGGTAATACTTATCAAATTTGTTTTCCGTATTGTGTGCTTTCTCTTTCACGCAATCTTGTTCTCGCATGAATTACTGCGATTTCTGACAAATAAAGGTTAAATTGCTTTGTCAATGGGAAAAATTGAACACGCAAGATTGATTCCAATTAATGCCTATTACAGACACAAAGACCATTTTAGGGGCTAACAATTGGGCACGAACTGATAAGTAACATACAATATTCTTGTAGGACTGGTTCAAGCTTGACCGTTTGGATCTGCACATGCATTTATAGTATAATTGAAAGAATGTATTCAAATGTTGTCAACACTAATAACCGGTTTATAATGCTACTGCTATCAACATCAATGACGCAATGACAGTTTCCGTTTAGCCACTTATGCCAGCCGTTTCTATCAAATTTGCGCTAAATATATAGAACTTGCGCATGTGTTATATCAATCCAGTTATTTATTGCCACAAAACAGTGACGAGACAGTGTACACCCATGGACATATTTCGTGCTTCAGACGTGCTTTGACTGCTACTGCAGTGCTTCATCGCTATTCACTAGTGCACTTATGGGAAGAGGAGTATGTGGCAAATGGAAATTCATAAATTGATTTGAATTGATGCTGCATGTGTGACATACAAACATCCAGAATAGGCTGGCGGCTACGTAATCCACATGAGTGAGCCTGGATGTATCGATGGTGATTACAATATTGTTCCAAAACTGCTTACGGACAGTGGTTAATGCAAATAGATAAAAATGAGAGTGTTGCATATGAACACGACACGTGAAAGCTTAATTAAGTCCATAACGGTATTCTTGACTAATACAAGTTTTTGCTTGTTTGCAATTAGCCATATTAATTACAGGGTTTCTTTTGACACGAACCACCATATATAGCGCTTCATCTTGAATAACCCTTGTCTTCCAGATGATCAGTGAATGTTGGGCCTGAGATAACTTGTAGCATGCGGGTCACAAGAAGTGGCACACAGTTAGAGTGACAGCGCAACTCTCTGTGACAAGGAACTTAAGAGCAGATAATTCAGGAGTCACTACGTTTATTGCTTATCTGCACAGACGCGGCAGACTATGGTCATGTCAAGGCATAAGCAAACCCATAGCTTGCACAACCAGTCTCTTCACAACTGCTTACTCACAGCGTTTGGCGCACAGCCACCGAGCTCTTTTTACACCCAATCGTGCCCACCACCGGGAGACATTCAGTGGGACCCATTCGTCAAACCATGAAATATGCAAGTCATAACAGATGTAGCTATAATGTCCTGTAACAAAAGCATGCTACAAAGAATTTGTATGTTGATATCTACGCTCCGTCTATGGCGATGTAACACTATGATACAACTCTCCTCGCCCACCATACTATATCAAATGGATTTCATGATCTAATGAGTACTGAACTGTTCCAAAATGTCTTCTGTTGGAAGTGGAAAAAACTGGATCATGTTAAAGTATATCAAAAACAAATAACATATTCTGCAGCTAAATGTTATCCAGGGTAGGTTAAATTGAGTAAAAGGGGCTTCCGCCTTAAGCTGCTGTAACAAATTATGGCTACAATGTACACATTTCTTGTGATAGCGGGTGAATTGTGGCCTGGTCGCAAAGCTGCTGTGACATACGACCAATGTTAATAGGCTGGTTTTCGTAGAGACGAGTGCATTGGGGCCGTTATGGTGATATAATGAAAAGCGCCTATTTTGCTTAAATGGTCCGATGCGCCTCCCCGGACCAATGTTATTGGGATGATGCGTGTACTACGGTTGTTTTTTCGCAATCCATCAACTGTCAGAATGCAATCTACTTTGCATTTTCTGAGACAATTACGCAGGTACATATCTAATGCCTATTTGTTAAATGGCGGAATATGATGCAGCATGCATCTTTTAAAAAATATCTCTTCTATACCACCCCTCAGCGTCTCACGTTGATTCTGGCGGATATATAAATATAATGCAATCGGCTGTAGTGGGCTATGCATATCGAATCTAAATGCAAACCGCTTCGCAATAAGGCCGGTAAATACCTAACAATTAATGCCATTTCGTCGCTCACCAAAAGCAACGTGAAATTCATGCCAGCAGTATAGGTTATGTTACGTCTAGTCATATGCTGTGCAGACGTCTAGATGTTAGTTGGTTTTTTTTTGCTGTGCGCCCGGCAGATGTTGAATAGACTCTCATGGGTAAGCTTGCGTGACTTCTTTGCTAACACAAATGTACAGCTGTGTAATTGATATACATCTCATGAGATTTTATGCAAATATTTTGAAGTCGCTTGATATCGTTTGTACCATCACTTTGACATCCACAATGATCTATTGATCTTTAAATTGTAGTCAAGCACTTCATGTCGGTCTTTCTAACTGTATTGCCTTTTAATCACATCATACAAATTGACTGTATATCAACAACTATTGCTTTGAATCTGCACCAGGGCTAGTAAGGTTTCCCTTCCAATATGTGTATAATGAAAATAACATGATATATCATACTTATGTTACTGCATGTGTATCAACAGGTGTTGATTTGTAAATTTCCCTAACAAATATGCCATCGTAATAAATTACAATTTTGCTGTTATCGATAACTGTGTTTCCTATATTGCATGCAAGGATTCTACAAATGTGGGCGAAATTACCAGTTGGATAGCGGTATATTTCGGGTTATACTGTTGTTATGACGCTTAGTTCGGCAAGATTGAGCATGATGTTATCACGTGATCTTCTCCAAACCGAGAGAAAAAATGTGCTATTATTAGCTTACAAGCTTAAATTGCTTTTTGAAAAACAAAATCGTCAGTGGTGACTAAAAAATAATCTGCTAGCATGGAACTAGTATTACGCCAGTAAGACGATGGAGTCTCTCTGTAAAACTTATTTGGTCGCCCGATAATATGTTCAGTGTGCTCTACATCAAAGCTACTGTATTGTTCTGTTTTGTGTGCTTATTAATAATAACATGTCAGTTGCGAGTGCAGATATTCTTCCTTAAATATATCTCAATCCCGTTGGACCAATCAAAGTGGATGCTAGCAGGGTGATATTGCTCTGGAATGAATGTATGTCGACGTTAATGTTGAATGAACGCGTCCTTTTACAGTATTTAATTCATCTTCCAATGCATGCAGGGTTTCACTTTGTGGTAACCGTTACCATGTGAGGATCTGTAAAACATGTACTTAGCAATTGATTTTAAAGTCAATTATCGTCCCATTCATAAGCATACGCTCTGTAGATTGAACATCGCTCCAACCAATCACAAGATGTCAAGCCTTTCACCCGACGGACCATTAATATTCATGGTCTGATTGTCTCAAGGTCATATACAAGTATAAAAAAACAAAACAATTCTTTTTATTGCAAACTTTATGCTTATTCATGATAGAAAGCATTAACAAATCATCTGAAGTTACACTTGGCCAAAACAATTCATTTACCTCTTAGATGAAGCCGAATAGAGCAACTAGGTTTTTCTCTTAGATAAACGTGAACCAGATACGGTAGCCACGAATTTAGACCGCTGGAACAATGTTTTATTCTGCCTCTCGTTTCGCTGGTATTGTTGCCTAACATGCTGCTGTGAACGTCATTTGTTGTTATAACTCACGATTTGCTGTTCATGATTACAAGCACATTGTCGGATGCATATATCGAATGGGATAATGGCTCGTTGTGCTTCTACAGAGTGTCGTTTGGTCGTATGCTTGCAGGCATGTTATGCTCGATCGGCAATGATGTGACTTTGAACCTAAATACCATTATAAGTGTGTATTAGAATTTCTGAATTCGGCCATAATATGTATCTGTTATTTGACGAATGAAACTACCGGTTACAAAACATTAAAATAAGTGTAGATGAAAGTAAGAAAACAGGCCAATGGTACCATGAAAAGCGGTGCGATTTGTAAATAATCGAACGGCCACTTAGGTCACACATATATAAGCACTACCAAATTAATCATTAAACGTTATTGGTGGATTACAACACACGATTCTCCACCCCACCCTCCCCCGAGAGCTAATCATATCTAACATACGCGCTCACTAGCAGCAAATCATTTCGAGCAGATACTTGAAATTGCAACGAAATATGCGCTGCTCGTTAGAGGTTCGAATAGCACAATAACATTGCTTTAATGTCCCTGAGTGTACTCATGGCAGTAACTTAAGCTGATTAGGTTCGTTCCTTACTTTATTGCAAGTTGCGTTAATAAAGCGCGAGTTTGAATCTCGCCATAATACTATATTTATCCACACATTATCTCAGTCATCAATCAGTGAGGACCGTGCCTCTGAATCAGCTAAAGCATCAATCAACGATTTTTATAGGCTTATTTTGTGTGCAATCATGCCGATGTTCGCGTAATGCGGTATTTACGACACATCAAGAAAATTGCGTCAACCAAATTTAATCCTCGCAGCGATTAATATCCGGATGTCTTTAAAGCCAGATTTCTTGTCTCTTATAAAACATTAACATCCGTTCTTTTAGATGAGCGGATTAATGACTGCGGCATGTATTTGCACAAGTTGGATCGACGAGCTCTGTAGCTTGAGTTAATTTCGATCGTTATGTTAGCTCACTATGAATGTGAAATTGATTAATCAGAATCAATATTGGTTATCTAACAGCCTACCGAAATAACCTTTATGGTACCTTGAGCATTTATAAAGCGGCGGCTTTTCGGGTTGGCCATAGACCATATGTGCTTCAGGTAATACTTATCAAATTTGTTTTCCGTATTGTGTGCTTTCTCTTTCACGCAATCTTGTTCTCGCATGAATTACTGCGATTTCTGACAAATAAAGGTTAAATTGCTTTGTCAATGGGAAAAATTGAACACGCAAGATTGATTCCAATTAATGCCTATTACAGACACAAAGACCATTTTAGGGGCTAACAATTGGGCACGAACTGATAAGTAACATACAATATTCTTGTAGGACTGGTTCAAGCTTGACCGTTTGGATCTGCACATGCATTTATAGTATAATTGAAAGAATGTATTCAAATGTTGTCAACACTAATAACCGGTTTATAATGCTACTGCTATCAACATCAATGACGCAATGACAGTTTCCGTTTAGCCACTTATGCCAGCCGTTTCTATCAAATTTGCGCTAAATATATAGAACTTGCGCATGTTATATCAATCCAGTTATTTATTGCCACAAAACAGTGACGAGACAGTGTACACCCATGGACATATTTCGTGCTTCAGACGTGCTTTGACTGCTACTGCAGTGCTTCATCGCTATTCACTAGTGCACTTATGGGAAGAGGAGTATGTGGCAAATGGAAATTCATAAATTGATTTGAATTGATGCTGCATGTGTGACATACAAACATCCAGAATAGGCTGGCGGCTACGTAATCCACATGAGTGAGCCTGGATGTATCGATGGTGATTACAATATTGTTCCAAAACTGCTTACGGACAGTGGTTAATGCAAATAGATAAAAATGAGAGTGTTGCATATGAACACGACACGTGAAAGCTTAATTAAGTCCATAACGGTATTCTTGACTAATACAAGTTTTTGCTTGTTTGCAATTAGCCATATTAATTACAGGGTTTCTTTTGACACGAACCACCATATATAGCGCTTCATCTTGAATAACCCTTGTCTTCCAGATGATCAGTGAATGTTGGGCCTGAGATAACTTGTAGCATGCGGGTCACAAGAAGTGGCACACAGTTAGAGTGACAGCGCAACTCTCTGTGACAAGGAACTTAAGAGCAGATAATTCAGGAGTCACTACGTTTATTGCTTATCTGCACAGACGCGGCAGACTATGGTCATGTCAAGGCATAAGCAAACCCATAGCTTGCACAACCAGTCTCTTCACAACTGCTTACTCACAGCGTTTGGCGCACAGCCACCGAGCTCTTTTTACACCCAATCGTGCCCACCACCGGGAGACATTCAGTGGGACCCATTCGTCAAACCATGAAATATGCAAGTCATAACAGATGTAGCTATAATGTCCTGTAACAAAAGCATGCTACAAAGAATTTGTATGTTGATATCTACGCTCCGTCTATGGCGATGTAACACTATGATACAACTCTCCTCGCCCACCATACTATATCAAATGGATTTCATGATCTAATGAGTACTGAACTGTTCCAAAATGTCTTCTGTTGGAAGTGGAAAAAACTGGATCATGTTAAAGTATATCAAAAACAAATAACATATTCTGCAGCTAAATGTTATCCAGGGTAGGTTAAATTGAGTAAAAGGGGCTTCCGCCTTAAGCTGCTGTAACAAATTATGGCTACAATGTACACATTCTTGTGATAGCGGGTGAATTGTGGCCTGGTCGCAAAGCTGCTGTGACATACGACCAATGTTAATAGGCTGGTTTTCGTAGAGACGAGTGCATTGGGGCCGTTATGGTGATATAATGAAAAGCGCCTATTTTGCTTAAATGGTCCGATGCGCCTCCCCGGACCAATGTTATTGGGATGATGCGTGTACTACGGTTGCGTTTTCGCAATCCATCAACTGTCAGAATGCAATCTACTTTGCATTTTCTGAGACAATTACGCAGGTACATATCTAATGCCTATTTGTTAAATGGCGGAATATGATGCAGCATGCATCTTTTAAAAAATATCTCTTCTATACCACCCCTCAGCGTCTCACGTTGATTCTGGCGGATATATAAATATAATGCAATCGGCTGTAGTGGGCTATGCATATCGAATCTAAATGCAAACCGCTTCGCAATAAGGCCGGTAAATACCTAACAATTAATGCCATTTCGTCGCTCACCAAAAGCAACGTGAAATTCATGCCAGCAGTATAGGTTATGTTACGTCTAGTCATATGCTGTGCAGACGTCTAGATGTTAGTTGGTTTTTTTTGCTGTGCGCCCCGGCAGATGTTGAATAGACTCTCATGGGTAAGCTTGCGTGACTTCTTTGCTAACACAAATGTACAGCTGTGTAATTGATATACATCTCATGAGATTTTATGCAAATATTTTGAAGTCGCTTGATATCGTTTGTACCATCACTTTGACATCCACAATGATCTATTGATCTTTAAATTGTAGTCAAGCACTTCATGTCGGTCTTTCTAACTGTATTGCCTTTTAATCACATCATACAAATTGACTGTATATCAACAACTATTGCTTTGAATCTGCACCAGGGCTAGTAAGGTTTCCCTTCCAATATGTGTATAATGAAAATAACATGATATATCATACTTATGTTACTGCATGTGTATCAACAGGTGTTGATTTGTAAATTTCCCTAACAAATATGCCATCGTAATAAATTACAATTTTGCTGTTATCGATAACTGTGTTTCCTATATTGCATGCAAGGATTCTACAAATGTGGGCGAAATTACCAGTTGGATAGCGGTATATTTCGGGTTATACTGTTGTTATGACGCTTAGTTCGGCAAGATTGAGCATGATGTTATCACGTGATCTTCTCCAAACCGAGAGAAAAATGTGCTATTATTAGCTTACAAGCTTAAATTGCTTTTTGAAAAACAAAATCGTCAGTGGTGACTAAAAAATAATCTGCTAGCATGGAACTAGTATTACGCCAGTAAGACGATGGAGTCTCTCTGTAAAACTTATTTGGTCGCCCGATAATATGTTCAGTGTGCTCTACATCAAAGCTACTGCATTGTTCTGTTTTGTGTGCTTATTAATAATAACATGTCAGTTGTGAGTGCAGATATTCTTCCTTAAATAAATCTCAATTAAAACATCCCGTTGGACCCATCAAAGTGGATGCTAGCAGGGTGATATTGCTCTGGAATGAATGTATGTCGACGTTAATGTTGAATGAACGCGTCCTTTTACAGTATTTAATTCATCTTCCAATGCATGCAGGGTTTCACTTTGTGGTAACCGTTACCATGTGAGGATCTGTAAAACATGTACTTAGCAATTGATTTTAAAGTCAATTATCGTCCCATTCATAAGCATACGCTCTGTAGATTGAACATCGCTCCAACCAATCACAAGATGTCAAGCCTTTCACCCGACGGACCATTAATATTCATGGTCTGATTGTCTCAAGGTCATATACAAGTATAAAAAAATAAACAATTCTTTTTATTGCAAACTTTATGCTTATTCATGATAGAAAGCATTAACAAATCATCTGAAGTTACACTTGGCCAAAACAATTCATTTACCTCTTAGATGAAGCCGAATAGAGCAACTAGGTTTTTCTCTTAGATAAACGTGAACCAGATACGGTAGCCACGAATTTAGACCGCTGGAACAATGTTTTATTCTGCCTCTCGTTTCGCTGGTATTGTTGCCTAACATCCTGCTGTGAACGTCATTTGTTGTTATAACTCACGATTTGCTGTTCATGATTACAAGCACATTGTCGGATGCATATATCGAATGGGATAATGGCTCGTTGTGCTTCTACAGAGTGTCGTTTGGTCGTATGCTTGCAGGCATGTTATGTTGAACAAACAAAATATATGCACACTGTCTGTGTTAAGCATTATTTTACAAATACACTTAACTATACAGGGCATATCGAACGATCTTTTCCCTTTATTTAATTTTTAGCAAGCATACAGAAGGCTCCATTGATGCTTACTACTTGAGACAACTCGACGATGATAGCAAGCCTAGCAGTTAATCGTGCAAAAACGAATATTTTTCGCGAGGCATCCCTGCTAGTTACATCATGGTATTGAATGGTCACCCCATACCGGGATAAACTATTTATTGCTTGAGTTTTATTTGCAGACAAGTCTGGATAGGGCTACCGAAATACCGATTTGCCAATTTGTACGTTTTATGCAATACGCATACAAACTGCAGCGCCGCATTTACTGCGAATATTTCAATTGGTTGCTCATACCATCATTTGTAAGAATCAGTGGAAGCAGATTATCTTATCTTGCAATCAGGTAACATCGTTAACCACTGTAATAACTAGGTTTTCCTCTGCAGCGAGAAATAAAAGCTCTGTTAGTTGTGGCTTAAGATCATTCGGTGGACGCAAGCAAGCTTATATGTTAGTATAAGCAGTTACGCTGCTCATTGCTTTCAGTCTACGTAACTGCTTTAACTACACATGCGAGCGTATATAACAGATGCAGCAAATACAAGTTGTTAAATCTACCCCATATTAGCTACTTGATACATATAATTAAAATCCTGAGTACCAATGCGGAGGACCCAGATAGATATTAGCATAGGTATGAGGAATAAGATAAGATCGAATGACTCTAAAGATTAATGTGAAGTTCATATATGAATAAATTAGCAGCCACGCTTTCTGGGTCTATCTTGAATCTAACTCGGTCGGCAATGATGTGACTTTGAACCTAAATACCATTATAAGTGTGTATTATAATTTCGACATTCGGCCATAATATGTATCTGTTATTTGACGAATGAAACTACCGGTTACAAAACATTAAAATAAGTGTAGATGAAAGTAAGATAACAGGCCAATGGTACAATGAAAAGCGGTGCGATTTGTAAATAATCGAATGGCCACTTAGGTCACATATATATAAGCACTACCAAATTAATCATTAAACGTTATTGATGGATTACAACACACTATTCACCACCCCACCCTCCCCCGAGAGCTAATCATATCTATCGCCCACTAGCAGCAAATCGCGAGCCGATACTTGAAATTGCAAACGATTCGAGCGCTGCTCGTTAGAGGTTTGAATAGCACAATAGCATTGCTTTAATGTCCCTGAGTGTACTCATGGCAGTAACTTAAGCTGATTAGGTTCGTTCCTTACTTTATTGCAAGTTGCGTTAATAAAGCGCGAGTTTGAATCTCGCCATAATACTATATTTATCCACACATTATCTCAGTCATCAATCAGTGAGGACCGTGCCTCTGAATATCAGCTAAAGCATCAATCAACGATTTTTATAGGCTTATTTTGTGTGCAATCATGCCGATGTTCGCGAAATGCGGTATTTACGACACATCAAGAAAATTGCGTCAACCAAATTTAATCCTCGCAGCGATTAATATCCGGATGTCTTTAAAGCCAGATTTCTTGTCTCTTATAAAACATTAACATCCGTTCTTTTAGATGAGCGGATTAATGACTGCGGCATGTATTTGCACAAGTTGGATCGACGAGCTCTCTAGCTTGAGTTAATTTCGATCGTTATGTTAGCTCACTATGAATGTGAAGTTGATTAATCAGAATCAATATCGGTTATCTAACATCCTACCGAAATAACCTTTATGGTACCTTGAGCATTTATAAAGCGGCGGCTTTTCGGGTTGGCCCGAGGACTTTTGATGCTACGTTAATGGCCAACAATACATTGGCCAGGTAGGTATAACAACAGATGTGGTCGCATATTACCTGATAATGAAAGTTAATTTGGTATATGCCGGCTATTCTACATGGGCAAGCTGCGGCAGAAATGTATGAAAAGTGTCTGGATTCAAGCTTGTTATTCTTATTGTCAATAAGGGTATGTAGAAGTTACTCTTGTCAATCTTGTGAATTGGTTAATTATCCGGATGCGTTCTAAATAAATGGGGTTTTATTAATTACTGTCTGTTATATGATCAGATTCGCAATGCAGCCTTCTTGATGGTTTGTTTTGTCACGAAAAACAACAAACACTTTGCATTGCATCATTATTCGTGTTATAGCAAGTTGCCATATGAATTCCCTTGTTTTAAGAATGAAGTTTAGGTCATGTCAAAATAGCCTTCTTATTTATATAGAGTTGTTCTAAACCTTAACGCATTACCTGTTGTGACATATTGTTACGTTTTGTGAGTCAGTCATACCATTACGCATCGAACGGCTTATACGCATATGACAGCATATGCGAAATGATATTTATCCCTCTTAACAGAGATCTGAAATTAATCATGATGACAATCTACCACGCTCATGTTAGCTGAAGAAAAAGTGCCCATAGCACCTACTGGTAAGTGATAGATGTCGCTAGAAAGTCTATTGAGGATTGACCTTCATTCGTATGCAATGTAAATCGCTTTGGTAGCTTTCTGAATAACACTAGCTATGAGTGCCTTGTCAATGGCACTTTAGGCAACCATATGTCAAATTGATTCACCATGATAATTATTCAGGAAATAATGGTCTGCGAGAACTGAGTGTTATTTCCGTTACATATTCACACGATCCAAACTTTAGCTACCGCAATACTATATAATATTTGTTCATTGCAGCAGAAATGTAATACGACTAGATGCAGACGGGTAATGATGACGAAGTATTCAGTGTCAGTAATTACTGACTACCTCTGTTCGTATTAAAAGGAAGTAATGTGTTAGCCGATATTAGTGCATTTTATTTTCCTTTGAATGTACGGTGCATATTTTTTACACGGCAGACTAAACGTCTTTAATGATGTTAACATCAATAAAGGGTTAAAATGTCACTTACTGGTGTATTCTGACTTATGAATTTGATGAGTTACAAGGTACAAAGACATTTTAGCGTGTAGCGTACCACAGAGTGGCGTAAATTTAGACTAATTTTGTCTTAAGAGCAAAAGCGTTATTGTTTCTGTTCATCCAATTACGCTCATCTGGAATCATATATTCCATTGAGTTCTTGTTTCGGGGATGTTACGCGAGAGAATAACTACATTGAAACCATTCATCGGTTAACATCTTTTGCCGGTGATAGCACATACAATATCGCTGAATTATGTAATGATGAATCCTGACTAGAGTCTTTTCGCTAATTGAATGACGACATTGGATAACTAGCAGCTTTCTGAAAACATGCCTTTCTATGCTTGCGATCCACTAACCTATTGACAATCTGGTATATGTTGCCGACCTAAGGTTTAATCGATTCATACTAATTATGCACGTTTGCATGGCAAACTAGCAGCTCCCTTTAGCTGCAGCTTAGAATTCCCCAGGTATGATTTTTCACTTGTCCATGCTTGTTATATTATCTCAAGCGCTCATTTTCATCTGCTGTTGTTAAAAACATAGATCACATTGTTAACTGCACTATATAAAACAAACTTCGTTGGCGCTGTGCAGTGATTAATGCTAACCCCAAACTTAAAGAAGATCATGAATGCGGAATTTACAAAGCATTGTTTGTTATTTGTTAGAACTGCCGCAGTTAAGATATGAAGAACTAGTGCATGTAACTGTGCGGTATGATGACCTGTAGTTAAAGCAGCACAAGCCAATGCCGTATCTATATTACCAGGAACGATATTCTGACCACACGTTATCAGCACAGGCTATTTAACAGAGAGTCTACATGGACAATTATTATGATCGCCCTGAGCAGCGTATCTCACATAGTTCTCTGTTATATCGACATACACATGTTTTTTCAGTGCTGTGAGTTTCTCGGTGAAACGGTTCACCCTTAGAACTTCCCTCAGTGCACATAATAAAGATGACAAATGTCTTTGCGATTCATCTATCGTAAAAGCTTTCACTAACAATGCTTATTCAAAACATGGAAAGATAGATGCAGACCATTGACATTGATTGACATTGATTGGCACGATTCGACATCAACAATAGGCGACATCGCCGATTCGGCACTACACCACAAGACGACAGAACCCTCAGTAAAACTTAAGGTAAGAGCAACCATTGCTTCAATACCGACGATTTATAGAGATGACAACAGCGAAAATAATGCATTCCATCCCGTTAAGTGTCTGGCGTAACCGTTCATATTGCGACCTTGTACTGAGAATAATGATCTAGTTATTCAACTATTCAAAACATGACATATCGTATGAATTTTAGCTTCTGCATAAACATTGGTTAGCTCTAAGATATCATGTTTAATATATATGCATATTAAACTCGTATTAGTTGTAAGAAATAGAGCAAATCGTGATGTGTTAGCGCTTCAAATAATGCCTGTGCCAAAGCAGCAATGGATAAACAAAATACACAGAGATCTAACTGCTTCTTTGTAGCCCTAAATTAGTGCAATTTACCTCCAAGATTTAATCTCCTATGTGCATGTAGTCGTTGTTATGCTGGTTGAAAAACATATCGTTCGGTCAGAGAACCCTCTCAGCACCTATTACTTAAAGTTATGTTTTTATCATGACAAAGGAAGTAATGGCATGGATTTCGACTAGGTTTATGATCATTTCAGATGGTTCCATCTGCCGAACGCGGATGCTGTCAATGAGCTCCATATTTTTTTATATCAGCAATTGTTCCGACTTATAGATCATCGTTTGGCCTGTATCAAGAAATATTCACTCAAAGGATGTAATAAGATGTTATTTAAACATGATGTATATTATTTGCGTAGCTTAATTGTTTACTCCAAATCATAACTAAGTCGTATTATATATCATTCACAGCCTTCACACGGTGCACCTTCCAAAATGTCGCTGTGCAATACCATTCTAACATAGCGTCAATCAATATCTCTTAGGGTATCGAATTATAGGCCATTGTCTTATTACGTTACGTATAATGTATCGGTGCTAATGTGGCGAGGACAATAACATGATATTCTAATTTTGCCTAAAAAGTTAAACTATTCTGCTCTAGATGAGAATTACAGCGGCCTAGTTATCGTGGCATACATTGGATGTTTTTATGGTAAGGAGAAGCTAAATTCTTCGAAGGTATTAAAACACTAGTCGCTGACAAGCATGAGCCTAGTTAAACGCAGCTAGAATAACTTGATCCAATCCAACACGCTTAAACCTAATTTGATAGGGACCGTGTTTTATGTACTGCCATTGCATTTTCGATCGCTGATAATTTGTCATTAGGCGATTCGCTCTATTTCTTTGTTTGTCGTTTTTCAAAAGTTTCTTACGAGCGTATCATCGTTTGTGCAATAGTTGCTACACAATTATTGTCATGTAGCCATTCACAGTGAATGCGACAATATTAGCAAGACCCGCGATGAATTTTGTTGCCAGTTTTTCAACAATTTAACATTTGCTCCATTGTCTAAGAAACGTTGCACCTTCTTCTGACAAGGATTTCTACATTTCTTGCCATTGTGTTATGGTCAATTGATTTCATATGTCAACCTAAGCAATTCAAAATGCATCAATCTTTTCAAACGCGCGTATGAGTAGGCAATAACTAAAGTGTTGTGTTGTGGTAAATAGGCTATCAAGACCACCTTCTTTTGGTGACGAGTTGCACAGTTATTGTTGACTTTCGAAAAATAAAAAACCCGAGACTATCCTAACGGAGGATACAACTTCATTGTAACAGGCCTTATCCATCAGTCAATAGAGGCGCTAACGCATCCATCTTCCTCGTCAGTTTATTTGTTGACTTTGTTTGCATAGAATACGAAAATTAACATTCAGTTAGGATCGGGCTGAGTGTATAGAATGCATATTTAATTAAACACACACACACACACACACACACACACACACACACACACACACACACACACACACACACACACACACACACACACACACACACACACACACACACACACACACACATATATATATATATATATATATATATATATATATATATATATATATATATATATATATATATATATATATATATATATATATATATATATATATATATATATATATATATATATCGCCATAACTGTAACGTCAGAGTGCAAGTAATGCTGAGCCACCAATCGGCCTTTCCTGGTTGTCAGCACAATCGGTGATGAATGGAAACATCATGCATGAATTAATAATGCACACAGCTGTATCGGGAATAATGCGATTATAGAAATGAGCAATAGCAATACCAGCAAAATAACTTACATTTTGATAACATCAATTAGTAATACGCATCCCTTTGTCGTTACGATAGTGAGATCATACATCAGTTGGTTGTCCACTGCCATTACGACGAGGTTTGTAATCAGTGACCAATTATTGGTATTACAAACATTGTTAGGGACGATTATTATATATCCGTCACACGCTACGTTGATTCACTGTGCTTGCCGGTGATTCATGAGTATGATGATTTGTGATAAGCAGCTCCTACTATTGTTTGAGTTAAACGACCCATCAATATATCCATGAGACTGATGTGCAATCATAACAATAGATAGACTGATACCGGTAGATGATCACACAGGCCTTGTGATTATGGTTGAGGCACTAGCAAATACATGCATGTAACTCAACGTAATAAACTGTGCTCCCCAGTTCGAATGAAAGTGCCATGTTGATGAATCATGAAACCCAACGACATAAAATCTCCAACTCTCACATGCACAGCTGCATGTTTAATTCATATAAGATTGATGGTTGAATAGCTTAAACATTAGTGGGTGCGTGTCTGTAGCTATTCTACGCTAACATTCATACATGAGTATGATGTACATATTGATATCATGATGTATGATAGAAAATCTCTTAAGAAATGTATCTAACGGCTATTGAGCAGTAACGCTCGATAAACGTCTGAAAAGCCTGTAAACATATATATATTTCACTGTCATATTAATGTCACTTGTTGGACCTAGTTTAATAGCAAAATGCGATTTATTAAATTGAACGTTGGTATACAAGCGGCCTGCACTTAAACATCCCAAATTAGTTTGAAGTGATACGATCGATTCCGATTAGAATACCACAAGTTTTCTCATTCCCACTCACTATTCATGAGTTAAAATGTAATGATACTTATTTTGTCTGATGTTTGCTCTAGATATTTCCCTGATTATTTTCGTCACATGGCCATCTTCTCTGCCATTGATACTTCATTCGCACTTTATCGTTTAGGGCGCAGCATTTTTTATTATCTATTCAATGCGCAGACGCATTATTCTGGTTTTCATTGGATCAGCAGATACTTCAATATTTATATTAGCAGACAAAAGCTGATACCTCAAAAGCGTTTAAGCATCGGTCAATAATGCAAATGGGGACATAAGTTGTTTGGCACGTAAAGTTACCCGGAAATAATACTAAAAGCACAGCAAAACTAGCAACGGAATCACTCATCAGCCATTTGTGTTGAGCTAAGATTAGCGTGGTTCAGTACAGGGCATACTGCCTTCCGCTCTGCTGGGGGTAATGAGCATGTATACGAGGTCACACCACGAGTAATGACGAAAAGAAAAATAGTGCAGCAAGCGTCCACCAAATTACGTTATACTAGTGTCTCAGTAGCAGCTAATAATCTGGCTGTTGAAGCCTTAAATGCGTACAATTACGCTTGTGTACCTGGTTTGTCATTTGTGCCCGAGCATAAGCTGCAATTGATCGTGACATTCGAAACTGATCGGGGTGGATATCGGGACGTACTGACAATGTTTAGCTGGTAGTAGAAAAAAGGGACCAAAACCGTTCAAAAGTACCGCGGCGATACCGATTATCGTATTGCATTGTTTGATTGCTAGACTGGTGTTAGACACTCCCCTTTTGTAATTTCTGAACTATTGGTCGATTCTGTACGCAGTATTTAATGCACGGTAGTTCGATCAGCCGACGTTTGTGTTAAACTTTTCCGAAATATATACGGTGACACGGTGGCGAGCGTTACTACAATGTATGTTTTTCACAGCATCCGCTCTGTCTTTACAATATGGACAACACTGTGGCATAACCGTTGCTTGTCTGTACCTCACTATATTGAAAACAGATTCCAATGCCATCATGGTTTTTTGTTAAATAAAATTACCAAAACGTGCTCAGAATGAAAACCTGGTCTTAAACTCAACCACTGAACACGCGTGACAGATGTAGAGCGCACTGAAAATATTATCGGCCCACTAAAATAGTTTGTAGATAGACTCCATTGTCATCTTACTAGCGTAATGCGAGTTTCATGCTAACAAATTATCTTTCATTCACCACTGACGATTTGTGCGTGATTCAATAACGGCACTTATGATTTTTAAAAATGTTAGTTTGCTGCATTAGTCACTGCGCACTTCAATCACGTTAGTAACCGAATGGTTGATGACGATCGAAGACATAGAGCAAGTCATCGCAAACAATGACTGTTGTGCGCAGAATTCGCCATTGCAAAAGATCATAATTGATGATGCTTGCCCGCTTTACTTCCAATGCGCAATGTCGATGAAGCGCAATAAATCTATTCATGCATATCAGCCCCGATTTAAGAGATTTAACATTTGTCATACTTAAGATGATAGTGGTAGGCTAACTGTCAATGTCAAAACGGCATATACACGGTAATGGCTATAGAATAAGATCTGATCTACAAACGTCGTCATTACGTCTGGAGTAGGATGATTTCATTTTGTCTATTGTTCAATGCAAATCTATTGCAACTATCTGCAGTTGAATGCCTGTCCCCTAAAATAATCTTCGCATGATAAACAACCTCATGTGGAATTTCTCAGGTTACGTTAATCAATGTCACAATGTCGGAGAGAATATGGCTCGATTGTTGCCGGAATTTCCACCACTGCCAATTTTTGATATGCAAACCAACGTTTGAATGCGTTGACGGAACATTATCTTGAGCTGCCCCTGTTTCTGTGGCGCGAATGAGCGGTATTTATATCAGTTGTAAGTTATCGTTGATCTGCAAGCATATGTCAATCATATTCTAACGCAAATGACCAATACACTTGGCGGCTTAATTAAGTTAATGGTCAATATCAAGAGATTTGGCCGTTAAGGTTTTGTTCTTTCATGCAAAAGGATCCATTTAAAACGGCAATGAAAGACAATCAGCATCTAGAGAGTATTTCGTGCCATAAAGGAGCAATTAATATCGCGGGCAAACCCAAAAAGAACAATAAAGTTCTTTCTTTATAGACAAAGGTATAGCACATACACGGAGAAAGAACGTGTTAGCTATTGCGCCATAAACAAGGCGATAGCAAAATTGTAAAATATTAAGTCGGCATATTTGTTTAGGATATATACAAATCAACACTTGTTGATACACATGAAGTAACATAAGTATAATATACCATGTTATTTTCATGATACACATATTGGAAGCTAAACCTCACCAGCCCTGGTGCAGATTCAAAGCGATAGTTGTTGATATGCAGTCAATTTGTATGATGTGCTTCAAACGCAATACAATTAGAGAGACCGAAATTAAGTGCTTGACTACAATATAAAGATCAAAAGATTATTGTGGATGTCAATGTGATGTTACAACAACATCAAGTGACTTATTAGCAAAATATTAGCATACAATCCATTGGGATGTATAGCATTTATACAGCTGTACATTTGTGTTAGCAAAGAAGTCACGTAAGCCTTCCCATGAGGGTCTATTAAACATCTGCCAGGAAGCACGGCAATTAAAAAACACTTTTCTGTTTAGACGTCTGCGCAGCATATGAACCTGTACTGCTGGCATAAACTTAACGTTGCTTTTGGTGAGCGAATAAATGGCAGTTATTGTTAGGTATTTACAGGCTTTATAGCGGAGCGGTTTGCATTTGGATTCGGTTTACTTAGGCCACTAGAGCCGATTGCATTATATATGCGCCAGAATCAACGCGAGACGCAGAGTGGTGGTATAGAAGAGATATTTTTTTAAAGATGCATGCTGTATAATATTCCGCCATTTAACAAATAGGCATGAGATATGTACCTGCGTTATTGTCTCAGAAAATTCAAAGTCGATTGCATTCTTATAGTTGGTGGATTGCAATTGGAGTCCGAGATTTCGAAAACGCAACCGTAGTACACGCATCATCCCAATCATATTGACCCGGGGAGGTGCATTGGACCATGTAAGCAAAACAGACGCTATTTATTATCTCACCAAATCGACCCCAATGCACTCGTCTCTACGAATACTAGCATATTAACATTGGTAGCAGCTTTGCGGCCATGCTACAATTTACCTGCTATCGGAAGTAATGTGTGCATTATAGCAATAATTTGATACAGCAGCTTGAGGCGGAAGCCCGTTTTACTCACTAAATTTAACTTACCCTGGATTACATTTAGTAGCTGAGGATGATATTTGATTTTTCCACTTCTAGCAGGAAGATATTTTGGAACAGTTCAGTGCTCATTGCTCTTGGAACTCATTTGATATACATTCTAATGCTGGCGATATATCAACTTTTTCACCACAATGATGCGTTCCAGCTGGATGCTTGGATATAGAACGTTGTGCGAGGAGAGTTTTATTATACTGCTGCATATCTATAGACGGAGCGTATTGAAATACTGAAATAGATATCAACATACAAATTCTTCGTAGCATGCTTTTATTACAGGGCATCATAGCTACATCTGTTATGACTTGCATATATCATGTTTTGACGTACGGTTCCAATGAATATATCCCTGTGGTGGGCACGATGGGGTATAAAATAAGCCATGCTTGGTGGCTGTGCGCCAAACGGTGCGAGTAAGCGGTTGTATAGAAACTGGTTGTGCAAACTATGGGTTCGCTTATGTCTTGACATGGCAATAGTCTGCCGTGTCGATATAGATAAGCAATAAACGCTCTTAAGTCCCTGAGAGTTTCGTCATCACTCTAACTGCGTGCCACGTCTTGTTACCCGCATGCTACAAGTTATCTCAGGCCCAACATTCACTGAGCATCAGGAGAGAACTGGGTTATTTAAGATGAAGCTTTATATATGGTGGTTTGTGTCAAAAGAATAACCTATGATAATATATATATATGCCAACTTTATTGTTTATGACTTTTTGTTATGATTTTTCTGTCACTAATATTGGTCACTGTTATTGGTATGGCTTGTTGCAAACAGGCAAAAACTTGTATTAGTGGACGTAACTTAGCTATTCATTGACTCGGTATCCGCTCATCAGTAAGGTTGCTCGTGTAAGAGTCTAAAGTAATACAATACACTTGTCTGGAAATGTTTCTTACCTTGATAGTGTTATACACAGACGCGGGTCAGCTTGCACGTGTCGAGTTCATTTGAAACACTCTCTTTTATCTATTTTCATTAACCACTGTCAGTAGGCTGTTTTGGAACGATATTTCAATCATCATCAATACATTCAGGCTCACTAATATGAATTACGTAGCAGCCAGTCTATTTTGGATGTTTGTATTTCACACATGCAGCATCCATGCAAAACAGTTTATGACTCTCCGTTTGCCAAAATAATCATTCTCTTATTCACATAATTGCACCTGTGATTAGTGAACCAACACTGATTGTATGTGTGTCTGCCTTAAATGACGAGGTTGGGTAAAACACTATGCAATAGCAGACAAAGCACGTCTGAAGCACGAAATAGGTCCATGGGTGTACACTGTTTCGTCACTGTTTTGGGACAATAATTAAATGAATTAATGTTACTTGCGCAAGCGCTATATATTTAGCGCCAATTTGATAGAAACGGCTGGCATTAGTGGCTAACTGTGATTGCGTAATTAATGTTGATAACGGTAGCAATATAAACTGGTTCTTAGTGTTGACAACCTTTGCTTACATTCTTTCAATTAAACTATAAAAGCCTCTGCAGATGCAAAACGCTCAAGTTAAAACCAGTCATACAGGAATATTGTATATGACATATCAGTTTGTGCCCAATTGTAAGCCCTCCAAGTGTTATTGTGTCTTTAATAAGCCTTTATCCAAATTTATCTTGCGTGATAAATTTTTCCCACCGTTAAAGCAATTGAGCTTTTATTTGTCGGAAAGTATATCCTGCGAGAACAAGATTGCGAGAATGAGAAAGCAAACAATACAGAAAACAAATTGAAAAAGTATTACATAAAGCATATGTGGCCTATACATAATTACTAGCCACTATCAAAATATAGAGAAACGTCAGCCATGACAGTCATTGTGTCACTACTACTTTTAACAACAGTTGACATATCAATATCAAACCTTTTAATATCACACCTAACATATATATGTTTAAAACTATTGCATGCATTTGACCGACTTTCATACAGCGCATGTAAAGCGCTACTACATTTATTTTGACATGTTAAAAAATCATCTAGAATAAACCCCCGAGGGTAATTTATGATGAAATAAATGATAGCGGCATATTACCATATGAAACAATTGTGAGTGCACTATAACTAGCGGCCTATTCTACAATTCAGGAACAATATTCTTTTTGAGCATCTGCGCACACTCCTCACCTGTGTGTTGTTCTTAAGGTTCGTTTATCGGTGCAATTTGTGTATAGATACTCGAAGTTGTGAATTAACTTTCCTTTGTTACTCGCTTTTTTTAATAACATAACCGCAAATGATAGTGACAGTCAGATTACCTACGGTGCAGAGAAATATGTTCCCATTGCTATGAGTCGTAGATTTTAACCGGAATGACACTAAGTGATTATGAAATATCCTTCAAACTGATCCCAGATAAGGGGTGATGTTTTCTGTTTCGACATGATATGAACGGTGCTATTATCTTATAAACATTAATTGCAGATGCATGTCGATAGCCTTAACACCAACAAAATTAACCTTGGGCATGTCTCATGCATTCTGTTTACAAAGTCAACAGACTATTTGCGGGGTTCTTCCCCTACATTTGTCAAGTTTGTGTTTAATACACTAAGCCGGAGCAATTACAAACAAGAGACGATGTGTAGCTTTGCTGCGTTCTATTCTTGCTTCGTAACACACAACCACATCACTTCCAGCTTCACCGTGACATCATCATCATTTTGAAACTTTCAAATTTTATATCATCGATCGAAAGAAGATGTGTAGCAATACACGACCTAGTCTAGCACCGAATGTGCATATTGGGATCTACTAATGCTTCATACACAATTATATCAGGCGTAAAACACAGTTAAGTCCGTTACACATGCATAATGGTAAATGCCGTAGACTCGCGGGTCGTGGAAGGGGGTTTAGGTTGGCGGGGATGGATATTATGAGCTACTCTCGATATGTAATTTCTTTGGAACCCTCGTGAGAATGTGAAACTGTTCGTGCAACGGCTTCTGAACTCGCTGTTGCTGTCAGACAGAGTTCATCATGAAGGCTAATCATGGCATATGTAACCAAGTAAGCAACTTTTGTTGTGTCTCGCTAATCACATTTTTCAATACGGTTAGGTGACGACAATCATAGCCTATCGAGATTGAATTATTATTTTGGCCCAGTTCGCTTATATTCAAGTTTGGTTCGCCTTTTAATCAATACCAACGAGAATTTATCATCCTTCCTTCACCATATGTGAATTCTCTCAATTAGCTGTTTTCGCAATATAATTAACATTGCCACTGAGAAAACCTTTCGAAATATTCTGCTAACGAACAGTATCCGTTGTGGTACAATAAATCCCAAGGAAGAAACATGGACACTGATTTCTCTCTCAGTATTGACAATAGATACTAATCATTAACCGCAATTGTTTCTGTGTAGCAGCCACAATATCAACGCATACTTGCATAGCGGCTACCAGCAATTTAGAAACACTTTCACTTATTCAAACTGCAGTGCACATAAGAAAGGATTCTACCTCGGGATGATGCAACGGCCTCGTTCAATTGCTTAAAGGTATTGCCAATACAAGCAGCATAAGGACTTTTAGACAATTTACTTAACAAGTCCTACAACAAACGCACATCATAAACCATCATTGGTCGCATCATCAACAATTCCGTCTGAATATGATTCTGAGAATCCACAAAGCTAAACGAACATAATTTATCTTGGCGAAACTCTTCCGACAAAGTTCAGCCCAACCAGTGCAGGCAGATGTGATTTCTTCAACAACGATCCGTTTTATGTACGAGCAATATGGTTTACCAACCATAGATTTAGGCGATATTTCAGCACTTCGCAGAGGTCACAAATCCACACAGCAAATGATGAGAACTAACCAACCCAGTTGAAAGCTTATTTTTGAAAATTGGAAAAGCTTCAGCCTCAACCATATCTAGCATGGACAAACGGACTATCGTATAGATCATACATGGTCGATAATTCTTGTTTTGCAGTAGCATTCAGAGCTGTAAGCCTTATTCCCATTATGAGAATCTAAGCGGCCTTTTCACACTACCATGCTGCATGGATATTCAATGGAGAGGCAAACTTTGCCCTTCTTGGCATCCATTAAAGCCAGCAACGCTATCATAATATTTGCCCTCAAATATTTGAGTGAAATCGCAGGACTAACCAACGACGAGTAGGCAGAACGAACTAAAAACGTGCGATATAACTGACGTCTCTGAAGGCACAGGTGATTACGCATTCGATCGCGCTTGCGCTCCAGCGGAATCAACTTAACGGAAAACGATGCATTTGACCAACTTGCATAGGCTCCTGGGGAAGTCTTCGAGCATGGTGGAATAGCTCGCATAGAGTGAAAAGCGTGGTGACCGGGCCACACGACATTGGACACGCATGTAATTAGCCTGGCCAAGCATTCTCGCTGAATGATAAACCTTGGCAAAATGTTCATGAGCTTTGCTGTGCCGTTCCGGAAGGAAGGAACAAGATTCCAAATTGTTGTGTTTGGAACTCAACTCCTGACGAAGAGTTCGGAAAGCTGCGGTTTCAAAGGACTCATAGCGACCGTTTATTATAACCTCTTCCACGATGGGATTTTGATGCAGCTGAATCGTCCAGTAATCATGACATGAAGTATATGTTTCCGCTAGGGACATGCACTGCTAATTGACCCTTTATGCATTGGTTTAAGGTTTATAATGGCAAGGTCTAGGCGTACATTTACGCAATGATTACACGCATATGGGATATGTCAACAAACGAAAGTACCCGTCAAAAGTCGCCTGAATGAGATGTAATAAGATTGTATGGGTGCCTTCTCAGCTTACAAAAGGGCGATGGCCGTCCGGTGCTATACGAAGCTTAGAGACCAATCGCAATTCACATTTAATGTGTTTCGTATATGTAACTAAATCCCTTGGTGTAAATTTCTCTGTTTCGAATAGACCAAGCAATAGGCTTTGAAATTAATGGACAACAACTGGTTACTGAGCGGTTCGTTTGTCACATCAGACTTATATAGCTTTAAATGGAGAAGGGTACTGGGGGATATTCTTTTCGATAAGTAGCTTACTTCATTGGAGATAACACTATAAACGCTTGTCATAATAAAAGCGTTATCAGTCACCTGCAACGAATTCAACGCCGGTTAAGTGAATTATCCTACATAGATGTTTACATGTCTACATTAATGATCAATGAACTAATTTACCGTTAATTTGGCGTGCTTATATGGTCATGCTATGGTATGTTTCAAAAATCTTTGGTCGAGCAATATATTGTCCTCCCTTTTTTCATTCATTGCTGCAGCAACCAAATACGGTACATTAGTGAGTGAAGCCCTGCACGAATACACTGCTCAGTATGTGCATGCGTCCGGGTTCTCTTTGATATTTATGTCGTAGTTACTATAACAAAGTGAACGATTTGGTAATATCTAATTTCAATTATTCTGCGTACATCATAAGGCACCATCTTGCATTAAGATGGAAGGTGTCAAATCTTAAACGATATGAGTACTCATTGTCGTTTATGTTATTTGACTAAAATGAAATATCTCACTTATTGAGATTTCGGTTATTAGAAGATGTAAGACTATGGCTGCCTTTATTCCCGGACGACTGTGGATTACAGAAGAATTAGGCAAAACCACCAACCCTCAGAACAAATGATTCGCTTCAATATTCATGCGTTGTATTAAACCACGTATACCAGCAGATTTTATTTGTTTTCTGGCTGACAAATTTGTACAATTTACGCGAAATCAAAGCAAGACAAGCACTAAATACCTCAACTGCGAGTATTACAAAACACGCGCAGCGGGTCGATGCGCTGCAAATAGTCGCTGGCAAACATACAAAGTTTACAGTTCATGTTGTTTGGTAGTTGATCAAGCTTATGTTGTGATTCCCATCGGCAGAAAGGAAATTGCCTCTCAGACTGGTTTAAGAGGAGAGATTGACACTCTGTCCTCATTGTGTGATGCAATATAGTGCGTCACCAAGCAGGATAGGGCAACATTAGCGGCAGGAGCGTGTACCCATAAATGCAAATGAACAACTCCTTTGTAGGGCTTACACTGAAAGGTAGTAATCATGATTTCGCACCTGTTGATCATTATCATCCTAAATGATCGGATATTGGAAGAGACATACAAGTGTTGGTTGGAATTCGAACCTCTGCATGGTCCGCATGTTTATAACTAACTTGTTTATGATTTTGATACACGTTTATATTAGCGATAGATAGTTCACGTGTTGCAAAGTAATGATTAATACCGTTAACGGATTGTTATTGATTGACATACCTTGTGCTGCCGGGTGGTTGTTTTCTATATTGTTACGATATCCGTGGACTGCGTTTGAATGGTTATAGCTCACGTCGAACACAGTAACAATTGAAAAAACTGTTGATTAGAGTTCAATATTCCGTATATTCACCCAATCTATAATCTCGATTTGCATCTGGCGAAATAGTTTAGCTATGTTAACTAAGTGGTAAAATTTCATGGCGCAATATTTGTGAATTTTATACAGAATAACAAGTTGTTTATTCCGCCGCCTCCTTTGTGATTGCAGTGCTTGAAGCCAAAGTGCATATTGTCTTGAGGTAATATTAAAGGGACGCAATCTTATTGAAGTCTGAGTTTAGGCGCGATTGAGATTGAGCTTTCGATATTATTCAGCCCTTGGTTGCAACCGTTCTGAGATGACCGTTGCATGATATCTGCGTGGGTAGTTTCCCAATCAGTTACTATATATTAAATTTAAGCTTCACTTAAAATACTTTCAAATACAACTTAGCTGGCCTTCTATCCGTTTTGACTTGCACATATTAGATATTCTTAGTAGCGTAATGTAAGATGCATTATTCCTGTCAGAAAACCGCAGCCAACCAACCGCAAAACGTGTCGTTATCATCACAGTAGGACGGAGTTATTCGTCTCAGTAATGCGCTAGCAAGCCAGGTTTAACTAATGCTCCAAACCTTCCTGTCTTGTTAAAATGAAATATTAATCGTTGAGAGAACTATTTGTAACCAATGTTAAAAGAATGGCCTGACAATGATCGTCACGTGTGTACAATTCTCAGTCATTGTAACACAGTTTTTATCAATTCCAATGCCCACACTAGATGCCACGGAACTCTGCTTGACTGTAGCACAGATCCGTTCAGTACGGTCGTACATCCGTGAGCAATCAAGTCAATTCTAAGTCAAGTCGGTCCAAGAAGGCTGTGTCGCGTAATTTGACAAACGCCACTGTTTCCGAACTCTTGTTCCATAATATTGTTCTATCCTATCTCAATGACCACAGATGCCTCATGGATGTTGATTAACAAAGCACAAGTCGTGCAAGGTTGAATATGTTGTCACGTAGTCCCAAAACTCAGACATAAATACATTTATAGCAACTATGGCCGAAACATGTATGTATAATGTACCTGTTGTAAAACAATTAATACAGTGACAATAGGTGAAAATCTATGATAAATGTGCATTGTAATTTTGTGCATGGTAGCGTAGTATTAGATAGAAAATACAATATCAATAGGGTTAGCACGATCGAGCTATACAGTTTAGTAAGACCGATATTAACATGCTAGCTAATTTAAACGGCAATAAACCATGCTTTTGAAACTAGCATCAACATTTACACTTTCCTATATCTGACGATTGCTAATGAGTGTATTTACGCAGGGTAGAAAACCTTGTGTAATGACAAACTGTATAATTGGGCAGATAATTTGGACGAAAGAAAAAACGACAGATTTGATAGCATTTGTGCTGTCGGTATGATGATAGCAGGGACTATCGTATTTCATGTGATTAATACATCTGCAGAGCACTCTGGCACAGCTTTTCGCTACCAGCCAATACTTATTGGTATCGACGTTATTGTTCACCGTTCACTTAACAGCGGACTACGTTGGTTTACTTTTGAGAGTATCGGAAGGCAGACAGATATGAGGATGAATGTCATTATTATCAAATACATCTGTATGTTTGCAATTACCCCGAAGAAAGTCTTCAATGTTGTGTAGCTTTAATCTCTAGTGCTTTGGTAAACTGAGATAATACTGTGTACTTTGCTTCACACCAGTTTGGTCGATTGGGTAATAAGCATGCACGTAATGGTCTCGTTCCGTTTCTAAAACTACTACTTATGGGGGCCTTGACTCAGGGAATAAGAGCACAAATGTGGGCACAAGATAACCAAATATATTATGGCAAGTGGGATCGTTGGTTTATTACGTATTCTCCGACACATGCGAGACGCGTTTAGTAAAGCACCGATGAGGCACTCGGGATGAGGTTAGCAGCGTTCTATACCATTAGTAGTTCAATGCAACACTGTTTGAAGTGCTAATAGAACGAACTTGCAGTATTCGGAATAAACTGGCAACGTATCCGGTAAACATAGCAACCTGATTTCGTGTTGTGCTACTTGCAGTTGCGGTAAGCTACATAAAACAATTTAACATGGATAATTGCATTTAAAACAAAACGCTTATTACCAGGTTTTATAGGACCGCAATATCACCTATTAACAAGAAAAAAGTCTCAAAACTGTTTGATCTCTATGAGAGGCACTGAAATGTTTATAGCATCATTGTATGAGAAGCTTGATGCTTAGACGCATTCCAGCTTGAAGGTTCTGCTATGTTAAGCTTTCACGGTAGTCGTGTTGAAAACAATTGATTTGCCCCGTTTTCGCTGTGTTGAATCATGCTGTTGAAGAAGCATTCATATTTCCAGGTTATGCCTACGTCATAAGTCTTAAAGTGATAACCGTATCTTGTTCCCGAATATTACTGGCAGCAGATTTAATACTTGTCGTGACATCTTGAAAGGTTGCACGTCACTCCGTGGGTGATTTTGGTGAACAGAAAAATTGGGCATTTTGGTCGCTTTGGGATACTACCTTGGTGAAAATTTATTGCGACCGGCAAGTTTCAGTCGGGAATTACCTCGCTTTCCCCGACGTTTACATTGATGAAGAAAGGTAATGCGGTTATTTTGCGCGTGTACCGTGCTAGTTGTGATATGTGAATGGTATTGTTTTGGTGGGTAAATATGGGCAGTGACGTAGATCACCAATATTTTATTCATACGACTTCGGCTAATTCAACTTTCTTACTCCCATTTGTAGAGGCCGAGCAATTACTCTTGTGTGAAAGAAGATAATGCATTGCATTAGATAGGAGTTAGTATTCCCGGGATTAGTGCTTATTCGTCGCTAATGACGCCATTTACTTCTCCTGGGATGAAGTTAGCTCGTTACGGATGAATTGACGAGACCTCGTGGCGTCATTAAATCAGAAAAAAGTAGTTCCATTCTTGATGAATGTCACTGTATTTTAATCAGCTTATTTTATGTACAAGGTTCCCATTCCCAGTCAGTTGGAATTCAAAGCAGCGATTTGTAACGAACGACAACATACAAAATATGACACGTACTGCAAATTGTGTAGGTATATTTGCACATAGCAATGCACACATTGTTAATCATGATTTGACAAGGCAGGCATTTCGTTATGAGCAGATTTTTGTCGTAGACGGTGAGTAATTGCAGCTCCAACAGTGCGTCCAATGACAGACTGGGGCTTATGTAGTAGTTGGCTGGTACTTTATTCATATGTTTTGGTATGCAGTTGTTCTGCCCTTCCACTTTACTTATGACCTGCATCAAAAGGTAAGAGTCACAGCCCCGTAGGTTGCGGAAGACAGCTGGCATAGTTGTTGTTTAAAGATTCAACCGCAGCCTTAGATTGCATACGTAGTTTGCCGGTATCTTGTACATTCTTGTTATGTGCCAGTTGTCACGAATGGAGTCTCTGCCCTTTTTACACACATGACAGCGTGCTGCCACCTTGTAGGATCTTTCATCCTCACGCGTCATGTGCTTGAGAGCAGACTTTCATCCTGCGCTTTTCCAGTTGCAGAGCTCGCAAGGATTTATCAACAGTGTCTGGTCGCATTGGTCAACCACATAGCCGTTACCCCATGGGTTCATGTTCCTCGGTCTTCTGCGTGCTGCTCTTGGTTGGGTAAGCTGCAGGGCCCGGAATCTTCGCAGTGAGAACCTCAAAGTCGGTGTAGATAGCAAAGATCGATACCAGCTGCTTGTCTAATTAGCTTCGGTTGGTGTTCTAGTTGGATAGATAGAAACGTAAGCCTCTGCAGAGTCCCGAGGACACTCAGCCAGGGGGTTAATCAATGATGATTTAAGGATCCATATTACGTGCTGCTGTTAACATGTACAACTTAAGTCTAATATATTGTGTTTTAATGAAGACTATTTCCCAGATAATAACTTTATAGGCGCCTTCACTAACTATTACGATGTTTTAGCTGAAAAGGGTTGCACACCAACCCTCTCCCGATTATACAAATTTTGAGCTAGTTGGAGGAGAGATACATTTGAGTGATAATCCTTAAGTTATCATCGAAAACTATCGGACCCGAAATCCGCTTTCACTTTCAGCTATAGGTCAGCATGGCGGGATGGTTGTCATCCGTGATGGTTTGGAGTTCACCGAGTAGACCCGACAAGGAGTGTCGCAAAAAGTGGTGGCAGCCCTAAATGTCGTTGACCAAGCAGCTGCTGAAGCCACAGGGAAGTTAATAATGAGCAGCATCACAGCAACTTTACAGAGGGCGTTCATGACACAATAGAAGACATGGGTACACAGACAGATGATCTGCCACTCCGAGAGGGTATGAAAACCAAGATGGGAGAGCTGGTCAACAGCCAAGCGCGGCTTAGCATAATAGCATAATTCAGCGTAAGCTGGAGGAGCTGCCAGATGAGACTGAAGACAAGAGTAATCTCCCGTAGTGTGAGCTTGCAGCGCTGCGGAAAGAAAGACAAGTATGCCTATAAGCTGCTTCTGAAAACCGGGAAAGGCTGCAGATCAAAATCAATCGCATCAGGGAAACGACCAACAGACTTCTTAACGAGTACAGGGGGCTATCCGAGTGCATTCACACCCTGTTCCAGGACCAAAGCATTACAAGACTGTGCCCCTTAAAAATCCAATTTACAACACTGCAAGTGATCTATGCGTAGTCCTAAGGTCAATCATGTCAAATGTAGGCTGGTACAACCAAATCGTATGAGACCATTTAATGGCAGTCAAAGTCGTCAGAAGCTGGATGATCTGCCCAATTCAAACCTGGCCTTTGGAATTGCAAACGTCTGCTGGAGATGATTGTAGCTATAGTTTAGTCAGTATATGTTGATGCTGTGAACGGGGTTATTATCCTCACGATTCCTCGGTAGGCGGTGGCCTTATTCAGGTACTTAAACAATTGACCGGCTCATCAATTAAAGCATGTTCAACACACTTTATGTCCACTTGGATCAGGCCTGTAGCATGAACAGCATACTAAATGGTGCTTACACCAGGCTTCTTGTGGGCTTTGGTGGTGGCTTTGTTAGTGATATTGTAACCACGATCATCGCTTATCTTCTAGTCTCAAAGCGCGTTACTTGCGGAACTGAACATGAGGTAAAGGATCAGTTACGCGGTGGTAAAAGAAGTCTATCAGATCACAACGACTTCCTGCTGGCGTTGGTCTTAAATTAGATATCAATATGAATGATTATGGAAAATGTATCATTTAGCGACTGACCATCAAGGTAAAAAAACCCAATTGACCCAAATGAAGAGGAAAATTAAGGCTTCATGTGTAAAAGCATAGAATGTTTCATCGATGAAAAACACGCGCTTATCTAATGTGGAAAAGACGGCAGAAGGCATCAGAATAAATTGGATACACCTACTACTGTCTAGCAGACCGTGCATGACATCGACCCAACCCAATACAAAGAGTGATTTTATTGTGCGGACTTGCACGCGCTGTATATACCAATCCGTTTGAAACATTGAATAAAGGAGGTTGTTAGGTATATAATGAACACCGATAAGTGTATTGCTGAGCTTGAAGGCTGGGAGAAGAGTTGACATTGGATGTAGATGATCAAAGAGACGTGAACACGGATTTAGAGATCAAGCTGAGAAATAAAGTCAGCGATTTCGAGACTAAGACCGATCACATTGTGGAATTGAAGGATATTGTGACATATGGTGATCTAAGAACGATGACCTTATCGAGCAGGTGGATCGCCAAGAGGAGCTTGTCAGCTGGTATGAGATGCCGGCCACAAGCTTTTGAAATTCGCGTTCCAGATATTACACGTCAACCAGGTATGGCCAGTCAAACCCAGTGCTAGACCACCCGGTTTATGTAGGCATGTGCTCATTTGACCTCTCCAAGCACCTGATGTAAGACTTTTATTGCAACACAATGACAGGCCTGGAATTTCGTCATTTTAAGGGCAAGGCCACTTTGGCCTTCGATAGGTGCAAATTTTGAAGGGCACCAAGGCCAAAGGGAAGGGCACCAAGGCCAAATAGAAACATTTAAAAGGGCACGGAGGCCAAAGAATTTTTAAACTTGTGATATTTACAAAAGAAGATAATGGAAGCAAAACACAAACAATTATGGAAGCACAGATCAGTTTTAAGTTTAAAAGAATTCTAAATTTATTATTTGCATTTTATGAATAATTTATTAGACCGCTCCAAAATTATTCTTTTCATTTAATCTTGTCAATTGATGAAAAGTGTTTTGAGGAGAGGAGGTTTGGTCTTAAAACCAATCACTAGACACGGTGAGAATCGACTAGCCTTGTGGTCTAATCACTAGGCTTTCTTTTCTGTGTACTCACAAGACAATGTTGCAGTGAGTGTAAAATAAGATTTGTAAATTTAAAACCCAATTCATTTAAAGGATCTCGAATTTTTGAATGTTTTAAATAAATCATTCTCAACGACCACTCTGAGCCTGCTTCATAAAAAAATTAACATCAGCAATTATGAAACAATTAAATGAAGTTAGAATGCCAATGGTCATATCTACTAGTCCTCATTCTCTGATGCAGAAGTAGCCGATTTCTGTAGGTCAACTTTTCTCGAACGTTTCAAACGATCCCTTCGTGGCATTTCGATGTTATTTAGTAAGGACTCAAAAACATGAACGAATAGAAGTGACAGGATACGATAAGTGTGTACTTTCGTTGACAACAATCTAACGACGCGATGTCCAACGACGACAGGATGTCAAACTTTTACCAATCTTGTGCTGTCAGCGTGTTCAATACACAACAAAAGTTCTCACAACCTTGGTTGTCAAAAACTCTGGTTCCGTTAACATCGCACACAACAGCAACTTCGTTTCCAGAGATGATCGATCTCGCTCACTGATCTCGCTGCGCCCTTGCTGGTTCGCTCTCCTAGCCCGAAGACCAGAAGTCACTATTCAGAATAGTTTAAGAAACTGAGTAACGACCATTCTACATTTAGTTCTAGATAGCAGCTGCCTTCGTTTAATTATGTTACTCCCGTTGGAAAGCAATGAGTTCAATGCTATTTACATGTGTGTTGCGTTTAATTTTCGGAGGGGCCAACATTAAAGAGGTCAATCTGTCAGAGGAAATGAGGCCGCGTGGTGAAGTTTGGTTGTGTGCTGTGTTCAATGGCTGGATGGTGGGGATTTAATAATTGGGTCCAAGATGCTGTCGGCGGAGCGGTCAGGCTGCCGGTAGACGGCCGCGGTGGATCTTGGATGCAATAGGTGAAAAAGGGCACTACGGCCATGGGGGGGGGGGGGGGGGTGCACGGCAAACTTGGCCGTAATATTTGGTCATTTTTAAGGGGCAATCGCGGCCACTTGAAGGGCCATGACGTCAATGGCGTCATGGCCGCCGTGAAATTCCAGGCCTGCAATGAAGTCAGTATATAGTAGCGATCTGGGCCTGCTAAACGCAGACACGGACTAGCTGCTTATGGAGATCCGCACAGCTGACGTGTTCACAGACATACAGGCGAACCTCACCCACTTTGACAACAGCAACTACTCACCTGATACCAAACTCCACGCCGACACCGATAAATGAAGGATGAGTTCGGATGTGTGCCTATCAATGAGAATGTGGGTTAGCACCTCAAGATGCAATCTATCCTTCTGTCTTAAGAGGGCGAGATTAGAAAGGCAAAGGGAGTGAAGACTGGTGTGTCGAAGAGTACCTACCCCACAGTATCGTAAAGGGGATACAGAAATATGACGCTAAATTGCCGTGGTGTCAATTATGATTCACCTCAGCTCTACATCATTTTCCATGTCCCTCACGATGAATAAATGCTTCTTTGTACAGGTTCAAACACTAAGCAACATTAAAAACATGCTCAAACTTATGTCCATCCCCCCTCAAATACACTCTTTTATTGCAGTAGGCAACTTTAATGACCTCATGACCATTAAAACTGCAAATTTTTTTTCAATACAACATTTACTAATAAAAAAACAACCACAATGCAAAGCAATTGGTTTCTTCTAATAAAGGCGTAACCTAGTGAGGCCAGGGACCAGAAGTCAATTAGATGCAATTTCAGTCAAGCTGCTACACAAAGAATAAATTCCTTCATCACTAAGTAAATGGTGGGCTCACGCTGCTCAAACTGCATTACTCATAACCATAGCAGTGGGTAACTAAATCGTGCTCGATGAACCATCCCAGGAAGAAGGACAAGGTGCAGCGAGGAATAGGTTGTTCTGTGTCAAAAGTGCTCTGAATAGAACATATAAAGGAACAATGCTTTACAAAGAAAATGAATTATTGTTTCTGACAATAGTAATGCTAGTTTTCAGAACATTGTATCGATGACAATATCCTCGTTATCTTGGAATCTATTTATGTCACTACATAAGGCGGCTAGTAACACAGACGGCATACATAAGAAGCTTTCGATGAATTGCGGTGTTTTAATGCTACGGTATGAGACAAACAATATATAGACAATACAGAGGTATTGGCTAGAAAGACTATCAATGTTGCTAGTAATGGTATGCTCGCGACCTTACACTATTTGCTCCCATAATAATAATCAGTTTAATTAAGAAGAGCTCATGATAGCAACACTTACGCACCTTTCGTAAAAAACCGTCATTCATCTGATCATTAATAGATCGGCAAGATAAACCAAGAACAAGTTGCCAAAGGTGAGTCATGTACGAGACTTCAACGGAAACTCCTCTACTTCAATGAGCAGTAGTGCTGGAAAACTCTTTACGGCTTGGATACGCTCTTTTTATCCATGCACTCACATATGCTACCATGTCGAGCTGCTATAACGCCAATTTGTTCCGCCACTAACGATTACACTCCAAGCTGCGGCGAGCTGCTACATATTTATGATATCGCAAAATACAGGAACCTGGTGTGTGTTTTTTTTGGGGGGAAAGCGGATGAAAATATAATGTAATGACGCCTGACATCCAATACATACTTGAGTATTTAGTATTCACATCGGGGATACTGATATAATGTTTTTCCTCTCAATAGTTAACACACATTCTTCCCGCATCACCAATGTAGCGTCATTGCAAATTGGCTGATCATTGAGGCTTTTCTTATCTGACATTAAAATATCAACCCTATTGTTCGCTTGCCCAATGTACTGCTGACATGGCCAAAAATAGTCAGGTGGCAAAAAGTTAACGATTACAAATTTAATATCTTCTTGAAAATCAGCAATGTACTCTCAGCTTTATTGACCTGTGTAATTGTTGAAAGCGCGAAAGACTCTCACAATTTACAAAAGCTGCCTGGGGTGACTTTCTTTGTCTCACTTGGTTGATATTTTTGCGGCTAAGTTGAATACCGCTCACTACAACTGCATTATAATAGTCTGTGACACAATCACAATGGTATACGGCACACAAAAAAGCATGTGGCGTATATATTGGTGTATTAGTAGTTAGGAGCGAGAGGTAGAAGCAACAAATGGCAAGAATTGTCTTACGGCCTTGAAATATGTCAGATAGCGTGATTTCTTACTATACATTTCCTAATATATTTTATGTAAGCTCTTCTAATAGTACAAGGATTGACGTCATTTGTGTGACAGTGATATGAATGTAAATTATACTATACCTTAAAATAGTTGCGTGTCGTGATAGTACCATAATAAATAGCTAATCCGAAACAAACCCCGATGCGTCAAACGAGATGAACCGACACAATTGGAACACAATCTATTGAATTCATAATGAGCGCGGTACATTCTGCGTGCATCTCGTTCAGTGTATTGTTCAACAATAAGGCAAAACCAAATATACGTATATGTTCATCATATTATATTATTATTATTTCTTAGCTGATATGGACGCATTACAATGACTGCTGATTTATTGTTGATCATCCTAGATCATAGCACCCTACATCAGAGATGACGGTTCTGTATTAAACATTAGAGCAAGTCAATTGTCTCTTCCGTTTCCGCTCTCGGACAATTTATATCTCTGAGTTATACTTAAACCAATTCCTGCTGCGTTGTTACTTTATATGAAGAGATACAAAATAGAGAACCTGTATTTGACCCGCACTACCACTTGAACCCGCTTTTACACAACTACAATTCTGCAAGCCATACTCTTGTTAAAGGTTTTAGTTACAAAAGTGTGCATTGAAAGCTGCATTATTAGATTAGCTATTCAATATCCATCTCTGTCGTACATACTGATGGCGTGATTTATCAATCTGGCAAACAGACATAGCATTTGTCGCATTTGACAAATGTGTGTTCTACAGTCTTTATGGACACAGATTTCGTGCGCTGTTAAGAGGTTGTCCCGAAATCCTGAGTGAATCGGAGCCTGATGTAAACACACGGCGCACAATACGATTGTCACAGCAAATGACTGCATGGTCATTGGTTTGAGTAACGTTGTCCCATGTAACTCTGCTTTACTGTTGGACGCTTAGTCCATCAGTGAAAGGGAGGTGTTCTTTTATTTGCGAAATTGCACTCTACTCGGCATCCATACAAGCTTGTGTCTAATTACAATCCAATAGTGTTGCTTATGAGCACAGTTATTATTGTGAAGAACTGCAGCTAATGGTCTATTTACGATAATGCAACAAAATGAGATCGGGGGTCAATTGGCGAATAAGAAGCAGGTAACCATGGTTTTTTGTGTACATTTGATTGGTTGACCGTTGAATCTGCCATGGAAGAACTTGTATAAGTGTTCTTTATTGCAAGAAATCAATCAATGTTGTGCTGCGCAGTCCACGTAAAATATACCATAAATATGAGATACAATGAACACAAAGCGCTCAATTAATTTTTAGAAAAGAGCACGAGATAAGACGTGGCATATACACTTTACCGATCATGTGTGTGTATATGTGCACTTGTCTTTGCTTGTGTGTTTATGCGCGTGTTTGTGTGAGTAGGTGTGTCTGCTGGTGAGTGTGTGTAAGAGTTTGCATATAATGGTTTCGGCGAGGTGTTGACTCCGGCTTGTTCTTGAGTGTGTGATACTGTTTGCACAGATAGCTACACCCATATTGTAGATGTCATAAGCTGCTCGTGATATATTTTATTTGAGGCTGGTGCAGTCATGAAATTATTTTGCTTGATAAACGGTTCTTTTCTTCTACTTTAGCTTACTGACCTTCATTGCACCAAAGAGCACGTGGCTGCACTAACAGTGCGTACCACTGACATTAGATCATGAGTCTGCGAGACGATTTTATTAAGGTATCATCTAGGTGGGCGTATTGTTCACTTTTGGACAAACGTGATTAACCAGTCAGAGTAAGCCTTATTTAGCAAAATAGCACCTCCAATTGTATCGTTGTTAATCACGCGATGAAGAAAATCTCCAATATTCATCCCTGCTTTTCAAAGTTGTAATTTGCACGTAAGTGCTGTAAATTCTCAGGTGGCCTTGATGGCTATGTGAAATCTGCTTAGTTAAGAGATTAAGCAACAGTAAGATACGAAACTTCGCAACACTCGAAAGCAACTGTAGCTTATTACGCCTCTGACAATCATTTAATGGTTATACATCAAATTGAACACCATACTTATTTTCATCAAAAGCCCTATATTAGAACCACGGCAAAAGAAGCAGGTATATGTTTCCGATCCTCAAATTGAGGAAAAGGGAAATTAAATGGAAAACCATATCTGCGACTCCTGTCTGTTATTAAAACTGTTTGCACAGAGCCATTTGTTTTGCTCAACATTAAGCGCCCCTTCCAGACAGTGCGACTCAAACACTTCTAATTCAACATTTTTACAAAGCCTTGAACTATTCAGGTCAATGCATCTACCATATGCTATTGATTTAACACGAGGCCGCTCGTTGATATTACTGCGCCATGAGCATGTGATACAACATCAATTTTTCCTTATATTTACGCTTACAAACCTAAAACGCACTGCATGTGAGAAACCAGCTTTCCCCCCACAATCTGTTACCCTTGTGTGTGACATTTATTGCTCATTCTAGATAATCAAACAAGCGAAGCATAAAGATAACCAATAAGCATTTATTGTTCGGCCATCATAATCACGTTGATATCTACAGACGCATCACATTAGCTGTCACGGTAATACATTACGGAGATACATGCTCCTTTCGCGTCATAAATCTGCATAAAGTTCTACATATGAATTAAGAAATCACGGAACAGCACGGTACATTTATTGTTGCGGCTACGAGTTTGCATGATCAAACATCATCGGCTAATAGGAGACTTAATGAAATTATTCCACTTTTATTAATGTATCCCGTGAATCTTCTTCTATTCGCATATAACAAAGCCTTGTCTCATAATATGTCTTGCTTCACTGTGCCCTCATATTGGATACTGAGTTGACCTTTGTAGCAGGTCGGCCCCATAAAATTCATATTTTGGCTGCTTGAACTTGATCTTGAACAATTATGTAAAAAACAATTAGTTGAAAAAATTAATTTATCCATTGGTTTGTCGATTTTTTATTAATTTTAAACACACAGTTAATATTCAGGACAACTTTGGTCTTCGGCGGGTGAAATAGTTGCTAGTCATTTTGGACGACGATCTGCGTGCAACTGCTAGGTGTTGCGATGCTTAAATAATTGTTGATCAAGCGTGCTGCAGCGAATACATGGATATATCCACACAACATATCTGCTTAGTGTTGTGCGGAATATAATACATTCATAACCTGACGCCTCCTATGGTAGATGGTTTCACTAGATGTAGACCGACGTAAACGAATTGCGTTACAACGGCCAAATTCTTGATAAGCTGGCGTTATGCACAAGAACAAGAGCAACGACGTCCGCAGGACGTACTATAATTTGTATGAATCAAGGTCCAATCAATATTCTAGCTGCTCTGCTAACAATAACCCCGAATAGAAGCCTCGATCAATAATAAGGGCCCGCACCTTGCATATACTGCTGCTTGGTGGATGTAATCTAACAACCGTAGGGTTGCGTGGACCTGCATAATTCAGCCATTGAATTGTACGCCTAGCCATAATTGAAGTTTGCGGAAACTGACAGGGTGAGAGTGTCTCCATTTGGAGCTGTACATCGATAAATATGTTTCATATAACCATTTTGCAATATTTTCCCGATTTCACGTTTTATATGCTGGGCTACAGCCGCATCTCAGTAATACAAAGGAAATCTACAGCCTATTTTAAGGGACGGAAACCTCTTAGTTTTAAGTATAGATTGTTGCACAATAATCAGGACGAAGAGAATCAAAAGGAAATATGTAAGCAATTCACGAAGGATTTTAGTAATTTAAGGCAACCTGTAAGAACGCTGCATTAATTTCCATCAGCAGAAATCTTCATAAGAAAGGCAAATGATTGTGGGACTCAAAATAGAAAGTGCCTGTTGTATTGCATTTTAATGGCTGGGTCTCTAGGGGAAAAGTTAAACCTAAGGATATGTATCCCTATTAGCATCCGCATCAACTTCCAAGACAATTCATTTAGAATGCTCAGAGTATACACCATTGTGGATGATGAAAATTGCATATGCAAATAGATAACAGAAAACAATGCATACATTGTTTTACGCGAGAACAGTTGTTAGGTAACGTCTCGATAGCTCTGAATAATAGACGCTGTGACGCACAAAAAATAAAACATAGGTTGACCTACTTTCTGATGCACGGCATCCCACTAATTACATTCCGTCCCTGCTTCACATTTTAAATTACGCAACTGCATATCAACTTAAGTTCAATGAACGCTTTAAAAAACTTGATATTGTCGAAAGTTGCCGAGAATATGTGAATAATAAGTCAGAACATCGAGACATAATTAAGGTATGGTACTTGGCCTAGATACCTTCGCTTGAATTAATATACATGACTGCGAACATTACGACTCAAACGAGCAAACAAGCAAAAAATCCCATTAACAATATTTAAAGCCGAAGGAATGATTAATTAGACAAATCAAGCGACCCACAGAGAGCCGTTCGCTGGAAATATGTCAGCTTTCGACTATCATTCACACATTCAGTCTTAAAAATCCTCGCTTCTGCTTGACTCTGAAAAGCTCTCACATTTTATGTGAACTAGAAATATATTCATATTACGCAAAGCAGACGGCTGTAAAGAATATCTGCCATTTCCAGTGCCAAGCCCCAAAACGGTACGGTACTGGCATAAATCGCCAGGTATCTGAACTAGTGTAGGGATAGTTGAAGTTACAAATTACTCAATATAAAGGTATATGACATACACTGCCCATAACAGTTAATCAAAACAATGAATTGTGATGCAGAACCTCGTTCCAAGTGCATCTACAGAAGAATTACTTTCAATCTCAACCTTTGAAGTTATATAATCAACAGATATTGCGTACTGCAGAACCGTACAAGGAACGCTAATGGCTCATTGTGCATCCACAAGCGCGAGTAGAGGGGGGATGGTCATAAGGCATCGACGTCATGTTCTCCATATGACATCATTGAGGTAGCTTAAGACATAGACAAATCTCGACATGCCGTCGCTATTAGTTTTTCAAGTGCCAAGTTGTATTGTGTGTTAATACAATGGTGAATAGAAAATGCCATGTTTCGCTGTTGAATGGAAATGTTATGTTGTTATTGGATTGATAGATTAGATAACAAGAGCCTAGAGTAGAGATGTCCAGCAGTTACATCCTATATAGTCAGCTACCTACCGAATTATCAGAGAATGAGGTAACTTCATGCATTTACCGTTACAACTACACCGTTCAAATAACTTGATACATGTGTGGGGATTCAATGCATTAAGTCAGTAGAATAGATGATTTAACTTCTCCCTGACTTTAAAAATGCCTAATGAACATGTAAACAATCTTACACGCTTACTATGAATATGTTATCATGGTTAGTTCAATGTTTAAACTGGCATAGTTCATTTCAGTGACATTGATTCATATATCTGTGTATCATCTCTAAATCGCACACCACTATGAACAGAAACAACAAAATCAAAGTGCACAACGGACAAGTGATGAATGGAATTTGAAATATGGAATTAGTCTGAGCACGCATCGATTTAATTCAAGTTGCATTATTTCATGGCAATAGTCGTGAATAACCCGCTGAACGGATACAGATGTATTTAACATAACAATTAAATTGAATAAGCATCATGTGACTAGTAACTGTTTCAAGAAATAAGCTTCAGACTTTTAAGTTAATACTTTTTCAAGAGCATGCAGTTCGTACCATACGATGTTCTAGCAGAAATTAAAGGCATGTTAGTGGGATTCAATGCTGATTGGTCAGGAAGAATATACAGTACTCGACTCCGCGCTACGTGTTTGTGTATAAATTCAGTTGAGATGACCAATTCAGCTTACCGTCAAAGAGAGCTTTGTTGGCCGATTTAATCTTCTGTGGGGATACATCCCTTGGCGTTTTTGTCGAATTAAATTCACTTGGATAATCTCTCTAACAGTAGATTTGTCAATGAATGTGTAAAAATCTAAGTGTGCAATTTTTCTGGATCATTGTTTTAAACTCGTCAATGTCGATCAAGTTCATTTTAACGGATACATTTTGATCATTGACTTTGTACGTTTCCTCCTAGATACCTACTGCCAAATATCAACCCACACTAAAAAAAACATGCGTCGATACGTTCTTGTTCCGCATTCAGGTTAATTTATTCCCATACAAAGCATATGTCATAGTATTTTCCTTTACACAAACCAAAAAATACCATTAGCTTACAGTACAAGCGATTCTACACCGTAGCCTCATTGCAAAAATGTGTATGCTAACATATTTCATAACTGTGCTTTCAGTGAAGCTATTCACCAGTCTGTGCGACCTACAATAAGTACATAAAACACAAGCGGAATCAATGCTCGTTTAATAACAAACATCTATTGTGGTAGCATATAAGATTCTGCGTTTGCGTCGGATATTTTAAACTATGCAATTATTCGGCATTTCAAAAAGGGGGAGTGGTCAACAGACCGTGTGCATTAACTAGCACCGGTAATTGACGTCGTCATTTCATTGAATTATAAACGTCCATTGCAGCGCCGTAAAATGGGTTGAACGTGCTTTACTCAGGTCAAAGACCCAACAACACAACTTTAATGCAAATTTACGCGCTGAGTTTTAATCCCCACTTAATAAAGCATAGCATCTATTAAGGCCATGTAATATTGTCATTGCACATTGCACTTAGCATCTATTAGGTCCATGTAATGTTGTCGCTGCACAGATCGCCGTTCCGTTTAACAGCACACAAAATAGACAACGCCTACACAGTAGAATCATGTAAAACATTGCGCGTACATGACCCTATACTGTACCCCAATGTGCTTGCAATGATATCATTTGTTATTTCGACACTGTATCTGGTGATTACATTTTTTCCCAGCGATTTTCGAGGATCATATGCGCACCGAAAATTGTCTTCATTGCATCAATTCAATTCTAAGCTCAATGAACTATATTTTATAGATAATGTCATTTAATACATTCATTCAGTAATACGTACCCCGAAACCAGTGTCGGCGTGAATAACTTTGATGTTCGCATGCCAGCGTGAGATTTCGTGCGTTCAGTCTGCCACAACATAATCAAATTCTGAACGAAGGTCATGGCTTATGTTCAAGTTACTTATAAAGCCTTCCCTTTCCAAGACTTGAATCCGCCATAGTAATAATAAGATCAATGGAAAAACTTACGTGACGGCTAGGATTACTCACGAATGCTCTATATTCTTTAACCATATTATGGATGCTTCGATCCTGTGTCAGGATATTTCATTCATGCTGCTGCTCAGGGACGTGATTCTATTTCCTGTTTTAAAGTCACCACATTACAAGCGACGCCAGTAAATCAGCAGCACACCATCTGCTCCAAAGAAGCATCAACCTAAACACGGCGCTCGATGAAATAACGTTCAATCGCTCTCTCCATATGCCGGAAAATAAAACATGGAATAGCGTCTGAGCATGCGTCGATTTGATTATATCTTGCAAATATCTGGGCATGCCTACAGGGGCCCAAACATTAGTCATAACCTAAGAACGACGATATTTGTTTGCATTTAGCTGATATCGGGCGATGCATTTGCCACAGATCATATATCAAATGTGATATATGATGCAAATATCATATGGTTTACATTACATGTTAAATGTAGAACATCAAACAAATAGAGCATGGACAGAAAGATAAGGAGTTATATAAAGAGATAGATAACTTCCACAAAATGTTAATATCCCACAGGTTTGAATAGTGCGAGCGTGCGACGTATACGCTATTAGCTTGATATTTTTCAAGTCGAGTGTAGTGATTATCGCACGTGAGGGCACAAAGGGAAGTGAATAAGCATTGCCAATCGAGTCCTTCGCTGACAAATGCAGATATCGAGAGTGATGGACGTCATATTTGTTTTTTATATACATATATACATAATATATACATACATACACACACACATACATACATACATACATGCATACATATATACATATATGCATACATACATACATACATACATACATACATACATACATACATACATACATACATACACATACATACATACACATACATACATACATACATACATACATACATACATACATACATACATACATACATACATACATACATACATACATACATACATACATACATACATACATACATACATACATACATACATACATACATACATACATACATACACATACATACATACATACATACATACATACATACATACATACATACATACATACATACATACATACATACATACATACATACATACATACATACATACATACATACATACATACATACATACATACATACATACATACATACATATAGACATATATATTTATCTATGTATTGATGTATATTTATATATATAAATATATATCATATTGATGTGTGTAAATATATGTATATATATCTACATATATACTACATATATATATATATATATATATATATATATATATATATGATATATATATATATATATATATATATATATATATATATATATATATATATATATATATATATATATATATATATATATATATATATATATATATATATATATATATATATATATATATATATATATATCTATATATATATATATATATATATACAGCGACGCATGTTCTTATAACGGAAGAGGCCGTGTCGGTACTTATCGCGTTTAAACTGAATATCATTTGCGTGGAAGGAAAGGTAGAACCACTGTAGTCGTTTGTGATAAATTTACTTATATCGCGTTCTTATAAGACACAAACATGGTAGTTGGCTGTGTGGCATTCTGTGTAAAAGAGCAAATAAATATATGACCCTATACAGCAGGGTTCAATTAAATATGCCTTTGGAATGATCATTTGTGCGATTGGTTGTCATCGTTTTAAAACGTGCGAATCAATGCCGTTCTAGAAGAGGACAAAAGCCTCTACAGAAAACAAAAATTTTCTTTAAAATAAAAACACCTTTCCTGACATTGTGATTCGGATCTGAAGCTGAGCATCCCCTCATTAGGTACAATGTTGTTTGATTGCCCTACACAAACACAGCAAAACTGGACAAAACCTGATGAGACAGGGAGCAGTCGCAACCTGAAGCGTTCATTACAATTGATCGACACCGCGTTTTTAGGTGCCTTTTGCCAATTGACCTGGTCGGTTGTATGAAGGCTTTGCTATGTTCTTGTAAAATATTTAGTGAACATTGTTCGTAATAAACTTTAATGTTAAACTCCCCGAATAATTAAGAGGTTTTGCGGTGACAGCGCTTGAGCTAGATTGAAATAATTCTTAGAAGTCAAATCCGCACAAAACCTCTTTAACTAGAATGGTAATAACAGCATTTTCCAATGATATACGACATTAAACCCAAACAGCGATCCAGAATACCAAATCTGATTCGATCAATGTAAATATGTGGATCATATGGCGCACTATTCAAGTGACCGACCAACCAGAGGATATAATCACCATAAATGATTATGTACAAAGATTCTTGATTTTGATATTAATGTATGAGTAATTGTCATATGTGTAAAATGCGCATTGCTGTGAGCCATAGTGGCTTACATATACTATATGACCATGGGAGCGACCATTAACGCTATCAAATTCGGTTTGAATACAATGTGTCAAAACATACTGAAATGCGGCTGATAACACTGCCAATTGTCAGATGGCGCTACCTTGTAAACATACACATAAAAACTACAGTCAAAATGTGCACTTGATCTGACAGTTTAAGCAATTGAATGGACAACAGGCAAAGGAAAACCTTCTAGGACAATACAGAGCTGGAACTACAGGGAGTCGCGTGTTAGAAAAGCAAACTTGCCGCACTTACAATCTGGTCTTCCTGACCGACATCGGGTGTGAAATCAAACATTGATATCTAACCAAGGCAGTATTTGTACGTTACGTCATGTTCCATGCTCAAAGAAATATAATAAAGAAATTGTACGTTGATACATGTTCAAATAAATAGAATACAACAAACAGTTAAATGTCTTCGAAGCACAATGTCTTTTAATATCTTGCTTCTTATGACGGCCGTATATCGGGTTAGCGGGTTATGGCAAACAGTTATATATGAAGCTCACTTTGTGTTATGGATATGCATTGTCCACATTACGGATATATAATGAAGCGCTCAGTTTTACAATTTATGCTGCCATACAATGACTCTTGGCAGACAATTGACAGGAAAGCCAGGGAAAAGTTATTGTGCTCAACCACGACAGCTACATAGCTATTATCTACATCTGCCTGTTTATCAGAACCGAATGCTAACACATTCGTCACTTCTGATAATGCCTTGTATAAGTTATAACTATCCTTCCGTGACAGCAACAAACAGTTAGCAGGAGAAGTGATCTAATAACCACTGAGGAATATTACAATATAAGGCATTGAATCACCCTTGCCTCTGCTTTTACCTCACGTGGCATGGTTCGCAACAGAAGGTTCATGGACGAGTACCGTACTCATTGAGCCCACTTGATTTGTGGGCTAGATCATGGAAGAGTGCCTGCTATTAGCTGCTAAAAAGACGGGATTAGAAAGTCCGTTGGCATACACATTGTATATGCAGATATAGACATATATTTGTGTTACGCGGGTATCACATGGTCAAAAAGGAAATGCATTTTAAATGTGATAAGTCATCACTGACTAATCAGCGTTGCGGAGTAGGCTGTAAGAAGAAGCTTCAATGAATACAAAATAAGGGATATCTAGTGGGTAAAAAACACCGAGTTGGGTCTGGAATATCAAAAGATTAAGCCTCGCAATTGATTGAGTTTGAACTAAGAGGCAATAACTGGGAAAGCAAGGCAGAAGCGCTGTATTCTTGTGTTATGAAACTATTCATTATCTATTTAATGACTCAAACATTAAGGTTGTCTTCCCAGCATTCTGTGTGAAAGAGCTGCCGTTTGTAGCCGTGTGCAACCGGCTTTAATTCAATATGCATTCGATACACGCAACCTCGGTAGAAACAGAATACTAATTTTCGAATTCTACGCGATCAATGTCAGCAAATAAACTGACGAGGAAGATGGACGCGTTAACGCTTCCATTAACCAATTACTCGTTAGCGGGGGAAGGTGGACAATATAGCCTATTTACAACCATGCAACACTATTTATGGTCTACTCACACGCGCGGTTAAAAGGATTGATGCATTTTTAATTGCTTCGGTTGCAATCTGGATTCGCTTTCCAATAACACACTGGCAAGAGATGTAGAAATCCTGTTCAGTAGAAGCTGCTACGTTTGGGCTGATCTTATAAGATGGAGCAAATATTCAACCATAGTCAAACGGGCAACATGATACTTGCTAATAGTGTGCCTCATTCCTTGTGTGTGGCTACATTACAATTATTGTGTAGAAATTGCTGCACACACCTTTCGATAACAGGCTTGTAAGATAAGTCTGAAACACGAAAATTCAAGTAGCCTAACGATTTTGTGAGGCGCTAGTCTGCATTTCAATTCAATTACACATACTGAAGCAACAAAACGGCAGTTTTGTCACGATATTAGTTGTCTGTCTCTTTGGATTGTTCCTACATGCCATTTGCGGACTTAAAAAATGCTAACCGTACCAGGACCGTCCGTTCATTCTATGATCGTGTCGAGACACATTTGAGTATATACACAATCCGCTTATCTTTCATTTGATATTGAGGAAACATCATGTAACTGAAACCGATCTTTCGTCCTGGGCCGGTCTGGTGGTTTTTGAAAAATTCATTGGGTTTAATTCTGAGAAGGAAAGGTAATAAACCATATACATGGCTGCTCGACAGTCAACATTTTAGCGGCGTACGCAGTGTACGTCTAGTTTGTGTACACGGTTGGCTTTATAAAACACATATCATATCAAACCGATTTAGGGCAATCCACGCCGTCATTTACCTAATAGTTAAAGCGAAATGAGAGCACAACCAAGAATAAATACGACACTACCATATTCATAATACAGCAATGACAATGAGCTTCAAAAGATGAAAGCCATGTAGATTCAGTGACAAACCCCCGCATCAGCTATTCATAAGTGCATTATTGCTAAGCAGTGTATCAGGATAAAAAACAAAACAGAGAAATCTTTGTCTTTTGTCTATACATTACCGCTTATCCAAGGAAAACACTGTTAGCGGTGGCAGTTCGAGTAATGACTAGAAATTATTTCATGCAGGTGCTAAATGCTGTTTGATCGGATGCAGTCTAAACAGTTATCGGTAATTGACACGTTTTAGTGAAAAGATGCAGTAATTATAGTAACCAACATAAAATACACATCACTCCGCGAAGAAGATCATCCATATAGAATAGCAGCATGTGGTCTTGGTTGTGGTCCATAGATGGGACAGTTGTTCCTTTGTGTATAATATAGACAAATAGCTTCATCAGAAGGAATCAATAACAAGAATGATTTATGTAATGGCAACCAACTGGGAGCCCCACCGAGGTATCAGCGTGTGCATTGATTGTATTTCTGACTCCATGGGGAGAGATGGGGTATGGATTGTACTCCATTAAGAGCTCCTGTGTGTGTGGATCTATGAAGGCAGTTATTGCGTAGCAATCTGTTTTCTTAGAGACAGTAACGCATGGTCGTCTTAGTCGCAAAATACAGGCCGAACAATTTGCTATAAATAGCCACTGAATATCGTTGTTATCGATATTTTACTGTGGTCATTTGTAGCACTGTTTAGCACTTCCTATCCCGAGGCGGAAGTACCAAAGCAATCTTCAGATTTGTGTTCATCGAAGTTACATTCGCATATTTGTCGACTTGTTGATTGTTAATTTTACATTCGAAATCAATGGCTTGAGCATGTGTTATCTGCATCGGCGCTAAGTAATACAATTTACAACACCAACAAATGGAGGCATATTCTTCATTACCATAGAGCTAGAACTGACTATTTTGACCGCATTTAAATATACCCTATACATATACTGCTGCTGAAAGGGCCTTGCGAAGCAGAAAGTACACTGCGAATAAATACTGTAACAATTCGCTGTTCAAGTGGTTGCAGTTGATCTTAAATTGATGAGTAACATGTTGTGGCTGCAGATATTTCTTATGAGACACATCCGCACACAGACTCGTTAAATTAACTGCGTTTATTTTGCACCGGGCGAACGCTTGGTAACTCTTCAATCAGTATCACAAAATGTGAGTTTCATTCCTTTATCAAAGATCATTAGCAACCTGATCTGATTTACAGCTATTACCCAAGCGACCAATCTACCTGAAGATATAATCCACATAAATGATGCTTGCACTAGGACTTTTGATTCTGATCATTATGTTTCAGCAAAGGTCATGTATGGCAAATTGACATTTCTTTAGGGCATAGTTCCACATAATTGCTTACATATGATGATATATATATAAATACATACATACATAAATATATATATATATATATATATATATATATATATATATATATATATATATATATATATATATATATATATATATATATATATATATATATATATATATATATATATATATATATATATATATATATATATATATACATAGATAGATATATATAAATAGGCATATTTGCGTGCCAACAAAACAGATAATTATTTTCAGTATATAGTCGCAATATAAACGGTTACGTGCCGTGTGCATCACTATGACCCATCTGTATTTAGCCATTGGTTGCTCTTACTTGTTTTTGACTGAAGGTATTTCGTCTTCTCGCGATTCTGAAACATTGAATATCAATGCTCTCCTGTTTGGAGCAAGCACTGTTAGTTTAAGCGTGTAGGATGGATACAAAACAATGAAATTTGTCATGTTAATTTTCGTGTTCTGAGGGAAAGTGTAAGGTTAAACCGTTCCATCGAGAAACTCCCAGCACTAAAACATCTGTTTTATAAGTCCAAATACACCAGTTAAAACTAACCATTGGCGTTGAAATCAATAAAGTGTAAGCCTTAATGTGAAAGATTTGATGGTTTAGCTTGCAGTGCTGTTATGTCACTGATAAGTAATCGGCCGTTTTCTTATTAAACATTACTTAAACAAGGTTGATATTCAGACCTTACACAAATCGCAGGGTACAAAATAAAGGAAAATAACACTTAATATACTTATGTCGGTACGCCCAACACCTGCAGTCGTACAGAGGGTGTCAATATATACTCACTACCTCTTCATGATTACCAGGCTTTGGCATAGATTGTATGGCTATAACGTCTGGAATTAGTCAAGGAAGTGATTATAGGTGTATTAAGGTTCAAAAATAGAATGACAATAAGTTGAATGTCTACGATGAAAAATGTGTGGCAATAATCCTGCTTCTTTTGCAATCCGGATATCCGGTTATCGCATGAAAAGAAAAGCGCTTAGTTTCAGGATTTATGCAACCCTGCAACAACACATTATACCGACTGTCTGACGCGCAAAAAAGCAAAATGACGTTAAAGTTGTACGGAATCGACATTTGCAAAGGAAGGGGTACGAATCAGTGAAAACAATATTGCGCCCAGGAAAGACCGCGTTATCAACTATCACCTACCTAGCCTATCGTTGACTGACACTGTGCAGATATCTGACCAGAACACCTCATCATGATAAAGCTAGACTCCTATATTCAGTTCTTTTTTATTTGGCTAATTGAAGTGAAGGTGGCCATCATTAATTGTTGATGAATTGCGTACAGACTATTAATTTTCGAACACTGCGTATTCTAGCAATGTCATCAAGTAAACTGACGACAAATATTAATACGTCCCATCTTTCATTAATTGGTGATTTAAGGCCCATTACGATGAAGTAAAATCCAGCTTGAGAAACGTCTTGGGTTTTAATTATCAATATGTAACAGTGTCTGCGCATCTTGTCATCTAGGCAAGATGGACACGACTATTTACTGTCACACAGAATGCGAATGGCTTCATTAAACACATAAATGCTACTATCTACAGCACACTCGCAAGAGATGTACACGTTTCGGTCAGAAGAAGCTGGAAAGTTTCTCGTAATCTTAGCGAATGAGGCGAAGGCTAAAATAAAGGTATCACAATTAACCGCGTGCCAGGTTATTATTTGGACTCATTCACTGATAATGGTGTAGCAACTGCTGCCCAAACCTGTCGACAAGGGGTTTCCTATAAACCAATAAGTGTAGCGGAATGGCCTAATGACACACCATCAGCAAACAAAAATGCAATGGTCGGACTAAAACCCACGATGTCCATCCAATTACATTAAAGCATGTTAAACGAGTCCGATATATATTCTAGCCGCATGAAACCACGAGAATGAAGGCGTAACAAAAAGTGAGTTCACACCGCTGAGCAAATGAGCTTCTGATCAGCATATAAACCGTCCATTGTATGACACGATAATTAGGCCGCTGCACCAGAAAGGTTAGTTCTGACGTAGATCAGAACATTACGTAATTGTCCGAGCCAATTTGCCGCCGGAACAATGGAATTAATATAATTTGACAGGACCCTCAAATATATGGATCGCCTCGAGGAAAATGCTCTTGTATTACGATATTTGCTCCGCAAGTTATATAAGAGCCATTTTAATGATGATACATCTAGTCGAAAATATATACAATTAGGCTCTCAGGCATGGCACTGTCCCGTTCATTTGCTGTCAGCACAGAGGGAATGATATATATTTGCAAAGTAGTCTCCTTAACGGTCCCATTTTATTATGCGCTCTAAATTGCGTTCTAACTCCGGTCGAGAGATCTCAATCCTAATATACATGAATTCTTTATTACCTTATATGTTATATTTGTATCACCTTGTGCTGTAAAGCTTCCTAAATGTTCAAAGCCACAATCTTACCAGTATATAAGAAGAACGAATTCTGCCGCCATTTAATTCCATTTAAAAAGTTGTCGTTCAATTAGAACTAGACCACGGCCCATGGCTCTTGGATATGCAGTAATCTCTCTGTAGACCGTTAGTCCAAAGATAACGCTTGAGAGAGAAATGTACTAATCGCTCAACAAATAAAATACCTCACGCATTTCAGTATTTTGGAATTGTCAAAGTTAAAGAGTTGATAAGGTAGGTGAATGGCAAACGACGAATGAGCTACAGTGACGACTGTCAAAATGGCTAAATTCCACTGACAATCATTGTGTTGCATATGATTTAAGGTATTTAAGAAATTCCTTCAAGACTTAATGCAATATCATTTGTGAAATCGTGACTAATTACGATTCCTCTACTCGTTGTTAGTGCTTTTGCTTTACGCATTGATGTATCGAAATGCAACATCCAAGCATTCCGGTGTTTAATTAACACATTATTGGGCATAAAGGATGTACGAAGATGCAACCATTCCCTTCATCGTGGGCAAAATAATTGTTATGGGGTTTGCATGAGTAGAAAGTCATTGATACAGTTTTTCGAGGCGCATGTAATTTGAATTTCATATACTGAAGCATCAAACACTTCCGTTCATATAGTAACACATGGGGCTTTTTGTCGTACAAATCTAGACCTGCGTAAACCTTGATATACTTCGTAATATTGGCGTTGACCTGATTTTGTTTCCCATCCATATCATGATGAAGTCTTTATCTTGTCTCAATAGTTCTGACATACCATTGGTGGATATAAATAGTGCTCATCGTACCGTTGTCGTCCCTTCATTCTATGATCGTGTCATGACATTTATACCATATAAAATCTGTGTATCATTCATATGTTTTTCATAACACAGAAAGTAGCTGCTTGCCATCATCTATCCTAGTCCGGGCTGGTAGCTATCAAGGAGATAAATTGGGTTTAAGTTTTAGAATTAGAGGTAAAAATAAATTGTCTTTGACTGCTTGACAATCAAAATTGGCACGACTGTTCCAATGGGCGCAAAATGCATGCCATTTTTTGTAAACGGTTGGCTACATCAACCACATATCCTATCACCCGATGAAGATAAAACGAGAAGGATAAACGTTCTCTACTTTTTTTCACTTAGTATACACCGCAATTCATCACACAAATGTCGTAAGTAAGAGTGCAAAATGAGAATGCAGAATCGTACACAAACATATTCATAATATGGCAACGGCATGCCAAGTAAATTTATTGGCAAGCAAATGCATCGGATATAAATCTATACATTATTGGTAAACAGTATATCATGGTAACAAAAACAGAGGAATTTCCGTTGACTGATGACGATGTGTTTAGCTACAAGAACTTCATTTGTTGCTAAATTCTGCAAGCGCGGATACCAGATAAGCAGTTGTTGGTCAGTGACACGTGCATAGTAGAATGTGCGGAAATGAAATAAGCTGAAACAAAATTAACTCATTTCGACCTGCGCCGGAAAGTCGGCTACTTAAATAAAGCACCATCACCTTCTTTTGACATCAGATATGCTAACTGGACCTGCCTGGTGTATGATGCCTTACTGCACTGGTGTATGGTATTTCTGCTGCAATGTAATAATACTATATTGCCCCTGTGAATATGCAACGAAATTAAATCTCATATTTTGCAGGCTGGTATTTCCCGACAAATTGGTCAAACGTATTCAATTAATTTAACACATGGGTCTCCAAAGTTGCAATTCTCTAGGCATTCATGTCTTGTCGTATTTGGAAAGCTACCTTAGCGATTGATATTGCACACTAAGGGAGGTCAAACATAGATAGCCACTCTAGACACATATATCACTCTCGTAGGTGCCATGGGAACTTTACCGTCAACTAAGATGAGAGTGGCAGATAGCCATAATGGTTAATATCGGCACTCCGTTTAAAGCGATCAATATCATTCGGCATGTGATGTCATATGCGTATAGACCGTTAGAGACGTAATCCCATGATTGACTCACACAACGTAAAGGATTGTCACAACAGGTTACGCGTACAGGTTCATAGCGCATTAGTGCATATCAATAAGAGGGCGCGTTTCGCCACCATCGTTAGTCTCCGCTATCAATCATGGCCAGGAATGATTGTTTACTCTTGAACGATTGACCATGACAGAAAATTGCTGTATTCCTCAAACAAGAGCATTTATATGGCACGTTGCTATTGCATAAATAATGCCGGAATGCACCGTTTAGCGGTTTTTCGGGACAACACAAACCATCAGGAATGTTGCAATCGGACTCAGATTATCATATAACAGACCCTGAAAAACACATACGTGTATTATCGCATTGAAAAGTATTCGGGATAGGATGTTGAATTTAATACCGGACACTAAACATAATCGAAACGAACGGAAAATCTATACGTCTCTCTGATATAATTGGCTATCACACAGAAATTGGCTGGCAGATTTAGAAACGCGATTTCCGATTGCATTATGGAATATGAACTTTCATGGCCTAGAAAGAAAAACGCTGTTAAAGAATAATTTGTTATATGAACATATCACGTTCTAGTTACATCACTACAAACCCTCCATATCTCGTGCTTGGGCATTGTCGAAGGTACTTGCGCGACTCCGTTACACCATTTAGGAAGATTTGGGGCGGTTACATATACTTTATGAAAATAATCTGTAAGCGTGCAACTTATTAAATGTTGTCTGATCAGTTTAATTAATAGTGAGTTAAACCCCAATTTACTTTAGATAATTAGCAAAATCACACAGTCGATATGAATAACTTCTAAATACCATTATTGGCAATAATAATGTCAGAGCTCGACTCCAGACGCATATCATACATTGCTCTGGCGCTCGTTTCAGCCGCAGTTTCATATGTAGAAGAGGCGGCACATGCACAATTTACTTTCGTTATCCTACATAAGGTAATATGCGACCACAGCTGTTGCTATACCTACATTGCCAATGTATTGTAGACCATCAACTTATTATCAAAACTTATCGGGCTAACTTAAAAAGCCGTCGCCTAATATATGCTCATCAATGTATTTTGGCGGGATGATAGAATCGCCGATATTGATTCTGACTAATCAACCTCACAGTCATCGAGAGCTCTCACAACGGTTAAATACATTTTAGCTGGAGAACTCGTCGATCCACCTCGTGCAAAGACATTCCATAGTATTAAATCCGAATATCTGAGAGAACGGACGTAAATGTTTTACGAGCGACAAGAATTCCGGTTTAAACGACATTCGGATAATAATCGCTGTGATGAAACAATTTGGTTGACGCAATTTTTTTAGATGTGTATTGAATACCGCATATATAACGAGAACAGCATTATTATTGCACACAAAATAAGCTTTCAAAGAATTGTTCGTTGATGCTTGAGCTGATATCTAATGGCACGGTCCTCTCTGATTGTTGCCTGAGATAATAGTTTGATGCGGATAACCATAGCATTAGTGTTGGATTCAAACCTGCTCTTTATTGGTCTAATATAGTACGGAGCGAGCCTAATAAGCACGTACTAACTGCTACGAAAACACTCCAGGATAATTCAGTGATGTCATTGTGCTGTCCAAACTTCTAACAAGCAGCACAAATATGATGCAATTTCAAGTATCGAATTGATATGATTTGTACCTACTGAGAGCGTATTTTAGATATGATGAGTTTCAGGGAATGTTGAGGTGCAATCCACCAAAGACGCTCAAAAAACAATGTGTGAGCGCTTGTATATGTCTGGCCTAGATCACCATTTGATGATTGACATATCGCACCGCTTTTCTAGGTACCATCGGACTGTTATCTTACATTTGTTTACATTTATATCAATGATTTTTAATCGGTAGCTTCATTTGTCAAACAGCAGATACAAAGACAAACTGGCTGAGTGCAGCAACTTAAGTAAACAGTAATAAGCGAATTAAGGTTTATAGTCGCATCATTGCGACCGAGTTAGATCGCTTGAACACATGCTGAATAAATCCAAAAAACGTCGTTGCTTCTTTATCCATATCCGTTGAACTCATCATTACTTAATACAGTCATTCCATCCGATCTTATTCCTTATACTTATGCTTATATGTATCTGGGTCATTCTCATCGATGTTCGGGATTTTGAGTATATGTATCATCTAGCTGATAAAAGGTCGATTTAACGACTTGTATTTGCTGTATCTGTTATATTTGCCACCCGTGAGTTTTACTTAGCCTAGTGAGGTGCTACGTGATTAGCTCTGCATTACTACCCCTCATTAGAATTTCATCTTGAATAGAATTACATCAAACGAGTTCTGTGTTCTGAAACCTTTCACTGTAATCGAACTGCTTGGTCGTAAAAGCATGGACGGATTATTTAGGTCACCAATGATTAGATGGCTGAGTAAGAGTTTGATCAAGCCCCGAATATGTTCACAAGGTCATTATTTAGCTTACTTAATTTGCAGTGTCGTTTGTTGTGAACACTATAATATAGCACTCGTATAATTTGACGTTTCAGATTCTTAAAACCAATCTCGCTTTGTAACGCAGACTGATCCGCCGAACTTGTGTTGTACATCCCCTGATTGCTCTGCTGAGTTAATTCCGCGCAATTTATCGGGCCATAAGGTCTAAGCTTGGTCGTTGGGTACAAATAGAACTTGTACAGAAAGAACTAAAATGCTCACAAACCATGGACGGATGATTTATAAGGTCACCAATGATTAGATGGCTGAGTAAGAGTTGCCAAGCCCCGAATATGTTCACAAGGTCATTATTTAGCTTACTTAATTTGCAGTGTCGTTTGTTGTGACAATCGCCAAAACCATTACGTCAATATGAACTGATTCGTGCATGACAATTCTCACTCACAGACGCACATCATTTTTGTTATTACCACGCTTCACATTGCACTACTAAGTATATATACATGTGTAATGATAACACTTTAAACATGAGAAGTATAAAGAATGACTCTCGGAGTACATTACAGACATCCTAGCGGTTCAGTTATGCTTTAGGCCTAAAGATTACGTTAACCACGCAGCGGGGCAAACTATAGTTGAATATCTTGTGCAAATGCTACAGGATTTATGAATAACACGATACTGGACCTCTTTTCACGTCTAATGTGATATCAAACGGTAACGACCAACTTTGGTACAAACCCAAAACAGCACTGAAAAAGCCCTTGCAAAGGCTTCTGTAGTTGTTAAGTCAATCACCTCTTCCTTAATGGCTTTATTTTAAAAAATATGATTAATACAAACACTTCTTGAAAGGCACATACTAATGTTATGGATCTGTTCACCGTTTGAGCGGATGACGCCTGTGATCACGCTAGCGGAACATGACGCGATGATTTGTGTAAACGCGCTGAAGGCTGGGTGTTTCGGTCTCGGCTTAGCTACACACACACACAATTTTCTATTACACACACACACACACACACACACACACACACACCGGTTGCAACACATTCGACACACATACCACACATACACATGTCACAAACGACAGACATATTCATACACAACACATGCGGCTCACACACACACAGAGATAATACATTCACACACTCACGCACAAACAAATACATACATACTCATACGCACATCCCTCACACATACACACATGCCTAGACACACACACCCACAATGAATATGACACACACACACACACACACACACACACACACACACACACACACACATACACACATTCCAATTACAAATGTTCAAGCCAAGGATAGATTATCTACACCCCTGGCACTCATAATACATGTTCAGTAGTTGGTGTCAAGACAGTGGCTCATGTAATCACTTGACGAAAAGCAAACTCAAAATAATAAGGCAGAGTCATTTAAATTACAGACCCGAATAAGTTGCTAAACTACGCATGCTGATCATAAACTAAATGCGAATATTCCTTCAGTTGATCGAACCAAATATTCCTCATCCTAAATTGGTTATAAACTGACGACGATTATAGACCGGATGTATTGCATTTTATATGCATTTCATTACATGTCGCCTGTAAGAATATCTATACCGCGGGGTTGTTTGTAGACAATATGTTGTCATTAAATATTCATTTGGATCTCGAGAGCACCGTAAGTAATTGGACCAATTGCGATCAGTGAGTGCTTCCGGTCATTAAATGTGCAAAATATCCGACAGATTTAGACTTGATACGGTGGTCCGCTTAAATGGCCGATCGGAATGAAGGAATATCTCGTCGACACGTTGTGAACATACATTATAATAACATCCTTCCTTAAATGGGGAATATCAATGGCCGGGCACCCGGTGATTATGCAATGTTTATTATACAATCCCTGTATTTGATGATATTGTATGTCTTGGTGTTGAACGCTCGCATGCGCAGTTGAAGCATTTGCGATCGACTGAAAGCAATGAGCAGCGTGCCGGCTTGTAATAACATGTAAGCTTGTTTGCGTCCACAAAATGCTCTTAAGCCACCACTAACAAAGTTTTCATCCCTCGCTGCACTAGAAAACCTAGTTATCTCAGTTGCTCTAACTGATTCTTAAAGCTGATGCTATGAGCAACCAATTGGCGAGAGGTAATGCAATGACTCTCGCAGTAAATTCGGCGCTGCGATTTGTAAGCTTATTGCACAAAACGTTAAAATTGGCAAGTCAATATATCGGCAGCAATGTCCAAACTTTATATCGGCCAATAAAACTCAAGCATGATAGAGTTTATCCCGGTTGGGGGTTGGCCATTCAATTCCATGATGTAACTAGCAGGGACGCCGTGCGAATAAAATCTCCTTTTTTTCCTCGTTTAACTGCTCGCCTTGCTATCCGAGTTGTCTGAAGCAGTGAGCACCAATGGAGCCTTCCGTTGGCCGGCTAACAATTAGATGAACAGGAAAAGATAGTTCGATATGCCCGCTATAGTTAATTGTAATTAATAAACAACAACGGTGATTGATGAGGATGTCTGATGTGCGGGGACAGCACCCCTTAAGTGCTGATTTCCACTCGGCACAAACCCAGGAGCAGGACTGGTGCGCAACACCAACCCCGCTGTGACACAGGTGGAGCACGATACCATTGATCCCACGTGACGGTCGCATTCCCTGGTAGACATGGGGCAGCCATGGAAATGCCATGACACAACCATGTAAACGTGATCATTCGTCACGCGAGTAACCAACGCCGGTTATGTATGCCAACCAGGGGCAAATCGGGTGCATCGGACAACACAAGTGCTCACACGGTTACACTGGAAAATGACATTTCACACTAGGCAATAAAATTAGTGAGGCGCAAAATTTTACGAGGATGATCCATTGTTCAATCTTTCATGGCTGCAAATTCATATACATTATGTATGCTGCAATCACCTAGTTATTATATTATCACTACTAATCAGGTTAAAATTATGAATATAATACAACGTCAATAAGTCATCAAAATGATACACATAAAACGTTAACCCGATAGCACACAATACGAAATCAACATTGATTTCAGCATTAATTGCTGCAATTAATTTTGGTTTAGAGTTTACCGGATACGTCATTTGCCGTTATATTCTACTCCAACGGAAAATGTTCTTCGTCTTGTGCCTATTACCATTCACTAATTTTGTAGGGTGGCATGTTCGTCAGATTTGACAGTATTGTTACATTCATTTTCAATGCGCAAATAAAGCACCCAGAAGGTAAGAAGTCAATTAATGATGATATTTCATATAAAGAATAGATAAGAGGTTTCCAAAAAAAATCAGCCTGATTGAGCGTAATGTGAGTAGGCAGGAAAAACGTGTTAACGCACTAACTATCATAAAGTAGGGAATTTAGCCTACCTGATTGATGCCTAAATGATTAAGGTGCGGTATTAATCCACTGGCATGAAACAATACTGCTGCACATGAACATCGTCATGAGGCTTATCGACATCCCACTCAAATAGCACACCAAAGTATTTTATCGCATGTAATTGTGCTCTACTTAGAAAAGCACTATCACTTACTTGCAAAATATTGCTTAACCAAGACTGTGTGCATATATTTTGTTTGTTCAACATAACATGCCAGCAAGCATACGACCAGCGACACTCTGTAGAAGCACAACGAGCCATTATCCTATTAGATATATCAAACCGACAATGGGCTTGTAATAACGAACAGCAAATCGTGAGTTATTACAACAAATGACGTTCACAGCAGCATGTAAGGCAACAATACCAGCGAAACGAGAGGCAGAATAAAACATATTGCTCTAGCGGTCTAAATTTGTGGCTAACTCAGTCTTTATCGCGTAGTTGCTGTATACGGCTTCATCTATGAGGAAAATGAATGGTTTTGGCCAAGTGTAACTTTCTGTGATTCGTTTACGCTTACTATCATGAATAAGCATAATGTTGGCAATAAAAAAAAATTGTACAATTTGTTTATACTTGTATATGACTATGACACCAAGGGCTCGACTTGAAGACAATCAGTCGATGATTATTAATGGTCCGTAGGGTTAACTTGGTGAAAGGCTTAACATCTTGTGAGTGGTCGGAGCGATGTTCAATTTACAGAGCGTATGCTAATGAATGGGTCGATAGTTGACTTAAAAATTAGTTGCAAAGTACTAGAGTACATGTTCTACAGATCCTCACATGGTAACGGTTACCACAAATTGAAACCCTGCATGCATTGGAAGATGAATTAAACGCTCTAACATGACCGGTTTATTCAACATTAACGTTGACATACATTCATTTCAGAGCAATATCACCCTGCTCGCATCCACATTAATGATCCAACAGGATGTTTTCAATTAGAATATAGCAGTCTCTTGGTCGGTTTGGGTTATGTTTTTGGGTATTGACGTGGCTACAACACTGCACATGAACACCGTCATGAGGCCAATCAACATCCGACTCAAATAGTGTACACAATAAGTCAACCATTACTTAATGTTTGCATGTCGTAATATGTACTATATATTGTACTTTAAGGAATCTTATCATTTGTAAGCATCTGCATATGTTGCGCATGATTGCTACACTGGGTTTACATACTATTCGTTTGTAATATATGAAATATTGATTGGTTCTGTACGCAGTATTCAATGCATGTGTTCGATCAGCCGACGTATGTTGCAAACATTTCCGAAATATGTAGGGTGACACGTTAGCGAGCGCCACTAATTGATATTTTTCACAGCATCTCAACTGCTCTGTCTTTACAACAAAGATAACATTGAGACATGTTTGTCTGGTACCTCACTATATTGAAAACTATTCAAATATCATCAGGCTGTTATGTTAAATAATATTACTAATATGTGCTTAGAATGATTAACTACTGGCCTACGACTCAAATACTGAACACGTCTGACATCCTCGTACGGTGCGCAGCACTTCCCAATGATAAGTTACAAAGGACGTGAACAAAATCATGACCCAGTTGAGCCACAAGCGTAGGAGAATTAAGTAGCACCTTGTCAATTCGATTATTTCCTACTCCTTAAGTTAATCTAAACATAAATGACGGTGAAAAATAAATCCTAATGACCAGATACATGCAATTGGTGACTTTTAATGCTATTAGGAACTGTAGTAAAAAGCAAAACTTTCAAGAAAACATATTTTCTTTTTTTGTGTGTATGGTTTGTATTATGTTTAAAATTTCACTTTACAGTGAACCATAGGCCCGTAATGAAGCATTGCATCCCGCTTAATTAGTTCAATTGTTTTCGAAAAATATGATATATAAGAACTGGAAGATACTGCACTCCCAGATTAGAAAATATCGGTCTGACGCAGGAAACTTATCAATCGGTACAGATTACACATTGAATTGCAATTATTGCGGTAAAAAAATATTGTTTAAAGCGGTGATACAGAGCCAAGCAACGGTGCACTGACCTAAGTAATATGCTCTTTGTTGGTGCCATAATGGGCAACAAAGCGCTTAAACACGCGCACATACAACTATTAAGGGGTCAAGAGCCATGAGGGGCGGATAGCTATTTGAAAAGAAGCCGCATCTTTGTGTCATCGATGTTGTTGAAGTAGTGTTAAATATAGCAGAAGTAGACAGTGTAAAATGTCAACAAAGATCTTTCGCGTTCGTTAGGCATTTTAATGTGTGGACCGGCCGTCCCACAACGAACATATTAAACGCAAAACACATCTCGCATATTGTTTTTGATTATCCCAAATTCTACATTAATTCGTTTTGAAAAAATGTCGAGATATTCAAATGATTTGTCTTAATGCAAGAAGGTATGAACGTCTAATTATACGAGTGCAACAATTGGGGACTGTATCGACAATTTCGAAGCACTTCAGAAGGGAACACTACCGAGCTGCGTTCAGTCGCGTCGCATTCACGTCTGCTGTCTTACCGGAAATGAATTATTGATAAAGCAGAGTAAAAAGAGAATGGGTCGTTGTCTCAAATACGTATATGAGTGCCAGCATCAATTTAAACCATGGTTCTTCAACTTCAATAAGATTATGATAGGCAATTGTGAAGAGATTGTACACGCTCATAAATATGATGCTGTTTTTATGGAAACCGAAAATTGTATCATGAGGTAATGTTCGTCACCTTTGTAAGGAAGCCAAGTTGCACCAACAACTGACATGTAATCATTAATAAGCATACAAAAAGGAACTATACTGTAGCTTTGATGTAGAGCACACAGAACATTTTACCGGCCTACCCAAATCGTTTGTGGACAGAACTCCTTCATCGTCTTACTGGCGTAATACTATTTTTTATTCTAGCAGATTATCTTTTATTCACCACGGACGATTCTGTTTGTCGAAAAGCGATCTAAGCTCGTAAGCTAATAAAGGCATAGTGTTCCCTCAGTTGGGGAAGATCACGTGATAACATTATGCTAAATTCTGTCGAACCAAGTGTCATAACAACAGCATAACCCGAAATTTACCGCTACCCAAATGGTAATTTCGCTCACATTTGTAGAATCCTTACATGCTACTGGGAAAACAAAACTATCGATAACTCATCGAAATGACGCACTGAAAGCAGCATCAGAACTGCACCACTAAATACGCATGCGCAACTCTCCATTTTATGGTAAGATCACTCAAAGCCGCCCGTGTTCAGATTAGGCTGCAGTGTAGTGTCTTGTTTGTGCCATATTTGGTATAAATGCATGCTTCGTACCAAAACGAGTTATAGGTCTGTTTTTTGTTCTTCAGATCTTATTTGGCTGTGAAGTGCAATATAAACTAACCAAACTCGTCTCTGCCAAAATGAACCGAAAACATATCGGCAATTATAGTTTTTTGATTATGTGATGACATTGCAGAACGCGATAAGCGTCACAAGCACTGTCTGCAAACAGTTTTAAAGCGGAAACGACTTACATCTGCGGGCACTAATCACTGCGTATGCATGACGCTGAAATCATTGCTGCTGGTCAAGCAAGGCAGTGTATAACCGTGCCGTATCCACCAAATTGTCATGGATTGCTAATTGCCGTGCCGTTTAACAAAACGTTGAGATCACATGTGTATCAATAGCTGTAAGGTCTGCTTCAAAACACATGTGGAGATAAAAGTTTCGTTTTGTTGGAATAACAGCACATTTTCAATTTCGCTACGATAAATAGAGTGACGAATTTACGAACATTTTACCTAGATTTTGATTTTTAGTTTGAATTTAGTTTCAACTGTTGGGAGATTTAATAACATTATGAAACAGCAGTCAGAGTCGATAACATGATGAAATGTGTGAAACATTCTGATCTATAAGTTCAAACTATATAACATGCGGATATTGCCAATTATGCACACACAAGAGTTGGTTCCATTGCTTGAGTACGGCTGAATGAACTGCATGTTTTAAGAACACAGGTTTTTTACGGGTCATATGCTATCGTATACTAACAAATTCATGATCATTTGGTGTCTTCTTCCCTTGAAGATGATCTCTAAAAATTGGCAATGCTTTCTGAAAACAGGATTTATATAGACAAAGGTACCCAAAATGTCGTATTGTTATCAATCAATCTCGTATATCGATATTGACGCATGGTGAGAGTAACCATGTTTTTTTAATGCAGAATCGCACTGTTTGTTTCGGCATATAGAGCTTTGTTGTGCAAGATTCGCAAGTCTTCTTTTGATCGTTACCTTAATTATATAAGAAATTTTAGAATAATAAATTAGTAGGCATATTAAAAGTTATGCAGTTTGCACGGATCGAACAAAATAAATACTGCCATCTGCCTAATCCAACGGCAGCCCGGGCAAATTGGGTCTGTAGCAAGACGATTACATATAATTGCTTAAGCATCTTGTGCAAAGGAGCAAAAGAGAAGATTTTTCTTCCTTCTTAAATGGTGTAGCCTTTATGACGGATACGATTCTATTGTATTACATGACGTGGGATAATATCTAATATAACCGCGCCAGTATTAGCAGCTTCGTTATAGCATACACAGCATTCTTTCATGCCGTCTTACCGATTGCAATAACATATGCAAATACATTTCCATAATCTGTGCCTGAAGAGCATAATATATGAAGCCGTCGAAGGGGTGGGGTGCAAGCATTTTATCAATCATTGTGTGTTAATAAATGTTTAACGATTTATGCACGGATTCAGGTGATGAGAAAGTTTGTCATCAATTCTAAAATCTGTCGAAGACTAGTTTTTACATCAAAGGTTCAGTTATGAATGTGACTGGGAAATTTTATACTGTGTATCTTTACTTTTGTTTTCCGCAGTTAATATGTCGATTACTTGTAAATCGATGTTAATGCGTTATTTTCCAGTTCCTAACATTGGCAGACGTATGCGTCATATATGCTTAAGAGCCATCCTATAAGATGCCTAATGTAACGGATTCATGATTTATTAGTCACAAGACTAAATCATCATTGATGGGCATATTTATATAATGAGGATGTTGTGTGATATAACTTATACCTGCACGGAAGTTGAAGTAATACCTCATCGCTTATTTGCATCACCTGGCACAACAGCAATTCAGCATTCCAGCTCAGTTAGATATCGAGAATAGTACAATAGACTGTAAGCACATTTAGACTGACAAATATTTTATGTAAAGCGGTGGTGCAGTTTGGCAACAATTGAGTAGTCTTGTGAGATGTCTTCTTTTCATTTATGCAGATTGGTTTACTCTAATCCAGGGCTTTGTAGTATCCGTCACTATTATATGGATTTCGTCTTAGTGTGCAGTGTTACATATTATTTAAGTTTTACTTCGTTCACTGATGAAAATCAAACATAGAAGTAAAGGTTATAGGCCAAGATTACCGCATGAATACAATTAACTTGATTATGAACAATTGCCACAGAATAATTCAGAGTACGTGGTTATTGAACCCACCTTAAATACAATTGGTGCGTGATTCAATTATGCCTCATATAATTTTTAAAAATGTTAGTTTGCTGCGTCAGTCACTGCGCAATTCAATCACGTGAGTTACCGAATGGTTGGTGACGGTCGAAGACACATTGCAAGCATTGACTGTTGTGCGCAGAAGTCGCCATTATTGCACTCAATATATATATCCCTTAGATATGTATCCATCTGATGATGTCGCGGTTATTTGAAGCCCTGTATATAGTCAAGCTAGGATTCCGTATGTTGAATGAATGAATGATTTATTTGTCAACAACAACAGCATATCCTAGATTATAAATATTAATTCGAGTAAGATATACAAAGTTTGTTGGTGACAATGAGGACGAGACATCATGAGATGTATGAGTCCTCGTATCATGTTCAAAAGAATAAATTTCATTTGAGTGAAGAACATTGAACCGAATCAAGAATAATTGATCATACACTTATGGGTATAGTACTGTAAAAATAAAACAAAACCATGTACCAGGAGATCATACTTCATACAATGTACTTAACAAGAAAATGAATTCGTAGAGCTTTTTTTTAAAAGAATGCAATGAGCAATATACATTAAACTTCGTGCAATTTGCGTTCCAGATATTCACGCCTTTCGAGCGCACGCTATTATAGGCAACTTGTGATTTACATAGAGGTACAATAAAATGTCTAGTCTGTCTAGTATTAATTGTATAATCTCAGAGGATTTCCTACTAAACATTTATTTGAATACATTAGACATATCACCTCTATACAACTTAAACATATACAACATGATAGAGTATTCATACAACGCAGTTAAACGTAACATATTTAAGGATTTAAATAATGTCAACGAACATGTACGCTTTGGCGAACCGGTACTTACTCTACAGCATAGTTTCTGTAATTTGACAATAGAGTTTGTATATTTCTTAGCAGCTGTACACCAAACTTTGAGACAATATATTATGTATGGGTATAAAAACGAATAATACAGAGTATTTAAGGTACTAGTTCTAAAAATATTTTTCGCCCTACAAAGTAAGCCGATATTTTTAGCGATTTTCAGTTTTATATGTGGAATGTGAGACTGCCATGTCAATTTGTTATCTAACTTGACTCCTAAAAATGTTGTCGAGTTCTCTCTCCTTATAACCTGATTATTGATATGCGGTGGTTGAGTTGGTGTTGGACTATAGCGCCGAGGTGCGAATATCAGGTAATGTGTTTTGTTGACATTCAACGAAAGCTTATTGGCATTCAGCCAGAGTACTAAGTTTGTAAGCTCCACATTTGCACAGTTTAACATATCATCAATGTTATTACCAGTTACAAACATATAGTGTTTTCTGCATACAGTATAGGATGCATACAGTTCGAAACATTGACAATGTCGATGACATAGTTTAAAAACAAGAGTGGCCCCAAGACAGAGCCTTGTGGAACGCCACAAGTAATGCGCCCTCGTTCGGAGTGAACACCGTTGTAAGTAACATATTGGTATCTATCGAGCAAATAATTGTTTATCCACCCTAATGCGATGCCTCTAATGCCGTAGTGTTTCAATTTTCTTATAAGAATACGGTGATTGATGGTGTCGAACGCTTTGCTTAGATCAATGAAAATCCACAAAACATTTTTGTGTTCTTCGTCAGCATTAGAAATTTTATCAACTAAGTAGCCTATAGTTTGGGTGGTACTGTGTTTCTTTCGAAAACCGAATTGATACTTATATATTATATCGTGCTTATATATATATTCAGTGGGTCGAGTATGCCTGAGTCGTTCTAGTATTTTAGAAATACACGGAAGAACTGATATTGGTCTAAATTTACTGATCTGAGAGGAGTCGCCATTTTTAAATATTGGTATGACTCGAGCGATTTTTAGTTCTTTTGGAATAATTCCACTTATAAGTGACATGTTCATGTTATGTTATGTTACAACTGCTGTTGATGATATATGTCGAAGCAAGAACAGTTCCCACAAAGGAATTTATAATATCGTGTGACGACTACGTGCCGCCGATGTTGCACGGGATATATCTGGTTGATCAATAAGCCATGCATACATGCTTATGAAACTGAGAGTAAATGTTGATGATGCTTGCCCGCTTTACTTCCAATGCGCAATGTCGATGAAGCGCAATAAATCTATTCATGCATATCAACCCAGATTGAAGAGATCTGACATTTTTCATACTTTAGATGATAGTGGTAGGCTAACTGTCAATGTCAAAACGGCACATACGCGGTAATGGTTATAGAATCTGATCAATAAACGTCGTCATTACGTCTGGAGTAAGATGATTTCGTTTCGTCCGTAGTTCAATGCGAATCGATTGCATCTATCTGCTGTTAAATGTCTGTCCCCTTAAATGATATTCGTTTTCGTAAGGTGGAATTTCTCAGGTTAAGTTAATCAACGTCACAATGCGGAGAGACTATGGCTCGATTGTTGTTGTATTTTCCACCACTAACAGTTTATGAAATGCAAATTCAGACATCCATTCAATTGCACCCCCTGGTTGTCGATATGCTTCATTAGGTTGGCCAGCATCATGACGGCGATCAGGGTCGTCGACTTAACCAACGTTTGAATGCGTTGACGAAACATTATCTGTAACTCCCACTGCTTCTGTGGCGCGAATGAGCGGTATTGGTATCAGTTGTAAGTTATCGTTGATCTGCTTGGCATCAGTCAGTCGCATTCTTGCCCAAATGACCAATACACTCGGCGGCTTAATTAAGTTAATGGTCAATATCTAGGTGTCGGGCCGTTCAAGTTTTGTACTTTCCTGTAAAAGGATCCATTTAAAATTGCAATGAAAGACAACCAGCGCCTGGAGGGTATTTCGTGCCATCAAAGGAGCAATTAACATCGCGGGCAAACCCAGAAAGAGCTTTTATGTTCTAACTTTATAGACAAAAGCATAGCACATACACGAGCTATTGCACCAATGCATAAGGCGATAGCAAGCAAAATTGAGAATTATTAAGTTGGCATACTTGTTTAGGAAATATACAAATCAGCAATGTTGATACACATGAAGTAACATAAGTATGATATACCATGTTATTGTCATGATACACATATTTGAAGGTAAACCTTACCAGCTCTGGTGGTGATTCAAAGCGATAGTTGTTTATATACAGTCAATTTGTACGATGTGCTTAAAAGGCTATACAATTAGAAAGACCGACATGAAGTGCTTGACTACAATATAAAGATCAATAGATTATTGTGAATGCCAAAGTGAGGGTACAAACGATATCAAGCGACTTCAAAATATTAGCATACAATCTCATGGGATGTATATCACTTATACAGCCGTACATTTGTGTGAGCAAAGAAGTCACGCAAGCTTACCCATGAGAGTCTCTTCAACATCTACCAGGCCGCGCAGCAATAAAAAACACAAGTGTCTAGAAGTCTGCAGAGCATATGACTTGACGTAACAGAACCTGTACTGCTGGCATGAAGTTTACGTGTATTTTGGTGAGCGACTAAATGGGTATTAATTGTTAGGTTTTCACAGGCCTTATAACGAAGCGGTTTGCATTTGGATTCGGTTTGCATATGCCACTACTGCCGATTGTATTATATATGCGCTAGTATCAACGTCAGACGCAGAGAGGTGGTATGGAAAAGATATTTCTTAAAAGATGCAGGCTGTATAACATATATTTGCATTCATAAATTGTAATATTGTCCGCAATCTAACAAATATTATCATGTAAAATATGGCATCATGCTTAATAACTAACTTAATACAGCATTACAGCTGAGCAGTTTGTGCATACAGATGTATACTCTTCTCGGATAATGCATAGTAGATTTAATTCTGACAATGTGTGGATTCTAACGGAGTCCCGGATTGCGGGTTACTTCAAAAGCGCAACTGTAGTACACGCTTCTTCCCAATCATATTCCTTCGGGGAGGCGCATCGAAACGTGTAAGCAAAACAGGCGCTTTTTATTATCTCACCATAATGGCCCCAATGCACTCGTCTCTACGAATACCAGCATATTAACATTAGTCGTCGTATATCACAGCAGCTTTGCGACCAGGCCACAATGCACCCATTATCGCAAGTAGTGTGTACATTGTAGCCATAATTTGTTGCAGCAGCTTAAGGCGGAAGCCCATTTTATTAACTCAATTCAACTTACCCTGGATTACATTTAGTAGCTGAGGACGCTATTTGTAGAATGTTTTAATTACAAGACATCATAGCTACATCTGTTATGACTTGCATATTTCATGGTTTGACGAATGGTTCCAATGATTATATCCCTGTAATGGGAACGATCGAGTATAAAATGAGCCAAGCTTGGTGGCTGTGCACCAAACGGTGCGAGTAAGCAGTTGTGAGGTTGTGCAAGCTATGGGTTTGCTTATGCCTTGACATGGCCATAGTCTGCCGCGTCTGTGTGGATAAGCAATAAACGTAGTGACTCCTGAATTCTTTGCTCTTTAGTTTTTTGTCTCTGAGAGTTTCGTTGGCACTCTAACTGCATGCCGCAAATTATCTCAGGCAGAACATTCACTGATCATCTGGAAGAACTGGGTTATTTAAGATAAAGCGTTAGATATGGTGGTTTGTGTCCAAAAAAAAAACACTACGATAATTTTTACCTGCCCGCGTTTTTGTATATGACTTCACAATTTTCCTGTCACTAATATTAGTTGATATGGCTTAATGCAAACAGGCAAAAATTTGTATTAGTCGATAGTACGCTGTCGACTTAATGTAGCTATGCATTGATTCTGTATCCTCTCATTAATATATTTGCCCGTGTAAGGGGCAAAAATAATACAATACACTTGTCTTGCAATGTTTCTGAACTTGATAGTGTTATAAACAGACGCGGGTTAGCTCGCACGTGTCGATTTTAATTTATGAATATCAATTTGCCGAAATAATAGCAGACAAAGCATGTCTGAAGCACGACAAGTGCCAGTGTGTACACTGTTTCGTCACTGTTTTGTGATTATAAATAAATATATTGATACAACCTGCGCAAGCGCTGTATATTTAGCGCCAATATGACAGAAACGGATGGCATTGGTAGCTAATCGAAAACTGTGATTGCGTTATTAATGTTGATAACGATACCAATATAAACCGGTTCTTAGTGTTGACAATATTTGCTTACATTCTTTCAATTGTACGATAAAAGCATGGGCAGACAAAAATATGCTATATTACATATCAGTTCGTGCCCCATTGTTAGCCCTTAACGTGTTTATTGTGTCTGTTATAGGCATTAATCCGAATCAATCTTGCGTGTTAAATTTTTCCTTATGACAATGCAATTTAATCTTTATTTGTCGGAAAGTAAATCCTGCGATGGCACAATTGCGTGGAAGAGAAAGCACCCAATACAGAAAACAATTTAATAATTATTACATTAAGCACATGTGGTCTATACCTTATTACTTGCCTCTAGCTATAGAGAGAGAAGCGTCAGCCATGAACGTCATTGTGTCATTACCACTTAAAACAGTCGAAAAAGACACTATATCAATATGAAACCTTTAAATATCACATCTTACACATATGGATGTAAAACTTTAGCATGCAATTTACCAACTTCCATACAGCGCTAGTCTAGCGCAACTTCATCTATTTTGACATGTTGTTACATCATCTATAATAAACCCCCGAGGGTTAATATGATGAAACGATAGCGGCATATTACCATATGAAACAACTGTGAGTGCGCTATAACTAGCCTATTCGGTCAATGGGTGTCTCTGATAGTCATTATGGTAAATTCAAGCACCATCTTCTCTTCGAGCATCTGCGCATACTCACCACCTATGGGTGTTCTTTAGGTTCGTTTATCGGTGCACTTTACATATAGATAGTCAAACATGTGGATTTACTATCCCTTGCTATTCGGGTTTATAAATATCATAACCGCAAGGACGGTATTTTACGTCTACTTACATGATGACGTATGCATAAGTCTTTATTTGACTGTTTGCATCAATTTCCAGACAATGAAAGTTAGAACGGCTATGGTGCAGAGAAATATGTCCCATTACAATGAGTAGTAGATAGTCCACAGGAATGACGCTTAGTGACTGCAAAATATCCTTTGAACTGATCCCAGATAAAGGGTGATATTTTCTGTTCCGACCTGACATGAACGATGCTATTATCCTATGAACATTCATTGCAGATGCATGTCGATATCCGTAACACCAACACCGATAAACTTAAGGCATATCTCGTGCATTCTGTTTACAAAGTCAACGTTTATGATTAATACACTGAGCCCGAGAAATTACAGACAACAGATGATGTGTAGCTTAGCTGCGTTAGAATGTATGGGGTACAGGTCGTAAACGGGCTGATTTTATGTTCCAGTTGGTCCCGCATGGATGTGGCAAGTAAGTCGACAATGGTCTAAATGGTTAACTTCTTGTTTCATAATATCGTAATCTACGGCCACAATTGCCTCTGAGATGTTTGATTAATAAATCTCCAAGGTTTGGCGTGTCGAACCATAGTTCTGAATCACGTAACTTACCATCCCCACCCCCTCCACTCCCCCTTTAACGTCCTTGACTGTGCTTCGGATAATGTTCAGGGAAGTACATTAACGGTCTTGTTTGAAATTGTAGCTGAGACATTAACCTGGGTTGTACCTGTTATAAAAGTAAATGCTGCCGTTATTTAGGTAAGCATGCTTAAACCCTCTCAATAAGTATACGATACGAACATGGTTAGTCCAACCTAACCATGAATAAGTGTAGGGCCGATAACAGCACTTATTATTGTAATTGCTATATAACCAATAATTACACTATTCTTTAGTTCTGCAGGTAAGAGCAAAATGCGATATAGAAATGCAATTAGTCAAATGAGAGGGAATATAGATTACCGTATGGTACGAATATATCTGTACGATCGAATCCCATAACCTGGGCCCATAAGTCAGAAAGTATTCTTCCTTGGTTCTGCGCCGAGTCGTACAGTATTTAATCTATGCATCTTAAACATGGATAACGTTTTCTTGTGATATTTCTTCATAAATATTGTTAATTAATTACTCTCGTACGATTGGCCGTGCTGATGTTTCTTAAGATCTATCGGTTTCACGGTCCTCTCTCGATAACAACGACCGGCGCTTCGCTTGTGGCCATTGATATATACAGAACGCCGTAACCAGTCATTATCATAACAGTCGACTTCAGCGCCAACAAAGAGTTATCACTGTTAATTAACTGTTGTCCAATACGGTCAAACTGTGTAACTTAATATAATCGCCATTGATTGGATAAATTTTATCCCAAACAGGCAACTAAAAGGCTTTTAAATCTAGATTTCAAAACAAGGCTCCCGCAATTACAGTTTTTGTGTCGTCACTGGAGCACCATAACCTGCATTTTTGCTTTGCGGTAATGGTCACTGAATATTGAACTACTGAAGGGATTGGTTGACGCACATTCCTACAAAGCCGACGATTGTACAAAGGTCTCAGCAACTGTAATGACGGTTGTTATGGTAGCAAAAGCTGAGAATGTTGGATTAACCATGTGCGATCTGTCAAAGTGATAATTACAATCACAGAAGTATGCATAGTTATATTCCCAGCATCTTTGAGTATATGTTTAACCTAACTTTGTAATCCGCTCTTGTGCAACCACAAAGCTTTAACTGAACATCTTAGTGAAATATTCGGAAAACAAGTTGCTGTTTCTTTCTTCATGTAAACAGTGCCAAAGTATTGTTTGTTTAATAATCATACTTGATTAATGGATATTAAGATATTTGGTTTATATTTACATATTCAACCGTTCAAAAGTAATGGTACAGCCATCGAAAACTGCAATGCCGAAGGTCAGTAGCCAACAATATTATAAATCAATAGCAATCCGTCTAGAATAGCAGCCTTTTAATTGAAAGCAAATAGATTTAATGCACACACTAGCACAATGATATGGTCATTCAAGTGTTGACACATGATTTGTGGCAATCCAATGTTTATGCGAGAGTGGGATTGTTCGGGTGTGGTAGAGTTATCATGTGTGCTCAGTGTCAGATATGTCAAGGTCTTCTCTTGCCTTTCGATTTCTAGCTGGCGAGAAAAATTCATTGCATAAGCTTGGTAGTAAGTATGTTCAGGCTTAGCGCTTATTCGACTTCTTTGAAATCCCCCAAGCCGAAGTTTTCTAACTCTTTTATTTTGTTTGATCTGACCATGCCTATCTGAATATTTAGGACAGTGATGTTAATTAATGTGTAAAACATACATGCGTCACGCTTTGCATGAACAATTGCTATAATTGTGTTCAAATGAGTGAATTAGTTAGCATATATTTCGTCATCTCACACTCACACAACAAAACGTGGCCAAAAAAAATTATCGTGTATTTCAAGAAGCAGGCCACTGGATCAGGAACCCTAACCATGAGTTAATGATTCGGCTTAAACTGCTTAATAGGTGCACCGAAGTGTCCTAAGCCTGAGTTAATTGCAACTAAAAAGCCCTTGCGATTTATCAGGGTCTTGTCTAACAAGCTAGCCATTGACTTCAGCAGGCATTTGTACGTGTGCAGATCTTTAAGGAAAACATACCAATAAAATGTCACACTCCTCGTCCTCTTGCTCACCTAGAATTATGTTTTGTACAGTGTACAGTTATAAATTGCCCTCATGATTCAGATTCACATGACACATCGGACCAATTAACCATGGTTAAAGGTATTGAGGAAGAGTGATTTGTCGGGGATTTATCCTTATATTCTCGTTAATGATTATCGGCACTCAATGCCCGAATTACCCACTATTTATATACTCATGTGAAACATGTGGGCCCTATGATTTATTGTACTCAGTGTAGGTTGAGAGGTAACATTTTTGGCTAGATGATACTTTGCGTTTCTAGTGATTATTTTATGGTTATGGCTGAAAGCATTTGCTGAGAAACCAAGGACTGCAGGCAGCTTTGGGTTTCATTTAGGTCGCAGAGACCTGTCATAGAGCAGTCGTACGAATTTAATGGGTGGTCATGGCGGGTACTATGCAATGACATACAGTTACATAATTATAATATTAGTATATACCACTTCTATTCTAACCAGAAGCTGGATTAATAGGCTGTCTTTGCAATCTTAAGATTGTGTTTCATATCATGCATGAAAATTAAAATTGCTAAAATTTAATTTCGCTATAATATGCAAAATTCAAAGAAATCATTCCTTAAATATCACACCAAAATATTCGTAAACATTTTGAAAGAAAAAGTGCATTCACTTTAGGTGATATATACTTTCATGGACCAAAGTCTAGAAAAGGTTAGCGGTTTGTCCACTAAATGTCGCGTTCGCGCTAAATATATATGTATATACATATTTCCACATGTGCTGCCTGGAGCACATGGAATAAGCAGTCTAAATACACTCTGTTATCGCCCAAAATGCCGGACTGCATGATAATTTAATTTCCGATTCAGTCAATATTTAAAGTTGCAAGATGTTCTTGAAAATTGTTCACAGTACTGTCCAAACATTGATTTGGCAAGTTGTCCATAGTTCGTACAAACATATTCGAAATAATTGAGGGAAAAAGTGTTTTTAATCAAGCGACAAATTGGTTGCAAGGTAAAAATATACAAATTTCAAAATAAGGTCCATAATTTTAAAATGATTGCTTAAATTAATACAACTTCAGTGAATTCAACCTCAAAACGAATATTTCCAGTGGTAAACCTGTATAAATTGCAGAGTTGGGCCCTTATTTAGTATTTAACCAAGATTTCCTTTTTTGAATGACAAACCATGGTTCAAAATGTAACTGTGCGACATAATGGTCGGCCTTTTGTCGCGAAATGGTTGCAATCGTACAAATATTTATATATATATAGGTATATATTTATATTTACATATATACATATATATATGTTTATATAAACATATATATAGCACGTTTTACAACTTCATATTCAGATTAACTTGAATATATCCCTATCGTGGATGTATTTATCCAAATCATACCGGAGCAAAGGATATCAGTAATCGGCACGATAATATGTCTGGCTATTTTGAGTTACTTTCATGGAGTGTTTCAAGTGGTCTGGGCCACATTAAACACAAACCAACCAGCATTATTATATGATCAAGGCAAGTAGAAACTTACGTGAACAGTAAATGTCCGTAAACAGTAGTAAAATACCAAAACAGATTAATAAGTGCATTAATTGCATATAAATGGATCTCATGAGCAAAATAACCCGCACACTTTGGCTGTATATATGGTTGTTTGTACAAGCGGATTCTCGCAGTCATTTCTGTCCATTGGTGCCGCCAATACTAAGGTGTTCGCTTTTGTGGTTATTCTGTTGGTGAATAACCATGCACGAATTGATTCTAAAGAGTTCTCAATTTACATGACACATTACCTTTTTTCAGAAGCATTTGTGATAATTGAAGCGTCCACCATAAAATATGATTATATAAGACAACGCGCATGGTCAGGCAGGGGTATGCAGGGACAACTGTAAAGTGCGTTCATTAGTGTACGCAGCAATTAAACTGAAGTAGATATGCTTTTGGCTAGAACTGTGATTTAACCAGTTACTCATGGACATATGAAGTAGTTACGATTTTATGAGGTGTCTAATAGCTATACTGCTCGAAGCAGGTGACAAATGCGCACATATCTCTGCAATATGGATAAAACCTTGCTGAATCAGTGTTAACTAATGACTTATGTTTCACATTAATGTGAAGGACAATGAGACTCAACATTGTTCTATATGCTGTTGACTGCATATACCGTCAACAAATTGCGTAGGCGCACTAACGTCAGAGCTTGATATAAAATAAAATTCAAGTGGCTACAATATTTAAGTAGTACTTGAGTAGGAAAGATGCACATCAGTCTTACTCCAATGCATAGAAATAGCGCAGCATAGCCATATTGCGGCAAGATCACCGAAAACAGAATCCCGGTACTGAAGGTATTCAACTATTGACAATATAAAGTAGAATATGACTATTGAACTGAATGTTATCGCGGAGTGCTCATTTTCTTAGCGCATAGTCACGTTGATTTAATACATTAAGTTGCCAAAAAATGATTTAGGCTAATTAATTCACTGATTTGTATGGCAATTATATCTATGTTTTTTTTGGTAATAGATACATGCCACGTTGACATGGGCGAGTACAATTTCCATGAAAAATTGAAAAACCGTTTAGAATTATACTTATGTCAGGATATAACGCTCTTCTTTTTTAACATTTGATTATAAATAAATACCCGATTGCCAAATCAGGGTGCCGAGTGAAAACATTATTTAAGTAGACAATCAGTTCGGACGCCAGGTCTCAGATAATTTTCGTCCGCAACAACGGAGACATAGACTTTCTTGTGGCTTATGTGCGTAGAGCTTTGATATCAATGTACACAGCGGCTTAATAATATGCAAGTTTGCGTCGTTGTTAACAATCCAAGCGGTAGTAGCTATTGTCAGCAACGAATGATTCCGATGGCTTGGATTGGATCAGGTAGCACATGCTAACAACAAAAAGCCGGGCCCAATGGTTTTAGTTAGAAAGACTAGTTAGAGATGTTATAAAAACAGATTATTAATCCAGCTTCTGGTTAGAATAGAAGTGGAACATTCTAAAATTATAATTAAATAACGGTATACTATTGCCAAGTACCCGCCACGACCACTCTTTTATAAATACGACTGCTCTATGACAGGTCTCTGCGACCTATGGAACGCCAAGCTGCCTGCAGTCCTTGGCTTCTCACCCAATGCTTTCAACTATACCCATAAAATAATCACTAGAAACACAAAGCATCGATCCAGCTTGAAATGTTACCTCTCAACCTACATTGAGTATAATAAATCAAAGGGTCCCACATTTTGCACAAGCATATATAGATAGTTGGTAATTCGGGCATTGAGTACCGATAATCATTAACGAGAATATAAGGATAAATCTCCGACAAATCACTCTTCCCTAATACCTTTAACCATAGTTAATTGGTCCGATGTGTCATGTTAATCTGAATCATGAAAGCAATGTATATGATAAGCCAACACTGTACAATACATAACTCTAGATGAGCAAGAGGACGGGGAATGTGACATATTATTGGTATGTTTTCCTTAAAATTCCGCACATTTTAAAATTATCGGCTAGCCATGATACATCTTAATGTTTTTTTGGTTGCAATTATCTCAGGACACTTTAGTGCACATATTAAGCAATGTAAGCCGTATCATTAACTCATGGTAAGAGTTCCGATTCAGTGGCCTGCTTCTTGAAATACACGATCAATTTGTATTGCTACGTTTTGTTGTGTAAGTGTGAGATGATGAAATTTGCTGATTCACTGATTTGCATGACAATTATAGCAATTGTTCATGCAAAGCGCGACGCATGTATGTTTTACACGTAAATTAGCATCACTGTCCTAAATATTTAGATCGGAAGTTTACGTATGATCAGACGAACCAAAATAAAAGAGTTTTCAAAAAAGGGGATTTCACAAAAACATTTTGTCTATGCTAAATAGTGCACAGATTAAATAATAAACAACTCGTCGCAGACCCAAGGAAGGATATTTTTTGACGCATGGGCCCAGGTTATGGGATTCGATCGTCCAGACATATTTGTACCATACGGTAATCTATGTTAACCCTCATTTACCTAATTTTATTTCTATAGGGCATTTTGCTCTTCCCTGCAGAACTAAATCAACCAAATTTTAATGCAAGTATCTAAACTGCCACACAATAGTGTAAGTATTTGTTATGTGGAAGTTACAATAATAAGTAATGTTATCGGCCCTAGACTAATTTATGGTTCAACTGGACTAACCATGTTCGTATCGAATACTGCATTGAGTGGGTTTACCTAAATATTGGCATCATTTACCTTTATAACGGGAACAACCCAGACTTATGTTTAAGCTACTATTTCAAGCAAGACCGTTAATGTACTTCACAGAACATGATCAGAATCATAGTCAAGGGTGGTAAAGAAGAGGAGGGAAGGGAGTTTTTTATTCAGAGCTGTTGTTCGACACGCTGAACCTTGATGCTTTAAAGATAAAACATTACGATATTATGAAACAAGAAAATAACCGTTTAGGCCATCGTCAAATTACTTGCCATATACGTGCGGGACCAACTGGATATAAAATTGGCCCGATTGCCACCTGTACCACATACGTTCTAACGTAGCTAAGCTACACATCGCCTCTTCTCTGTAATTGCTCCGGCTCAGTGCATTAAACACAAACTTGACAGATGTAGGGGCAGGACCCTGCAAATAGTCTGTTCACTTTGTGAACAGAATGCAAGAGACATGCATAAACTTTATCGGTGTTGGTGTTAAGGCTATCGACATGCATCTGCAATGAATGTTTATAGGATAATAGCACGGTTCATGTAAGTTCAAAACAGAAAACATCACCCCTTATCTGGGTTCAGTTCAGAGGAAGTTTCACAATCACTAAGTGTTATTCCTGTTGACTATCTACTACTTATTGCAACGGGAACATATTTCTCTGCACCGTAGCCAATCTGACTGTCACTATCTGGACATTGACGCAAACAGTCCAACAATGACTTATGCATACGTCATCATGTAAGTGGACTCTAAATAACGTCCTTGCGGTTATGTTATTAACAAATGCGAATAGCCAAGGAAAGACAATAAATCTCTTCGGTAATCTATATGTAAATTGCAACAACTCACAGGTGAAGAATGCTCGAAGAGAAGATGGTGCTTGAATTAACCATAATGAATAACAGAGACACTCATTGCTTGAATGGGCATTTAGTTAAAGCGCACTCATAGTTGATTCATATGGTAATATACCGCTTTCATTTCACCATAAATAACCCTCAGGAGTATATTCTTGATGGTTGTTCAACATGTCAAAATAAATGAAGTTACGCTGTATGGAAGTCGGTCAAATGCATGCCATAGTTTTACATACATATGTGCAAGGTGTGATATTAAAAGGTTTCATATTGATAAAGTGTCTCTCGTCAACTGTTTTAAAAAGTGGTAATGACTCAATGACGTTCATGGCTGACGCTTCCTTATATTTTGCTAGTGGCAGCTAATTATGTATAGACCATATGAGCTTAATGTAAAACTTTTTTGCTTCATTGTCTGCTTTCTCTTTCACGCAATCTTGTTCGCGCAGGAATTACTACGATTTCTGACAAATAAAGGTTAAATTGCTTTGTCGATGGGACACGCAAGATTGATTCGGACCTTTAGCTGGACCGTTTTGCACTGCACATGCTTTTATAGTATAATTGAAAAATGTAAGCCTATACTGTCAACACTAATAACCAGTTTATATTGCTACTGCTATCAACATTAATTGCGCAATCACGGTTACCGATAAGCCACTTATGCCAGCCGTGTCAATCAAATTGGCGCTAAATATATAAAGCTTTCGTAGGTTATATCAATCCATTAATTTATTGTCACAAAACGGTGACGAGACAGTGTACACCCATGGACCTTTCTCGTGCTTCAGACGTGCTTTCTCAGCTATTGCATTGGGTTTATTTTGGCACATGGAAATTCATAAAGTGCTTTACATGGATGCTGTATGTGTGACATACAAACATCCAGAATAGGCTGGCGGCTACGTAATCCACATGAGTGAGCCTGGATGTATCGATGGTGATTGAAATATTGTGCCAAAACTGCTTACGGACAGTGGTTCATGCAAATAGATAAAAGAGAGTGTTGCAAATGAACACGAAACGTGCAAGCTAACCCGCGTCGGTTTATATCACAATCAAGTTCAGAAATATTGCCAGACAAGTGTAATGTATTACTTTAGCCCCTTACACGGGCAAATATATTCATGAGAGGATACCGAATTAATGAATAGATAAATTAAGTCCACAGCGGTAATATTGACTGATACAAGTTTTTTGCCTGTTTGCAATTAGCCATATTAATTACAGCGATGACAGGAAAATCGCGAAGTCATAAACAAAAACCTGGGCAGGTAAAAACTATCATAGGTTATTCTTTTGACAAGATCCACCATATATAACGCTTCATCTTAAATAACCCAGTTCTTCAAGATGATCAGTGAATCATCGTCCTGAGATAACTCGTAGCTTGCGGTTAACAAGACGTGGCACGCCGCTTGAGTGACGAAAAAAGCCTCAGAGACAAGGAACTAAAGAGCAAAGAATTCAGGAGTCACTACGTTTATAGCTTATCTACACAGACGCGGCAGACTATGGCCATATCAAGGCATAAGCAAACCCATAGCTTGCACAACCAGTCTCGTCACAACCGCCTACTCGCACCGTTTGGCGCACAGTGCCCACCACAGGGATATATTCATTGGAACCATTCGTCAAAACATGAAATTTGCAAGTCATAACAGATGCAGCTATGATGTCCTGTAATAAAAGCATGCTACGAAGAATTGGTACGTTGATATATATTTCAGTGTATCAATACGGTGCGTCTATGGTGATAGAGCACTATGATACAACTCTCCTTGCACCGCAGACAATATCCAAGCAGCAGGCTGGGACGCATCATTGTAGTGAAAATGATGATAAACGCAGCATTAGGACGTATATAACATCGACTCCATGAGCTAATGAGTAATGAACTGTTCCAAAATGTTTTCCTGCTAGTGACAAAAAATTGGATCATGTTAAAATATTTCAAAAACAAATAGCATCTTCAGCTGCTAAATGCAATCCAGGATAAACACAAATTGAGTGAGTAAAACAGGTATCCGCCTTAAGCTGCTGTATCACATTATGGCTTCAATGAACACATTAATGCGGTAGCGGGTGAATTGTGGCCTGGTCGCAAAGCTGCTGTGATATACGACTGCTAATGTTTATATGCTGGTATTACTAGAGACGAGTGCTTTGAGGTCGTTATGGTGAAATAATGAATAGCGCCTGTTTAACTTACATGATCCGATTTGCATCCCCGGGGCAATATGATTGAAGTGTGTACTACAGTTGCGCTTTTTAGGTTGCTCGCAATATGGGACTCCAATCACAATCCACCAATTATCACAATGCTATCTATTTGCATTATATACATCTGAGGCGAGTACGAGGGCACATATCAGTATGCACAAACTGCTCGGTTGTAATGCTTTATTAAGTTAGTTATTAAACATGATGCCACATTATACATTATAATTCGCTCATGCCTATTTGTTAGATGGCGGAAAAAATTTCAGTTCATGAAAGGAAACGCATTTTATACAGTCTGCATCTTTTAAGAAATATCTCGTACATACCACTCTGTGTCTGACGTTGATACTGGCGCATATATAATGCAATCGGCTAAAGTGGCCTAAGCAAACCGAATCCAAATGCAAACCGCTTCCCTATAAGGCCTGTGAATCGCTCACCAAAAGCAACGTAAAATTCATGCCAGCAGTGCAGGTCTGTTACGTCAAGTCATATGCTTTGCAGACGTATAAACACTAGTGTTTTTATTGCAGTGCGGCCTGGCAGATGTTGAATAGACTCTCATAGGTAAGCTTATGTGACTTGTTTGCTAACACAAATGTACAGCTGTATAAGTGCTATAGATCCCTTGGGATTCTACGCTAATATTCTAGTCAAGCACTTCATGTTGGTCTTTCTAATTGTTTAGCTTATTAAGCACATTATACAAATTGACTGCATATCAACAACTATTGCTTTGAATAAGCACCAGGGCTGGTAAGGTTTCCCTTCCAGTATGTGTATCATGACAATAACATGGTATGTCATACTTATATTTCTTCGTGTGTATCAACAAGCTGTTATTTGTATATCTCAAACAAATATGCCAGCTTAATAATTCACTATTTTGCTATCGCCTTATGTATTGGTGCAATAGCCTACACGTTCTTTTCCCGAGTATGTGCTATGCCTTTGTATATAACGAAAGAACATTATTGCCGTTTCTAGGTTTGCCCGTGATATTAATTGCTCCTTTGGTGGCACGAAATACTCTCTAGATATTGACCATTAACTAAATTAAACCACCAAGTGTATTGGTCATTTAGGTAAGAAGGCGACTGACTGCCAAGCAGATCAACGATAACTTACTGTTATAAATACCGCTCAATCGCGCCACAGAAGCAGTTTGAGTTACAGATTAACGCATTCGAACGTTGGTTAAGTCAAACACCAAGATCCCCGTCATGATGCTGGTCCGCCTAATATAGTATATCGACACCAGTGGGAGCAATTTAAGTGATGTCTGTCAGCTATTGCATATCACAAATTGGTAGTGGTGACAATCCAACAACTATCTGACATTGATGCTTTGAATAATGCTATCTGAGCAATTCCACATGAGGTTGTTTAGCAAACGAAGATTATTTAAGGGGACAGACATTCAACTGCAGATAAATGCAAACGATCCGCATTGAACTACGGACGAAACGAAATCATCTTACGTAATGACGACGTTTATAGATCAGATCTAATTCTATAACCATTACGCGTATGTGCCGTTTTGACATTGACAGTTAGCCTACCACTATCATCTAAAGTATGAAAAATGTCAGATCTCTTCAATCAGTGTTGATATGCATGAATAGATTGATTGCGCTTTATCGACATTGCGCATTGGAAGTAAAGCGGGCAAGCATCATCAACATTTACAGCTTCATCAGCATATATGCATGGCTTATTGATCAACCAGATAAATTCCGTGCAATATTGGCGGCACATAGTCGTCCCCGGATATTATAAATTCCTTTATGTGAGCTGTTCTTGCTTCGACATATATCGATATTGGCATCATCAACGGCAGTTGTAACATACGGAACCCTAGCTTGACCATATACAGGGCTTCAAATCACCGTGACATCATCAGATGGATACATATCTACGGGATATATATATATTGAGTGCAATCATAAGCTATTGCAATGGCGGCTTCTGCGCACAGCAATCAATGCTTGCGATGAGCTGCTCTCTGTCTTCGATCGTCACCAACAATTCGGTAACGTACGTAACTGAAATCGCCAAGTGACGGATGCAGCTAACTAACATTTTAAAAATTAATTGAATCAAGCACAAATTTCATTTGCGACGGCTTTACGTAACCACTTACTGTGAAGGATACTGTGGCCATTATTCATAATTAAGTTTATTAATGCGGTAAATGGCAGACGTCCTGGCCTATATCCTTTACTTTAATGTTTCAGTTTCATTATTAAACGAAGTATTACTTCAATAACATGTAAAACTGCACTCTAAAACGAAACAAGAACAAGGTATGAATGCTATTGACATATGATTGGTAATGTGGTGGCATCCGAGAAGGCCACGCCGGTTTGTAACTGACCAGAAGTTTTTTTATATTCAAAAATACATCCACACTATAGAGATGTTAAGACCGCACATATAACTTGCCAGTCGAGGGGGCATTACGTAAGCATGCTGGCGCGGTTAGAGCCTTAAATCAAGGGCTATGTGTGCGTTATTCAGTATTACTAGATATTATCCCACTTGCGTTCATATAGCATGTTATCATCTTTTCTCTTTTGCTCCTTTGTACAGGAGGCCTAAGGAATTATATGTAATCGTCTCGCTATAGACCTAATCAGGCCTTGCTGCCGCTGGATTAACTAGATGACAATATTCATTATGTTCGATACGTAAAACTGTATAACTTTTAATGTGCCCACAAACATAAAACTCTTATATTCATAATGTAATTAGGGTAACGATCATATGAGGACTTGCGAATCTTGCGCAGCGAGGCTCTATATGCCGAAACAACCAGTGCGATTCTGCTTACACAAAGCATGGTTACTATCACCTTACGTCAATATCGATATAGGAGATTGATTGAAAAAATATATACTTTTAGGTACTTTTGTCTAGATAGATCATATTTCATACCAAAAGTGTTTGACGAAAGCATTGCCAATGTTTAGTGATCATCGTCAAGGGCAGAAGACACCATATGTATCGTATATATGTTAGTATACGGTAGCATATGACCCTTAAACCTGTAATCGTAGAATATGCAGTTCATGCAGACGTACTCAATATTCAAATGTTACATGGTTTGAACACGATTGATCAGAATGTTTCACACATTTCATCATGTTATCTACCCTAACGGCTGTTCCATAATGTTATTAATTCACGCAGCTGCTGAAACTAAATTCAAACTAAAAGCCAAAATCTAGGGAAAAGGTTCGCGCAGTCGTCACTCTATCCATCGTAGCGGAATCAAAAATGTGCAGCTGTTCCAAAAAACGAACATTTTATCTCCACTTGTGTTATGAAGCAGATCTTAAAACTATTGCTATCAACATTGGTTTTGTTAACTTCAATCAATGCATTAAATCATGCTAGCCATTAGCAATCCTTAACCATTTGGTCGAGATCACGTGGATACGGCGCAGTAAATACCTTGCCTTGCTTGCCAGGCTGCAATTATATCAGCTTCATGCATACGCGTGAATTGGTGCCCGCAGATGTAAGTCGTTTCCGCTTTAAAACTGTTTGCAAACAGTGCTTATGATGCTAAATGCGTTCTGCAATGTCATCACATTATCCAAATGCAATAATTCCCAAGACGTTTGCTGTTCATTTTGGCAAAGACGAATTGGTTACTTTAAAGTGCACTTCATAACCAAATCAGTTCTGAAGAATAAAAAAAACCGACCTTTTACTCGTTTTGGTACGAAGCATACAATTTTACCAAATATGGCACAAAAAAGCCACTACACGGCAACCTAATCTGAACACGGGCGGCGTTTGAGCGATAATACCAAAAGATGGAGAGTTGCGCATGCGTATTTAGTGGTGCAGCTCTGATGCTGCTTTCAGTGCGTCATTTCGATGGGTTATCGATAGTTTTGTTTCCCCGATTGCATGTAAGGATTCTACAAATATGAGCAAAATTACCAGTTGGATAGCAGTAAATATGGGGTTATGCTGTTGTTATGACACTTGGTTCGGCAAGATTAAGCATAACGTTATCACGTGATCTTCTCCAACCGAGAGAACACTGTGCTTTTATTAGCTTACAAGCTTAAATCGCTTTTTGACAAGTAAAATCGTCAGTGGTGACTAAACCATAATTTGTTAGCATGAAACACGTATTACGCCAGTTAGACGATGAAGGAGTCTATCTGTAAAACTTATTTGGGTCGGACGTTATATGTTCAGTGTGCTCTACATCAAAGCCGCTGTATTGCTCTGCTGTCGATGCTTATTAATCATAACATGTCAGTTGCGAGTGCAGTTTTGCTTCCTTAAAGAGTGACGAACATTACTGCATAATACAACGTTCAGTTTCCGTTAAAACAGCATCACACAAACTGCAGTCGTCGATTGATATGTGTGAAGTTGAATAACAATGTTTTAAATTGATGCTGGCACTCATATACGTATTTGAGACAACGACCCATTCTCTTTTTACTCTGCTTTATCAATAATTCATTTCCGGTAAGACTGCAGACGTGAATGCGACGCGACTAAACGCAACTCGGTGGCGTTCCCTTCTGAAGTGCTTAGAGCATTGTCGATACAGTCGTCAATTGTTGCACTAAGACACATCATTTAAATATTTCGACATTCTTTCAAAACGATTTCATGTAGAAGCTGGGATAATCAAAATCACTATGCGGGAAATGTTTTGCGTTCAATAGGCTCGTTGTGGGTCGGCGATCCACAAATTACAATGCCTCACGAACGCGAAAGATCTTTGTTGACATTTTACATTGTCTACTTCTGCTATATTTAAAACTATTTCAACAACATCATAATGACATAAAGATGCGGCTTCTTTTCAAATAGAGGAGCATTCGCACTGTATGGCTCGTGACCCCTTAATAATTGTCTGTGTGCGTGTTTAAGAACCAGCTAAGAGCATATTACATCGGTCAGTGACGGTTGCTTGGCTTTGTATCACCGCTATAAAGTCATGGCCATTGTGCTTAATTTTTCACCGTAATAATTGCAATTCAGCGTGTAATCTGTTTCGATTGAAAATTTCCTGCGTCAGACCGATATTTTCTAATCTGAAAGTGTATTAGTTTTGTAATATTGTTCAACGAAGATATGTGCATTGTAATTGTCTTCCAGTTCTTAACAATCATATTGTTTGAAAACAATTGAACTATTTATGCGGGATCTAATACGTCATAACGGGCCTGCGGTACACTGTAAAGTGAAATTTTAAACAATACAAATCATACACATAGAAAACCAATTGAAAATAGATCAAGGAGCACGAAATAATCAAATTGACCGGATGCTACTTGATCATCCTACCCCTGTGGCTCAAATAGATCATGATTTGTTTCACGTCCTTTGTAATTTAGCATTAAGAAGTGTTGTGCTCCTTAGGAGGATGTCAGACGTGTTAGTGGTCGAATCTAAGGTCAGTAGAGTAATCATGCTAAGCACGGTGTGGTAATATTATTTAACAAAAAAGCCTGATGGCATTGGAATAAGTTTTCGATATAGTGAGGTACCAGACATACAACGGTAATGCCACAATGTAGTCGTTGTTGTAAAGCAGAGCGGTTAAGATGCTGCACAAAATAGACATGTTAGTGGGGCTCGCCACTGTCTCACCGTACATATTTAGGAAAAGTTTAACACAAACGTCGGCTGATCGAACTACTGCATTCAATACCTCGTACAGAATCGACCAATATTTCAGAAATTACAAAATAATAGTGTGTAAACCCAGTCGAGCAATCATGCGAAACATATGCAGATGCTTACAAATGATACGATTCCGTAAAGTACAATATTTAGCCCATATTACGACACGCAAACATTAAGTAATGGTTGACTTATTGTGTACACTATTTGAGTCGGATGTTGATTGGCCTCATGACGGTGTTCATATGCAGTCAATACCCATAAACGTAACCCAAACCGACCAAGGAACTGCTAATTATAAATGAAATCATCCCGTTGGACCCATTAAAGTGGATGCTAGTAGGGTGGTATTGCTCTAGAATTCATGTATGTCAACGTTAATGTTGAATAAACGCGTCCTGTTAGAGTATTTAATTCAACTTCCAATGCATGCTGGTTTTCACACTGTGGTAACCGTTACTATGTGAGGATCTATAGAACATGTACTAAGCAACTGATTTTAAAGTCAATTATCGTTCCATTCATCAACATACGCTCTGTAGATTGAGCATCGCTTCAACCTACGGACCATTAATAATCATCGAATGATTGTCTTCAAGTCGAGCCCTTGGTGTCATAGTCATATACAAGTATCAACACAAATAATACAATTCTTTTTATTGCCAACTATATGCTTATTCATGATAGAAAGCGTGAACGAATCGTTGGCAGTTACACTTGACCAAAATAATTCATTTTCCTCATAAATGAAGCAGCATACAGCATCTAGGCGATAAAGACCGGATACGGTAGACACGAAGTTTAGACCACTGGAACAATGTTTTATTCTGCCTCTCGTTTCGCTGGTGTGGTTGCCTAACATGCTGCTGTGAACGTCATTTGTTGTACTAACTCACAATTTGCTGTTCATTATTACGAGCACTTTGTCGGATTCATATATCTAATAGGATAATGGCTCGTTGTGCTTCTACAGAGTGTCGTCTGGTCGTATGCTTGCTGGCATGTTATGATGAACAAACAAAATATATGCTTGGTTAAGCGTGATTTTGCAAGTAAGTGATATTGCTTTTCAATGTAGATAAAATACTTTGGTACACTGTTTAAGTGGGATGTCGATTGGCCTCATGACGGCGTTCATGTGCTATTGTATTGTTTCAGGCCAGTAGATTAATACCGCACCTTACTCATTTAGGTATGAATCGGGTAGGCTAAATACCTACTTTCTGAAAGTCAGTTCGTTACCACGTTGCACCTGCCTAGACACACAGCGCTCAATCAGGCTGATTTTTATTACACTACTGATCTATGTTATAGCTTCTAATTCCGTGGATTCAGGTTGACAAAATTGGCAACACATATCAGTGTATCAACTCGAGTCAACACATTCCTCTTCTCGTCGTTCTCTGACTTACGTTGTCAAGAAAGTAACGCACTCACTAATCAATACAAAGTATTTGGACATACATTCTACTCTTCTAGTGACTTGCAATGTGATTGAAAGCTGGAAAGATCACCATTTATTGACTTATTATCTTCTGGGTGCTTTATTTGCACATTTAATACGTAGATTTGAGTTAATCAACGGCTAACACCTGCAAATATCCTAAACCAATCTCGCCAATGTAAAGGTGTATTGGAGTACACAATATTCATTTCTCTGAGCTTTATTAACAAGTATAGATCTATAACATTTCACTTTGGATTATTCGATGCGTGCGTTAAACGTTTGCTATATTTTCTTACCACTTCTGCAGTTATTGCTGTCATCTTTAAAATTCCTGTTACAAAAGGCCAACCGATATACTTATTGAAACAACTTGTTGAAACACATGCAAATATTAAGCTTAATCTGCCGAGTCCCATACATTTTCTTTCCGAAAACAATCAGCCCTGGGATCTCTGCTCTGTGAAAATAGTTCCAAATGTATGCCCTGAACTGTTCCAATCCGTCTCGACAATTGTTTGTCTGAAAACTGAACTATACCAAAATATTATGCACAACAGTTGACATATTATTTTCATGATAGTAAGTGCAAATGAACATCAGTGTACCAATACTGTCATATCTGACAAACATGCTACACTACAAAACTAGTGAATAATAATAAGTACGAGACGGACGTTTTTGTGCATCCTACAGTTGGCATATACTCCGTCGGAGTAGAATATAACGGCAAATGACGCCCTCGGGACACTCTTCAGCATAATCATTTGCAGCAATTATAGCTGAAATCAATGTTACTATCGTATTGTGTGTTATACGGTTAACGTTTTATGTATATCATTTCGATGACTTATTGACGTTGTATTTTTTTCCATAATTTCAACCTGAATGCAAGTGATAAAATAATAACTAAGTGATTGCAGCATACATAATATATGTGAATTTGCAGCCATGAAAGATTGAACAATGGATCATACTCGTAAATGTCTGCGCCTCACGAAATTTATTGCCCAGTGTGACTATAAATGTCACTTACCAGTGTAATTGAGTAAGCACTTGTGTTATCCGATGGAACGATTTGCACTTGGTTGGCGTACATAACCGGCGTTGGTTACTCGTCTCTCAAATGATCATGTTACATGGATGTCCCATGGTTGTCCAATGGCTGTCCAATGGCTGTCCCATGTCGAATTTTAAAGATTAGCAATAATGCAGAACTAATCATGTGGCACTAGGCCGACTTTTCACTAGGCTAAGTAAAACTCACGGGTGGCAAATATAAGAGATACAGCAAATGTAAATTGTTAAATTGAGCTTATATCAGCTATTAAATGCAAACACTTAAAACCCCGAGTACCAATGAGAATGACCCAGATACATATAAGCATAAGTATAAGGAATAAGATAAGATTGAATGACTCTAACAAGTAAAGGTGAGTTCAACTGATATGGATAAAGAAGCAACGAGGTCTTTTAGATTAATCTACCACGTGTTCATGCGATTTAACACGGTCGCACATGATGCGACTATAAACCCCAATGCGCTTACAAGCGTGTACTTAAATTGCTGCACACGGCCAATTTATGTATCTGCTATTTGGCGAATGAAGCCACCGATTAAAAATCATGTATATGAATGTAAACAAATGTATGATGGTACCAATTAAAGCGATGCGATATTTAGGTCAGATTTATACAAGCACTCACAAATAATTATTGAGCGTTGTTGGTGGATTACAATACAGGAACCACCACCTCATCATTCCCCGAAAGCTCATCATATCTAAAATACGCTCTCAGTAGCTAAAAATCTATTCAGGTCAATAATTGAAATTGCAACACACTGTGCAGCTCGTTAGAATTGTGGACAGCACAATGGCATCGCTGTAATATCCCGGAGTGTTCTCGTAGCAGTGATCATCGTCAAAGGCAGAAGACACCATATGTATCGTGTATATGTTAGTATACGTAGCAGATGGCCCTTAAACCTGTAATCATTAAATATGCAGTTCATGCAGACGTACTCGATGGAACCAACTCTTGTGTGTACATAAGGGAACATATGTACATATAACAAATCATTCTTTAATAGCGCTTTGCATTGTCTTTTAAGCCATGAAAGTTCATATTCCATAATGCATTCGTTCCTAAATCTGCCACCCGATTTCTGTGTGATAGCTAATTATAGTCGGAACGAAGCATTTCTGTTGGTTTGTGTTGTTCCAAAAACAGCAAAAACGTTGCATTGCGGCAATATTTATGTAATAGCAACGTGCCATGTAAATTCTCTTGTTTGAGGAATAAAACAATTTTCTGTCATAGTCCATCGTTCAAGAGTTAACAATGGTGGCGAAGCGCGCCCTCTTATTTCTATGCACTTAATCGGTATGAACCTGTACGCATGACCTGCTGTGACAATCCTTAACGTTGTCTGAGTCAATCATGAAATTTCGTCTCTAAAGTTTTATACGCATATGACTTCACATGCTTCAGTATATGAAATTCAATTGGCAAGCAGACTCGCCTCTGTGCATCAATGACTTTCTACTCATGTAGACCCCATAACACTGATTATACCTACGATGAGTGGTATGATCACATCTTCGTACATCCTTTATGCCCAGTAATGTAATCATTAAACACCGCAATACTTGGATGTTTCATTTCTATACATCAATACGAGAAGCAAAAGCACTTACACAGAGGAGAGGAAGCGTAATTAGCCACGTTTTCAAAAAAGACATTGCATTCAATTTTGAACAAATTTCTTCATCATTGCCCTGTACCGTTAATAATTATGTGTGCGCACATTAGATCATATTACTACGCAATAACTTGCAATATATGCAATACAACGATTGTTAGTGCATTTGGACAGTCGTTCTCTGTAGCTTTTGGTCCTTTGCCATTAACCTCTCTTATCGACAATTAACTTTGGCTATTCCAAAATACTGACATCCGTGGAGTGATGAGAATATTTTTTTCTCTCTCAAGCGATATCTTTGGACAAAAGATCTACAGAGAGATTGCTGCATATACAAGAGCTGTGCGACGGCGCGGTCTAGTTCTAATTGAACGACAAATTTTTAAACGGAATAAGATGGCTGCAAAAGTCATTCTTCTTATTTACTGGTATGGTGGCTCGGAACATTTAGAAAGCGTTACAGTCCAAGGTGATACAAATATTGCATATAGGGCCTGAAAGAATTCCTAAATAACGAGACGGTGTGCCGTCCGAGTCTTATTGTATATATTTTCGAAAAGATGTATTATCATTAATATGGCTCATTCTGCTGAATGCGGGTGTAGTCCGTTAACTTTATGGTTTGTGTATCAGCAATTGCTTAAAATAATCGATCATCGTTTTGTTTATATAAAAATATATTCACACACAGGATGTAAGAAGATGTTATTAAAACGTGACGTATATTATTTGCGGTGCTTGAGTCACAATCGCAATATTGTTCACTCGTGTATTACTCTTAGCCATCACATCGGAGCAGCAAATGCCGTTATACCAGAGCCTTCACATCACGTCGATCAATATATTTGAGGGTCCTGTCAAATTGCATTACTTCCAATGTTCCGGCGGCAAATTGGCTCACACAATTACGTAATGTTCTGATCGAGGTCAGAGCTACTGCGTCTGGCACAGCGGCCTAATAATCGTGTCATACAACGGACGGTTTGTATGCTAAACAAAGCTCATTTGCTCAGCGGTATGAACTCACTTTTCGTTACATATTCGCTCTCGTGGTTTCATGCGGCTAGAATATATATAGGACCCATTTAACATACTTGAATCCAGTAAGATGAACATCGTTGGTTTAAGTCCGACCATAGCATTTTCGTTTGCTGCTGATATGTCATTCTGCTTAACTTTTTGGTTTATAGAAGTTTGAAAGCATCTTACAAACCCATTGTCGACAGGTTTTTGGCAGCAGTTGTTACACAATCATCGCCGCATAGCCACTCACAGTAAATGTGTCCAAATAATAGCACGACACACTCGGCGAATTGTAATGCCAGATCGTTGTATATTTTAACCTTTGCATCATTCTCGAAGATCATACGAAACGTTGCAGCTTCATCTGTCCAACTCGTGTGCATCTCTTGCCGGTGTGTTCTAGGTAATTGCATTTATGTGTTTAATGAAGCAATTCACATTCTGTGTGATAATATATAGTCTTGTCCATCTTGCCCAATTGACGAGATGCGCAGACACTGTTACATATTGATAATTAAAACCCAAGACGTTTCTCAAGCTGGATATTACTTCATCGTAATGCGCTTTACCCACTGATTAAAAGGAAGCAGGGACGTATCAATCTTTCTCGTCAGTTTCCTCGATGATCATGTTAGCATAGAATACGTAGTGTTCGAAAATTAATAGTCTGCACACTGCGGGGGTCAGCCAAAGTCGCAGTGTATGACAATTCATCAACAATTAATGATGGCCACATTCACTTCAATAAGCCAAATAAAAAAGAACTGAATATAGGAGTCTAGCATTATCATGATGAAGTGGTCTGGTCAGATATCTGCACAGTGTTAGTCAACGATTAGCTTGGTAGGTGATAGTTGATAACGCTGTCTTTCTTGAGCGATTGCCGTACCGTTTGCTATATCGCGCGTCAGAGAGTCGGTATGATGTGTTTATGTTTGCATTTACACCAGATGAGTAAAACCGAGGATGCTAAAAGAGAAAAGGGAATTTATTAAGTTGTTTCCAATAGGCGTTTAGTTGTTCATCCTATTACAAATATCTTCATAGTTTTTCCCACTTTTAATAATACCAGATAGGCATGTAATGTTAGGGCTTTATGTGTAGACATTCGCTTTTTTATCGGACTTTTGGAATAAATGGAACAAAGAAAGTGATATGTTTATGGCTGGTGTCTATATGGTCAGTCAATGTGGGTGTGGTGAAGGTATATTGATACATTGTCCACCAGTAAGTGAATCTGCCCCAGAAATGTAACAAAAATGTAACCACTTTACGGTTGGATTTAAATCACAAACATACATCCATCGTCTTTTGGGAAAATGAGTCACACGACGGTAGGAGTCGAATCGCTTATGTATGTGTGCTGAGTGGAGCTTTTGCCACCAACAAATATTTATGCATATAAACTCTATAGCAGACACACGGACATGCTAATAATAATCAATCGTTAAATACTTCAGATATTATTTCAGAACACCGACAACAAGTCTGTCCCTCACACATCCGAAAAAACCCTCCACAATTCCTCGATGCGACATATATGTTCTGCTTTTATGGCATTTATCTTGTTTATGTTTCAATAGAAGAAAATGAGTAGAATATCGGTTCAACAACCTTCTACTATGAATCATTCCACGTAAGGTTAAGGCAGTAGTTAGGGTGATTGCGACTCAGTATATTATGCATCATACCATGGTTATCCGCAACGGTTCTTAGATCAATGTTATTGCTTACGGTTAATTATTGTCACCGGGGAATAGTTATAGCATATATAACAAATATGACTAATATTAAGCACCCGGATTTGATCAATATCCGTATGTTTAGAATAGCTATGTAGTTGCCGTGATTGGGCACAGTTTGGTTGTAGATTGTCCCAGCTTTTCCTGTCAATTTTCAGTCGAGGGTCGTTGTTTGGTAATCTAAATCCTGGAACTAAGCGCTTTCCTTTTCATCCGATCACCGGATATCCGGATTGCAAAAGGAACAAGATTATTGCCGCACATTGTGCATCGTAAACATTCAGCTGATTGTGTCCTACTATTTTTGAACCTGCATACACGTATAATCACTCCCTTGATAAATTTCAGATGTCATAGTTGGAACACAGATCCGATTTGGAATGCAAACTATGGCAAAGCCTGGCAATCATGAATAGGTAGTGAGTGTCAGCAAATATTGACACCCTCTGTTCGACTGCAAGTATTGAGTTTGCCGACCAAAGTATATTTCGTGTTATTTTCCTTTATTTTGTATACTGCAATATGCGTCCGGTCTGAATATCAACCTATTGAAGTAATGCTGTTTGATTTTATTTATATCAACGCCAACAAATAGTTTTAGATGTTTTTAGTGCAGTGAGTTTCTCGATGGAACGGTTTAACCTTACACTTTCCCTCAGTACACAAAATTAACAAGACAAATTTTATTTTTTTGTATCCATCGGGCAAATTGCCAGTACTTATACAAAACATGAGAGCATAAATGCAGAGCATTGACATTTAATGTTTCAGTATCACCACAAGACGAAAGACCTTCAGTCAAAAACAAGAAAGAGCATCCAATGCCTAAATACCGTCAGGTTATAATCATCCGTCCCGTCCCATAATGTGTGTAGCATTACCGTTCATATTGCGACTATATACTGACAATAATGATCTGTTTATTCAACTATTCACACCATTACGTATCATATGAGTTCTTGCTTCATCATGAACATTAGTTAGATCTTTGACATTTATCGCCATGCAGCATTTTCAGAGCGAAAAAAATATAAACAAATATATTTCGCATAATACTGCATATCATAGTGTTATCACCCGTCTTCCGTTTTGCATTGACAAATTGAGTTAATGCCGAATCATTATATAAAAGCAATGATGTCGAACTATGCCGTTCAGGAGTGCAATTGTACATACATGACAATTACTCAACCATAATTATCAGAATCAAGAGTCCTAGTGCAAACATCATTTATGTTGATTATATCTTCAAGCAGATTGGTCGCTTAGGTAGTGGCTATAAATCAGATCAGGTTGCTAATGATCTTTAACAAAGGAATGAAACTCATATTTTGCATTACTGATTACAGAATGCCGAGTACCAAGACTCGCAGCAAAATGCTGCAATATTTGATTGGAATACAGAGGAGCAAATGTAACTGGGGTCCTATGTGAAAAGATGCTCAGATGGATTCTATCCATCAATTTGGCTTTTCAGCGTTTTCATGCAACTTCGATCGAGCCCCAGAAACTGCGGCCAAATATATTTATCCCGCACCACACGTTTAACATTTGTATGAAGTCTTCAATCGAGGCCAGCACTTTACACACCGCATCCCAACGCGTTGTTTGGCTGAAATGTCGTAAAGCGATGCGAAATTAAAGCATTTAAGTTACCGATGCTGCGTGCGGATGTGTCTCATAAGACGTATCTCAATCAAGCTTACGCGCTGTCACAACCACAACATGTAATTTATCCATTTAAGAACAACTATAGCCAATTAAACAGCAAAATGTTCAAGTGTTGTTTACACACAGTACGTTCTGTTTCGCAATGCCCTTTCAGCTGCAGGGTCAAGTGCTGAGTATATCGAATGCAGATTCATTAAAGGATGTTGTACATGGATCTTTATATATAGATTTGCTCTTTTACACAGAATGTCACGTAGCCAAGTACCATGTATGAGTTTTGCAGGGAACAATAAACGCAATATTAATAAGTTGATCACAAATGAATACAGTGCTGCTGCCAAACCATCACAGCTAATGCTACTCGGTTTTCACCATGTAACTGTATTATTTATAATGTAAGATTTAAATACAAGGTTAATGACTTTAACGTGAAATTCAACCAGCTGATTGTTTTACAGGCAAAGGTAGTCCAAATAATATGTACTAGCTCCATGGTAATCAACAATATGCCTCCATTTGTTGGTGTGGTAAATTGCATTACTTAGCGCCGATGCAGATAACACATGCTCAAGACATTGATTTTCATATCTAAAATTAGATGTAACTTCCATGCAAAAGCATACTACGCTTGAGCGCCTGCATTTCTAATCACAGTTTTTCAAAAACCCTATTCATATCATTTGCTGTGTTAAGTGATCTGAAGATTTTGAAGATACCTACGCCGTGAGGCGGAAAGTGCAAAACTACACCAAGGCAGCGGTCACATACTATAAATTACTGCAAAAAATTGTCGGCAACAATTATATTCAGTTGCTATTCATAGCAAATTGTTCGGCTTGTATTTTGCGACTAAGACATCCATGCATGTCCTATCTCTTTAAAAACAGAGCCACGCAAAATACTGCCTTCATAGAGCCACACGCACAGAAGCTCTTTATTTCGTACAATCCATACCCAAGCTCTCCGCCGCATGCAGTCAGAAATACAATCAATGCACAATACCTCAGCGGGGCTCCCAGGGGGAGGCCATTGTGTTAATTATTATTGTTGCTGATTCCTTCTGATGAGGCAATTTGTCTGTATTATACACAAAGGAACAACTGTACCATCTATGCACCACAACCATGACCGCAGGTTGCTCTTCTACATGGATGATCTCGCGGGGTGATGGGTATTTTATGTTGGCTACTTTAATTACTGCATCTTTTCACTCAAACTTGTCAGTTACCGATAACTGCTTAGACATTATCTGATCAAACAGCATTTAGCACCGGCATGAAATGATTTCTAGCCACTAAACAAACTGCCACCAGTCAACGCTAACAGTGGTTTGCTGAGATAAGTGGTAATATATACACAAAAGACAAAGATTTCTCTGCTTTGTTTTTAACGGTTGCAGTTACATCATGTTTCATGAATATCAAATGAAAGCTAAGCGATTGTAATTGTATTCAATTGTGTCTTGGCAGAATCATAGAATGAACGGGCAGCCATGGTACGGTTAGCAATCAAAAGCGAGAGACTATTAATATCGTGACAAAACTACTGTTTTGTTGCTTCAGTACGTGTAATTGAGTTGGAATTCAAACGTGCTAACAAATTCGCATAAGTAGCTTTTCTTCTCACGGTGAGCCCAAATTATTGATTAAATGATCTTATCTGGTATGCATAGTAATGTAAGAATTAAAACACGGGAGATTGGATTTTGCACTTCAATACATCAATACGTGAACCAAAAGCGATAACACCGAGGAGAGGAATCGTCGTGTGATCATCCGGAATTCATTCAAAAGCTAACCTATAATATAAACAATTATATTTGCACCCATAAAATCATAATACCAGACATTTGCATATAAGATTACGATTTATTGTTTGTACAACGTACAATTATTGCTAGCGCATCTTTGCAATTTAAATGGTCTCCATTGAAACATATAATCTTTCATTGCCTTTAAATTCGCTATTTGCATCTACGATACGTAGTGCACTTAAATAGCCATGTGCTGTATTGTACTCTTACAAACAAGTGACTTAGATATCGCCATGCTGGCAAGCAAATGACACCGCCAAATCAATGAAAATAGCAATATTCATTATTTGTGTGAGCTGGTGACATGCGAGGATTGTGCTATAAACGCTGTCTAGACCTATCCAGTGCCATGTGCCTGTGTTTGCTTTGAAATTGTAGAACATTTATGTCCCAAGCGTTATCCTTGGACTTCCAAGTGATCTACATATTTCATAAGTACGATTGTCACTCTGAACAAGGAAAAGTTATTGTCAAAAGAGATACACATCACATTAAAGACCAAAAAGCATACATGAATATCAAAATGAACAGTCATCCTCTGAATGCCATTCAAGTAGTTTATATTTCTTACAGGTCATTCGCATTTGAAAGAGCGTAATGTAAACCGAATATTAAAATTAGTCAGAAAAAAAAAAAGAATTATCTTTTGCAAATATATAATATTAGCTGTGTACTGACCGCTATTACGCTCCCTTCATTCACGACGATGAGATTTGCATTACCTGTGTACTGAACGTGAATGAGATTGTCTTCCTACCTAAATTCACCCCATGAATCTAGTAAGTTTTACTGTTTTATTGATTCACATATTATTGAAATGATGACCTCAAGTTTAGTTTAACTGATGCCAATAACAATAATTCTAACAATTGTGACTTGTTTTATGATCATGTTAAGTGGCTCCTTCTGCTGACGTTGTCAATGCACTTTATAATTTCTATATAAGCATTTGTCCCAAATAATAGATCATCGTTTGGCTTGTATAAAGATAAATTCACACACAGAATTTAATGATATGTTGTTAAAACATAATGCATGAGGGCGAAATGCCAATGTTTACGTCTGACAGATGGCGCCAAAACCGTTTACTAAAATGGCGAATACGCTTATAAGTACATTAGAAAAAGCAATGGTAATCCGTAGCTCTGTACAACAAATCTGTAGCCACCTAGTAACACTAATGTGGTATCTGGGTATCGTGGTCGTTTGACTAGTGATCGGTTAGTGTGACTGAGCGGCTGAACTGAAGCTGAAGCTCGTTAACCACGGTTAACTACTGGTATTTCAAACAATTGTCGTACATGAAATGTCTTCCCTCAACAATAACGTTCATTGTCACATGAATGATATTCAATCTATAAACGTTGGAATCATATTGACCAAATGAGAATCACATGGAACCAAGGCGTGTAAAATGGTCATGGCTGAACGATCGCATTTGTTTATATTCGCTCGTGTATTGGAAATGCCATGCGGTATGGAAAGCTGGACTTATTACAATCCCAAAATATACCTTCTGGTTAAGACCGTGGTTTCGTTCGTGGGGACACTTACATTTTACGACATGAGCGAACTGATAACACAACACAATCTGGCTAATTGTTCCCTTGTTAAAAAGAGTCCGTTGATACGGTATGATTTCATTTCTTACTTGAACCTTTACACATCACAGATCCAGAAAACAGTAAGATTCTACAAAAAGTTTTAATGCATCTGCATCTCGAATTCCCAAGCCAAAGTGTTGGAGATGGCGCTACTATTTTTGCCCAATGATCATCGATAAAAATGTAAGTAGGGGTACAAATGGTCGATGAACAATACCAATTGGTCGGATATATATATATATATATATATATATATATATATATATATATATATATATATATATATATATATATATATATATATATATATATATATATATATATATATATATATATATAAATATATATATATATATATATATATATATATATATATATATATATATATTCAATTTGTAGGCCAACGGCTTTTCTATTTCCGTATCTTTATCAGCAAATTGCAATACCAATGTCATTTCCTCCACTCTTCTATGATCTAGCCCACATATCAAGTTGGCTAAATGAGTTCGGTATCCGTCAATCAACGTTCTGCTGCGAACCATGCCACGCGAGGCAAAACCAGTAGCAAGGAAGATTTATTGCCTTATAACATTATTTTCCTCCGTGGCTATTAGATCACTTCTCCTGCTTACTCGTTATTACTGTCAGGGGAGGAATGTTATAACGTGTACAACGCATGATCAAATGTGCCGAATGTATTAGTATTTGGTTCTGATACACTGCCAGATGTGGGGAATACCTATGTAGCTGTCGTGGTTGAGCGCAACATCTTTGTAGATTGCCCCTGCATTTCCTGTCAATTGTCTGTCGCGGGTCATTGCATTGAAGCATAAATGCTGAAAATGAGCGATTCATTTTCTCGTGCGATGAACTATACTAAAAGGATTGGCAATATATCCGTAATGTGGACATTGTATATCCATAACACGGAGTGAGCTTCATATATAACTGTTTGCCATAACTCGCTCACCCGATATACGGTCGTCATAACAAGCAAGACTATTAAAGGACATTGTGCTTCGAAGACGTTGAACTATTTGTTGTATTCTATTTCTTTAAACATATATCAACGATACGTTTCTGTATCATATTTCTTTGAACATAATGCACCGTACAAGTACTGCTTTGATTGGATTCAGACTTCATTGTTTAATTGCACACTCGATTGAGCTAGCCAAAACAATCAATGGCCTAGATGAGCATTACGCTAAGCTATCAGAGGGAGGTATTGTGTTTGTGATCTTATTTTGTCTCAAGGGCATAAGCTATTAT
>CM067343.1:39594857-39694857 GCA_034190875.2 Urechis unicinctus
TGCATGTTACCGTTATTATGCTGGTTAAACGCAAACAGATAATGTAACAATGCTGGCGCGATTGCGCATGATATTTTTGTGAACATGTTCATTTTAAAATGTTATCCTTGGAACAGCCATCTATTTACAAATCTGTCAGCCAAAGTGAGAAGAAGGTGCATGTTGCTAAGATATCTACCCTCGGAATAGCTGTCATTCTCTCTATCAATATTGGTTAAATGTAGCTTTGCATGTACAAGGGCGTATGTGGGTGTGTGCTTGTCTTGTTTATCACCGCGAGTTTATATCAATCTTCCCCTCCTCGGTACAGATTAACATTCTTGCACACGATACAGAATAGTTTAGAGCTTAGCTACATGGTTCACTCGCTAGAAAACATGTGAATATAACACATGTTTATGCATAATTCTTGTTATAATGACGATTTTAGAACCACGTGGACATTTCCTGTTAATTTAGTGGCGCTGTCTCAGTGACCGATTAGATACTTGTGTTATCAGCCGCCTTCCAGTTTGTATTGACACATTGTTTTCAAACAGAGTTTGATAGCTATAATGGTCGCTCTTATGGTCATATAGTTTACGAAAGCAATGATGCTGAACTATGACTGAAAGATTGCGCATTTCACACATGTGACAGTTACTCATACATAAATATCAGAAACATTAGTCCTTGTGCAAACACCATTTATGGTAATTAGATCTTCTAGTTTGTCGGTCGCTTGAATAGTGCGCCTTATGATCAACATATCTACATTGATCGAATCAGGTTATTAAAGATCCTCAACGTCGTCCATGGCAAGTTCTTGCTGCAATATTTGATTGGGGTACCGAAGAACAAACAAGACTCTGTCCTAGCAGTCGATATGATCAGATAAACCCTACTCAGCAATTGGGCTTATCGGCCTTGAAACCATTAAGGGTCAGCTTATATTACGCTAAAGAAACTATGGTATAATATGTTGATCCTCGACCATAACTTTAATATCTGTATGAAGACTTCATTCGCGATAATGTAGACTTTGCCAACAACATCAAATATGGTATTCTGGATTGCTGTGTAGGTTGAATGTCGTAAACAAAACTATTATGGCTGTTATGGCGAATTAACTTTCGTATTAACTTGAACAAAACACATGACCTTCGTTCAGAATTTGATAATGTAGTGGCAGAATGAACGCACATAAATCAGTACTTAAACGTATTATTTTGTATTACCCATGTAATAGCCTGTTATTCACGATTCCAATGTGATGTGTTGTATAAGTCACATTAATGTGGTATTTTGAAAGTGGTAGACATATATCACAAAAAACTATTCCAAAATCTCATTCTGGCATGCGAACATCAACGTCAATTTATTCACGCCGACGCTGGTTTCGGGGTACGGTTGTTACTACTGAAAAACTGCATGTGAGCTTAGAATTGAGTCCATTTACATCGCGTCAAAGGACGTTTTTAATTGAATGAAATGACGATGTCGATTACCAATGCTAGTTAATGCACACGGCCTCTTTGAAATGCCGAATAATTGCATAATTTGAAATATCCGATCCAATAGCAGATTCTTATATACTACCGCAATTGGAGTTTATTTATAACGAACACTGATTCTGTTGGTGTTTCATATACTTATTGTAGGTCACACAGACCAGTGAATGGCTTCACTGAAACGCGAAGTCATAAATTTATTTAGCCCACACATTTTTGCAATGAAGCTACGGTGTACAGTCACTTGAACGGTAAGCTAATGCTTCCTTAAAGACAAATACAACGACAGTTATTTCGTATCGGAATATATTAACCTGAATGCGGAACGGGATCATGCCGACGCATGTTTTCTAGTTTGAGTTGATATTTGTCAATGAGCATCTAAGAGCAAAAGTACAAAGTCGATAATACCATAATCTATCAGTTAACTTGACTTTATCTACTTTGACGAATTCGAAACAATGATCTAAAAAAACGAGATTTATACAATTTTATTGACAATCTTCTTTAAGAGAGATGACACGAGTGAATTTAATTAGACAAGTTTCTGTACATTCTGCTTGTCCAGTCATTACATCCCTCTAACACGCCTTTAATTTCTGCTAAAACATCGTATGCTACGAACTGCATGCTCTTGAAAAGGATTAACCTAAAAGTGTGAAGCTTACTTCTTGAAACACATCTTGTGGATTGCATGAATAATTGCATATCATCTTCTTAAGACATGATACCTTTCTATTCCGCTACAAGTACAGGGAGAAGATACACCATCATTTATTAGCTTCTTCAAAAGGTTTTAGTATAATTATTTATGAGTATTTAACTCGAAAAGGGATTGCGGACAGAGGAGCAATAGATGTGGAAGCATAGAATATAACGAAAGAGCATACCGTAGTGTTGTCTAAATAAGTAACTAAAATATTTACAACATTTCCACAGAGCGAAGAAGACGATTTCAAGTGGGGCTGAGCCTCATGCAGTTAAGTTGCTGCTAAGATAATTATGCCATTGTTCAGGTAAAGTAGCAACTGGTGATTGCTTGGTGGTTTGAGTTTGATAAAATACTCTCTGTTCTAATCGTGTGTTTATTATATATGATGACAGCATGGTAAACATAGTGGGTCGGATTTGCCATGTGAATAGAGTAACGGTTTACGTCATCTCATGTAACCGTTATATTAATTTAACTTCATAAATAACAATAACGACACAAAGACTAAAATGCAATGGAAGCAGACACCAAACCATTAAGTCTTTTATTTACTTCGTGATATTATTCCAAATATTGAGAGTGTCCAAGAATTATAAAATTTGCAGACAAACGACAAGATGCAAGGCGCTAGTTACAGTAGACTAGTAACCAACAGTACTCAACTAGGAGTGGAAACAGTTGTTCATATTTGATGATGTATCATAATGCAGTTAGCGTTTTGTAATCGTCTCTCGCTCGGGCGTTTGTATTGCATTTACTTCATTGTATCGCCCACGGAAAAGTGTCCAGGTCTGAAAATGTGTCAATTGTTCAGTGTGGTCATGTTCGTAGTTTTTAGTGCAGTAACACTGCTGCAAATGCTGTAGAATATACGTTGAATAATTGAAACACAAGACTACTATACTTAATACGTGGTATGTTGAACAGTCTGATTGAATCAGGTACGTACGCGTCGCATCATGGTGCGGGAAGACAAACGCCTTAATCTGGACAGTAATTATAATTACTTCGCTTTAGCCAGTTTGCAAGTTTGTTTAATTTCTAGTCTTATGAGCACACAACAACAAACATACTCTTCTCTAAAACAAAATAAATCGTCTTCGCAGCTCTATCTGTATGAACTGATAGATTTTATTTATATGTTTATGAATACTGTCGTTTTTCGCAGACTCAGGTTAAGTCTATTTAATGTAGGTAATTTATAAACACGACCCGAGGTGCACAGCCACAAATAAGCAACTTTTGTTTTCGTGACGGTGGTGCTAGAGTTACGATTTTAGTCATAATGATCGACCGTGCGCAATCAAGTTTCGAATGATGGTATGGAATTTTCAAAGTTTTAAAATAAAAACTGACTGATGGACATAACGAAATATATTATATGGCAAACTGAGGTAAGTTTGCAATTTATGGACATACTAAATTTGGTTTTAATATAGATCATTTCCCGATCTATGTCATCTATGTTGTGTTTGGCTGATGAGGTGGAAAGAAGCTCTAGGGATCCTTAACTTGGTTTTAGATATGTTACAACAACCTGTCGCAAACTTCTGAAAAACTTTGATTCGTTGATACGTTTATAGCATTAAGATTTGCTGTGATGCCATTTAATCATATATTTAACTGTTAGGACCAATGTCTTTATTAGCTTTGTATCAGCAAATTATCGTTGAAATATTTACGGATGTTTTATATATTGTGTTTTGCAACTTTAAACGAATTTGCTAAAACTAAGACTAATCAAGGTAGTTGGTATTAAGGTCGCTGATACCTTGAATGGCTAGATTATAATATAGTAGAATATAAAGTAACGAATACCCCAAAGCGTCTGCTGGTTTATTTTAGAAGGAAAATTACGGGCTGCCAGCAAACGAAACGTTTCTGGCGGAATTTAACAACTTCTAATATCTCTCCATATACAAAACCGGACCGGAATATGTATCGCTTGTCGGAGAGGTTAATATATAGCTGACGCACCTATCTAATGCAGGTTCGATTCTCACCTACGATTCTGTATAGGCAGCTTTCTTTTTTGTATTGGCGTTATAGGAACCTCTGTACTTTTCCGCTGTTAATAACACGATACTCAATAGAGGTAGACGTGTTTATTTTGCCGAATGAAGACACCTATGAAGTGAATTGAATGCCATGATTATTGCTCGCTCTCAAGGAACGTTTCTTGGATTCCTCAAAGATTCCTCACAACAACGTGTTCATGAGAGGCATAAACATTACGGTTTAATGGTTCGTTCTTCTGGTCGGAATGTGCACGTTCGCAGTCGAAGAACAAATTATATCTGTTCGCAAGCTTTCAAATCAAACTAGCTGGGATATCGTCCGACGAATAAAATAAATAATTTACTCAGACTTGAGTTCCTTCCATGTCTGTATAAAGTGCAATAATGAGGCATTGAATATTTTTCAAATGATTATATTCTAGTATAGGCGGAGGGAATATGGTGATACATTATTAATAAACATTACTCTGAGCAGATAGATAAAAATATAGATGATATTTGTCTTCGTTTAATTGCATTTGCATATCAGCGGTTATTATGCGGTGATTTCGATATATATGCCGCTGTATCAGCTTCACATGATGCATATTCAATTTTATTGTCATGTGAAATACATCCATATCCATTCAGCGGGTTGTTCACAACTACTGCTATGAAATAATGCAATTTGAATTAGATTGACGCGTGCTCAGATAAATTCCAAATTTCAAATTCCATATGTAACTTGCCCGTTCTGCTTATTGATTGTTTTGGTTCGGTGTTCATAGTGTCGATTTAGAATTGATACATAGTTATATAAATCAATGTTACTGAAATGAACTATGCCAGTTTAAACGTAGAACTAACCATGATAACATATTCATTGTAAACGCGTGAGATTGTTTACATGTTCATTAGGCATTGTTAAAGCCAGGGAGAAGTAAAATCTTCTATTCTTCTGACTTAATGCATTGAATCCCCACACATGTATCGAGTTATTTGAACGGTGTAGTTGTAACGGTAAATACATGAAGTCATCTCATTCTCTGATAATTCTCCACTATAGGCTGTCGTGATCTAATCTATCAGTCCAATAAAAACATAACGTTTCCATTCACCAGCGAAACATGTCATTTACTATTCACCATTTGATTATCACACAATACAACTTGGCACTTGAAAAACTGAAATACGCTTAATCGCGACTGCATGTCGAGATTTGTCTATGTCTTAAGCTACTTCAAAGATATCACAGGGAGAATTTGACGTCGATGCTTCATGACCAACATCCCCCCTCTACTCACGCATGTAGATGCACAAAGAACCATTAGTGTTCCTTGTAAGTTTTGCAGTACGCAATATCCGTTGATTATATCACTTCAACGGTCGAGAATGAAATTAATTCTTCTGTAGATGCAATTGGAACGAGGTTCTGCTTCATAATTCATTGTCTTGATTATCTATTATGGACAGTATATGTTATATGCCTTAATATTGAGTAATTTGTAGGAGCTTCAACTACACTAGTTAAGATTCCTGGCGATTTATGCCAGTACAAAGTTTTGGGGCTTGGCACTGGAAATCACAAATGTTCTTTATAGCCGTCTGATTTGTGTAATATACATTTCTTTCTCGTTCACATGAAATGTGAGAGCTTTTCAGAGTCAAGAAAAAGTGATGATTTCTAAGGCTGAACGTGTGAATGAGAAGTAAGGAGCTGACATATTATTAGCGAATGGCTCTCTTAGCATCGCTTGATTTGTTTTTTTATGGGAATTTATGCTTATTTACTCGCTTGACACGTAATGTTTGCAATCATGTATATTAATTGAAGCAAAAGTATCTAAGCTAAGAACCATACCTTAATTGCATCTCGATGTTCTGTCTTATTTTTCACATATTGTCAGCAACGTTCCACAATATCAAGTGTTATAAAGCGTACATTGAGCATAGGTTGATATACAGATGCGTAATTTAAAATGTAAAGCAGGGACGGAATGTAATAAGTGGGAAAATGCCGTGCATCAGAAAGTATGTCAACCTATGTTTTCATATTTGTGCGTCACAGCGTCTACTATTCGGAGCTACCGACACGTTACCTACCAGCTGTTCTCGCGTAGAACAATACATGCATTAGTGTCAGTAATCTAGCGAACAATATAATCGAGTTTGTTTATATATTGACGTGTGGTGACAGTTTGATAAGACAACGTGTGTATTTTCATTCAATGAAACAAATGTTTGCCTTTGCAAATTCCTTGAGAGAGTGTGTCAGTGTGAACAATGCACCAGGAATGTATCTCAGTTGATTTTTTCGCATTAAAACGCAAATGGGGAAGAATTATAATCCATGAGCACAGACAAGATATCTACCCTCTATCACTAATGTAATGTATTCAGTTGGTAATCAGTAACATGAAATCCTTTCCTCTGAGTGCGGCTGTTTCGTTTTTATCTGGCGAAAAGGCGCCAATTTGATACACAAGTTCCTGGACTAGAAGCGCTAGTACGATATATATGGTTTGAAACGACTAACGAAAAAAACCAGGATTATACAAAAAAAGGGTCAGCTTGATAAATCTAAATTGAATCAAACACAGTCCGATTGTATCAAATACATTATGTTAAAGCATCATTTGTAGCCTGTTTGTTCACATTTCACAAGTCAGTATCTCGGATCGGATGAAACGAATCAATACTATTTCCCACATTTGCTAACGTTAGCCGCATAAACTTGCTATCAAATCATTGGTTATGATGTAGGTGCACAGACTGGAAATGATACTCACTGTAATAGTACCATGTGAATGGCATCATCCAATCAACAGTTACTGAAGCTAGCAACCTGAAATAATATTCAAACCTAGGGTAATGATATAGGTATATATATTAAGAGCTTTCACATATTTTATATAAATTAACAAGGAAATATATTCCTTATGAATTCACGATAGCAACATAAAAACACCGAGTGGTGTCAAATGTAAGTTCCTTTATTTTTTATCTCTCTATATTAAAGAACAACGCAGCATGTATTGGTTGAAGTGTAAACAAGAGATATAAATTGTCAGAAAGCGGAAAAGGAAAGGGACTATTGACTGCTTTAATGTTTAATACAGAGACGTCATGCCATATGTAGGGTGCTAAGATGTAGGATGATCAAGAATAAATCAGCAGTCATTGCAATGCGTCCATATCAGCCAAGAAATAACATACAACCGTATATTTGGTTTTGCTTGATTGTTCAACAATACCCCGAAGGAGCAGCGCGCAGACTGTACCGTGCTCATTTTGTATTTAATAGATTGCGTTCCACTTGTGTCGTTAGATACATCGGGTATTGTTTTGGATTAGCTATACATTATAGTACTAACACGACACACAACTATTTCAAGGTATAGTATAATTCATATTTATGTCACTGTCACGCAAATCACGTCAATCCTGGTACTATTAGTAAAGCTAAAATAAAATATACTAGAAGATGATTATGGAAAATCTGACAATTTTCAAGGCCGTAAGACAATGCCTGCCATTTGTTATTTATTGCTTCTACCTCTTGCTCCCAACTACTTAGTCACCAATATATGCACCACATGCTTGTTTGAGTACCGTAAACCATTGTGATTGAGTCACAGACAATTATAATGCAGTTGTGGTATTCAATTGAGCCGCGAAAATCTCAACCAAGTGAGACAAAGCACAACATTCAACACAGGCAGCCTTTGTCTTTCGCGCTTTCGACAAAGGTCCATAAAGTTAAGTGTTTATTTCTGATTTTCAAGAAGATATCAAATTCGTAATTGTTTGTGCCAAAAGTATAACAGCTGCAAACGCACATTGTAAACTTTTTGCCACCTGACCATATTCGGCCATATAAGATAGTAACCATGTCGGCAGTATATTTGACGAGAGAACATCAGGGTTGATATCTTAATGTCAGATACGAAAGCGTCAATGATCAGCCTATTTGCAATGACGCTACATTGGTGATGAGGGAAGAATGTTTGTTAACTATTGAGAGGAAAAACATTATATCAGTATTCCCGATGTGAATACCAATTACTCAAGTATGTATTGCATGTCAAGCGTCAATACGGTAAATTTATATTCCCTTTTCTTTTACAAAAACTCACACCAGGGTCCTTCACATCCGATATGAAAATATGTAGCAGCTCGTAGGATTTTTGAATGTAATCGCTAGTGGCGGAACAAATTGGCGTTATAGCAGCCCGACATGGTAGCTTGTGTTGCTATCATGAGCGGTTCTGAATTAAACGGATTATTGTTATGGGAGCAAAAGATGTATGATAGCATACAAACCTAGACACACTAGCCAAAAAATCTGTGTTGCCTATATATCGCTTGTCTCATACCGTAACTTTGCAACACAACAAGTTATCGAAAGCTACTTATGTACGCCGTCTGTTTTACTAGCTGCCTTATGTAGTGCCGTAAATAGAATCAGAGATAATGTTGCGATTTTCATCGATAAAGTTTTCAGAAAACTTGAATTTGTAAGGCATTGTCCCTTTATATGCTTTATTCCGAGCACTCTTGACGCAGAATCACATATTCCTCGCTGCACCTTGTCCGTAGTCCTGGGATGGTTCATCGAGCGCATAAGAATTCATTAGCGATTTAGTTTCCCACTGCTATGGTTATGAGTAATGCAGTTTGAGCAGCGTGGGCCCACCATTTACTTAGTGATGAAGGAATATATTCTTTGTGTAGCAGCTTGGCTGACATTGCTTCTAATTGACTTATGGTTCAGGGCCTCACTAGGTTACGCCTGTTTTAGAAGAAACCAAATTTACAAAATTGCTCTGCATTGTTGTGATTTTTTATTAGCAAATGCTGTATGGAAAAACATATTGCAGATTTAATGGTCATGAGGTCATTATAGATGCCTACTGCAATAAAAGATTGCATTTGAGGGGGGATGTACATAAGTTCGAGCATGGTTTTACTGTTGCTTAGTGTTTTAACCTGTACAAAGAAGCATTTATTCATCGTGATGGACATGGAAAATGATGTAGAGCTGAGGTGAATCATAATTGACACCACGGCAATTTAGCGTCATATTTTCTGCATCCCTTTAACGCAATTTTGCAACCATGATTAATAGCTCTGATATTGTGGCGTACCTACTTCTTCAACACAGCGTTCTTCACTCTTTTCGCCTTTCTAATCTCACCCTCTTCAGACAGAAGGATAGATTGCAACTTGAGGCGCTGACCCACATACTCATTGATAGGCACAAATCCGAACTCATCCTTCATCTATCGGTGTGCGGGTTTTTGATCGATGGAAACATTCTATGCTTTTACACATCTAGCCTTGATTTCACTCTTCATTTGGATAAATTTGTGACCTCAGCTTAGACGAGTTTTAACTCATGGTCTACGATATTGCCATCTTCAAGGGCTGTCGATACAACGTGAGCAATGATATTCAATTCACTCTGCGCAAGATCACGGATCTGATCATGTTTTTCCCCTTGATTGTTAGTCGCTAACTGACAAATTTTTCAGCAATTCCAATAGCCAAAAGCGGCCCCAGTGGAAGTAACCACAGTGTTAATAGGAATGGTAACTGCTGTAGACATTACACTTACGCCAAGACACATGCCAACAGAAACTGAATCAGTCTTTAATGCCTCTACTGAGTTAAATGCACGCCTATATTTCGTGCACACAGCGCAATATTTGTTTCTCGAGATATTGCTTCTTTAGGCTGATCTCGTTCAACCGATAGGAGGGCCCTGGATTCTCATTGAGCAGTTCAGGATATAACGAGGCCGTCGGAACGGTTGGTTTTTGTTTTATAGTGAGTATAAAAGTTTGCAAGTCAAGTTGTATTATGAGTGATACTACAGAACAAGTCGCAGCTCTGTTTGGAGTTGTTGTATAAAAGTTAAAAACGGTGCCTTGTTCCAGCTGTAAAGATGGTCTAAATATATTACAACAGCCCGACGGTCAGCAGGCTTTATTTATAATAAGAGGAACAACTGTTATACAATCAGTGTCAGCACTCACACCAGAGGACAACTCCATACAAAAGAACTCGTTAGGTTCGACCCCTGGCCCCATCATCAAACGACTAAACATATCCTCTGCTTCTGCCTAAATAGTAATGCGGATATTAGTCCGTGTGGCTACTTATTGTCTCATGTCCCTGTGCTGCAGTTTGTCATCAACTTACTTTTATTAACACCTTCATTTGGTGATGTAGGGGCTCCCAACCGAGGGATTTTATTATCTCTCATTTCTCTAGTCGTAGTACAGCCATCTATAGCCATTTTTAAAGAATCACCAATAGATAGAGGTATAGATATAGGTTGTTGTTGCATATTCAGAGAAGTCGGACTGAATTATCTCTGCTTTTTGTCTAGAACCATAGATACTCATTTCAAATGCTAACAGGCAAGTGGGTAATCTAATAGCCTTCTTTTACTACCGCGTAACTGAGCCTTTAACTCGTGTACAAGGTGGTAACACACTGTCATGTGTGTAAAAAATGACATAGACTCGGTCCGTGACAACTGTCACATAACAGGAATGCACAGAATACCAGCAAACGACGCATGCAACCTAAGGCTGCGGTTAAATGTTTAAACACACAACTATACCAGTTGTCTCCCACAACCTACGGGGCTATGACTCTAACCTCTTGCGGCAGGTCATACGTAAGATGGATGGGCAGATCAACTGCATACCAAACAATATGAAGAAGTACCAGTCAACTCCTACATAAGCCCGAGTCTGTCATAGGTCGAACTGCCTAAGAGCACGGATCATGAGCTATAATTACTCACCGACTACGACAAACACCTGTTCATTACGAAGAGCCTGCCTGGTCAAATCATTAATTAACAATGTGTGCATTGCTGTTTGCATATATACCTACACAATTTGCAAACGTGTCATATTTTGTATGTTGTCGTTCGTTACAATTCGCTGCTTTGAATTCCAACTGACTGGGAAACGGGAACCTTGTAGATGGAGTTAGCTGATTAAAATACAGTGACATTCATCAAGAATGGAAATACCTCATTTATGATTGATGACGCCACGAGATCTGGTCAATTCACCCGTAACGAGCTAACTTCATCCCGGGGGAAGTAAATGGCGTCATTAGCGACGAATAAGCACTAAGCCCAGGAATACTCCCATTTAATGCAATGCATTATCTTCTTTCACACAAGAGTAATTGCTCGGCCTCTACAAATGGGAGAACAAAAGTTTGATTAGCGAAACATGCATGGTGATCTACGTCACGGCCCTCATTTACCCACCGAAGTCCATTCACATAACACAACTAGCACGGTACACGCGCAAAATAACCGCATTACCTTTCTTCATCAATGTAAATGTCGAGAATAGCATAGATTATTCCCGACTGAAACTTGACGATCGCAATAAATTCTCACCAGCGTAGCTCCCCAGAGTAACCGTCTGCCCAATATTTCTGTTCACCATAATCACCCCACAGAGTGAGGTGCAACCTTTCAAGATGTCATTATAAGTATTAAATCAGTTTTAAAAAATCGACTCTGAAATACATCTGTTGCCAGTAATATTCGGGAACAAGATGAGGTTAGCACTTCAAGAATTATGACGTAGGCATCTTCTAGAAATATAAAAACTTCTTCAACAGCATCATTCAACGCAGCACAAACGGGGCAAATTGATTGTTTTCACACGGCTACCGTAAAAGCAGAACCTGCAAGTTTGAATGCATCTTGGCATCGGGCGTGTCATGAAATGATACTATAGAAAAGTCTCAAATACAGATCGAACAGCCTCTGAGACGAGTCTCTTTGTTGTTAATATGTGATATTGCGGTCCTATAAAACCTGGTAATAAGCGTTTTGTTTCATATACAATTATCCATGTTAAACTGTTTACGCGTATGTGATAATAACGCAGCACTTACACAGGGCATACTGGTCTCGGAGCAAATGAAACTTACTGCAACAACAAAGAGCACAACGCGAGAACATGGTGCTATGTTGACCGGATATGTTGCCAAACGATTGCGAATACTGCAAGTTTGTTCTATTGGCACTCCAAGCAGTGTTGCAATGAACTACACAGGGTATAGAACGCTGCAAAACCTCATCCCGAGTGCCTCATTGGTGCTTTACTAAACGCGACTTGCATGTGTCGCAGAATACGTAATAAAACAACGATCCCACTTGCCATAATACCCTTGGCTATCTAGTGCCCATAGTTGTGCACCATTCTTAGAGTCAAGGCCCCCATACGTTATAGTTTTAGAAGCGGAACGATACCATTACGTGTATGCTTATTGCCCAATTGAACATACAGGTGCTCATCAATTCTCCAGAGATTAAAGCTTTACAACATTGAAGACTTTCTTCGGGATAATGGCTGACATACAAATGTATGTAACAACGACATTCAACCATATATATGTCGGTCATCTGGCATCTCAAAAGTGAACCAACGAAGTCCGCTCTTAAGTGAATGGCGAACACTAAAGCCGATACCAATAAGTATTGGCTGGTTGCAAAAAGCTGCGCCCGAGTCTTATGCAGATACATTTATCATAAAGAAATACGTAGACCATGCAATCATCACACCGACAAAACAAATGCTCTCAAATCATTTAATGCAATTGTCACAGGCATAGGAAAGTCTTAATGTTGTTGTTTGTTTCAACAGCACGCGTTATTGCCGTTTAAAATAGCTTGCAACTAGGTAGAAGAAAGGTTAATATCGTCATACAAAATGTATGGCTCGGTCGAGTTTACCCTCTTAATATCGTATGTTTAATTTAATGGTATATTGCAATGAATAAAAATACAATGAACATTTATCCCATGTTTTCACCTATTGTCATTGTATTAATTGTTTTACAACAGGTACAACATATATACATGCTTCGGTCATAGGTACTATAAATGTATTTATGGAGGGGCTTTGGGACTACGTGACAACATATTCAACCTTGCACGACTTGTGCTTTGTTAATCAACATCTATGAGGCATTTGTGGTCATTGAGATAGGCTAGAACGATATTATGGAACAAGGGTTGGGCAACAAAGGCCTTTGTCAGTTTACGTGACACAGCATTCCTGGACCGACTTGACTTAGAATTGACTTGATTGCTAACGGATGTACGACCGTACTCAACGGATCTTTGATACACATAGTCAAGCAGAGCTCCGTGGCATTTACTGTGGGCATTGGAACTGATAAAAACTGTGTTACAATGACTTTGAATTGTACACACGTGACGATCATTGTCAGGCCATTCTTTTAACATTAGTTACAAAAGTTCTCTCAACGATTAATATTTCATTTTAACAAGACAGGAAGGTATGGAGCATCAGTAAAACCTGGCTTGGCAGCAAATTACTGAGACCAATAGCTCGTCCTACTGTGCTGTATAACGACACGTTTTGCGGTGCTCTGTTGGTTTGCTGCTGTTTTCCGACAGGAATATATGCATCATACATTTCGCTACTAAGAATATCTAATATGTGAAAGTCAAAACGAATGGAAGGCCAACTAAGTTGTAATTGAACGTACTTCAAGTAAAGCTAAAATTTTATATAGTAACTGATTGGGAAACTATCAAAGCAGATATCATGCAACGGTCATCTAAGAACAGTTGCAACAAGGGCTGAATAATATCGCAAGCTCCATCATCGCGCCTTAAATCCACACTTTAATAAAGTTGCGTCCCTTTAATATTACCTCAAGCCAATATATACTTTGGCTTGTATAAAATTCACAAATATTGCGCCATGAAATTTTACCACTTCCTCTACATAGCTAAGATGTTTATCCAAATGCAGTTCGGGATTGTAGATTGGGTGAATATACAGAATATCAAACCCGCATCAATTGTTTTTGCAATTGTTACTATGTTCGACATGAGCCATAATCATTCAAACGCAGTCCACGAATATCGTAACAATATAAAAAAACAACCGCGTAAACCCGGCAACACAAGGTATGTCAATCAATAACACACCTTGTACGTTTAAATAACCATCCGTTAACGTTATTACTCATTACTTTGCAGCTCGTGAACGAATTATCGCTTATATACCCGTGTATAAAAAATCATAAACCTGTTGGTTATAACCATGGGGACCATGCAGAGGTGCGAATTCCCACCAACATTTGTTTATTTCTTCTAATATCCGTTCATATAAGATGATAACGATTAACAGGAGCGAAATCATGATTACTATCCTTCAGAGCAAGCTATACAAAGGAATTGTTTATTCGCATTTATAGGTACACGCTCCGGCAGCTAATGTTGTCTTATCCAGCAGTATATTGCATCAAACAATGATGGCAGAGCGTCAATCTCTCCTCTTAAACCAGTCTGAGAGGCAATTTCCTTTCTGCCGATTGGAATCACAACATAAGCTTGATAAGCTACAATACAACATGAACTGTAAACTTTGTATGTTTGCCAGCGACTATTTGCAGCGCTCCGTCCCACTGCGTGTGTTTTGTAATACTCGTAGCTGAAGTATGTAGTGCTTGCTTTGCTTTGATTTCACGCAAATAGTTCAAATTTGTCAGCCAGAAAGCAAACAAAATTGTCAATGCTTAATCTGCTTGCAGACGTGGTGTAATATAACGCATGAATATTGAAGCGTATCATTTGTATCATTTGTCCGGAGAGTTTGTGGTTTTCACCTTACTCTTCTGTAAGCCACAGCTTTCGGGTATAAACGCAGCCATAGTCTTGCATCTTCTAACCACATATCTTCTAAGATTTGATACCCTTCCTCTCAATGGAAGTTAGTGCCTTATGATGTACGCAGAATTATGATATTAGCTATTACCATATCTTTCATTTTATAATAGTAACCTCGACATCAATGCCAAAGAGAACATGGACACATGCTCATACTGAGCTTTGCATTCGTACAAGGCTTCATTCATCAATTTACCGTATTTGTTTGCAGCAGTAAAGAGTGAAAACAGGAGAACAATGTAGTGACTTATAGCGCTTTCATTATGACAAGTGCATGTAGTGTTATATCCAATGAATTAGGCTACATTTTGAGAAAAATTATCCCCCAATCTCCTTCTACATTAAAAGCCATGTAAGCGAGTTCGAATGTGACAAATGAACCGCTAAGACACCAGCTACTCTGTATAAATCAATTTCAAAGACTACTGCTAGGTCTATTTGAAAGCGAAAATTTACACCGAGGGATTTAGTTACATAAACGAAACACTTTGAAGGTGAAATACGATTGGTCTCTTAGTTCCGTATAGCATCGGACGACAATCACTCTGAGAAGACGACGGCATTTATAAATCTTATTACATCTCATTAGACATCTTTTGAAGGGTATTTTTGTTTGATGACATCTCCCATATTCATGTAATTATTGCGTAAATGTATGTCAAATGTCTCCTCGAGTAGTCGCTCTGTCATTGGCGACGTAGAACTATGATACAACTCTCCTCACACAAAAGACAATATACAAGCAGCAAGCTGGAACGCATCATTGGGGTGCAAATGATGATATATCGCAGCATTAGGATGTATACCAAATGGATTCCATGAGCGAATGAGTACTGAACTGTTCCAAGATGTCTTCCTGCTAGAAGTAGAACAAATTAGATCATGGTAAAATATTACAAAACACAAATAGCATCCTCAGCTACTAAATGTAATCCAGGTTGAGTTAAGTTGAGTGAGTAAAGTGGGCTTCCGCCTTAAGCTGCTGAAGCAAATTATGGCTACAATGTACACATTACTTGCGAAAGCGGATGAATTGTGGCATGGTCGCAAAGCTTCTGTAATATACGACTAACAATGCTAATAGACTGGTATTCGTAGAGACTAGTGCATTGGGACCGTTATGGTGAGATTATGAATACCGCCTGTTTTGCTTACATGGTCTGATGCACCTCCCCGGGCCAATATGATTGGAAAGAAGCGTGTGTTACGGTGGCGCTTATTAAGTTTCTCGCAATCTGGGACTCGCAACCCACCAGATTGCAATCTATTTTGCATGATCTGAGACGAGGACGCAGGTGCACATTTGTATGCACAAACTGCTCAGCTGTAATGCTGTATTAAGTTAGTTATTAAGCATAATGCCATATTATACATGATAATATTTGTTAGATTGCGGAAAATATTACAATTTATGAAAGGAAATATAAAATTATACAGCCTGCATCTTTTAAGAAATATCTCTTCCATACCACCTCTCTGCGTCTTACGTTTATACTGGCGTATATAATACAATCGGCTGTAGTGGTCTATGCAAACCGAATCCAAATGCAAGCCGCTTTGTTATAAGGCCTGTGAAAACCTAACAATTAATGCCCATTTCGTCGCTCACCAAAAGCAACGTAACATTCTTGCCAGCGGTACAGGTTCTGTTGCGTTAAGTCATATGCTGTGCAGACGTCTAGACGTTAGTGTTTTTTATTGCTGTGCGGCCTGGCAGATGTTGAATAGATTCTCATTGGGTAAGCGTGCGTTATATATGCTAACACAAATGTACAGCTGTATAAGTGATATACACCCCTTGAGATTGTATGCTTATATTTTAAAGTCGCTTGCTGTCGGTTGTATTGATCTTTATATTGTAATCAAGCATTTTATTTCGGTCTTTATAATTGTATTGCCTTTTAAGCACATCATAAACATTTACTGTATATCAACAACTATCGCTTTGAATCACCACCACAGCTGGTAAGGTTTACCTTCTAATATGTGTATAATGAAAATAACATGGTATACTATACCTAGGTTACTTCATGTGTATCAACAAGTGTTGATTTGTATATTTCCCAAACGAATATGCCAACTTAATAATTCTCAATTTTGCTTGCTTTCGCCTTATGCATTGGTGCAATAGCCCGTGTATGTGCTTTGCCTTTGTCTATAAGGAAAGAACATAAATGCTCTTTCTGGGTTTGGCCGCAATGTTAATTGCTCCTTTGATGGCACGAAATACCCTCTAGATGCTGAATGTCTTTCATTGCAATTTTAAATGGATCCTTTTACATGAAAGAACAAGACCTTAACGGCCCGATTCCTAGATATTGACCATTAACTTAATTAAGCCGCCAAGTGTATTGGTCATTTGGGTTAGAATGCGACTGACTGATGTCAAGCAGATCAACGAAAGCTTATAACTGATACAAATACCGCTCATTCGCGCCACAGAAGCAGTGGGAGTTACAGATAATGTTCCGTCAACGCATTCAAACGTTGGTTGAGTCGGCTACCCTTATGGCAGTCATGATGCTGGTCGGCCTAATATAGCATATCGACACCAGTGGGTGCAATTGAAGGTATGTCTGAACTTGCATGACACAATGCAACACCAATTGAGCCATAGTCTATCCGACATTGTGGAGTTGATTAACGTAACCTGAGAAATTCCACCTGAGGTTGTTTATCATACGACGATTATTTAAGGGGACAGGCATTCAACAGCAGATAGATGCAATCGATCCGCATTGAACTTCGGACGACGTTTATAAATCAGATTCTATAGCCAATACCGCGTACATGCCGTTTTGAAATTGACAGTTAGCCTACCACTATCATCTAAAGCATGACAAATGTTAAATTTCTTAAATCGGGGCTGATATGCATGAATAGATTTATTGCGCTTCATCGACATTGCGCATTGGAAGTAAAGCTGGCAAGCATCATCAACATTTACCCTCAGCTTCATCAGCATATATGCATGGCTTATTGATCAACCAGATATACCCCATGCAGTATTGGCGGCACATAGTCGTCCCAGGATATTATAAATTCCTTTGTGGGATCTGTTCTTGCTTCGACATATATCGATACTGGTATCTTCAACGGCAGTTATATCATACGGAATCATAGCTTGACTATATACAGGGCTTCGTGACTTCATCAGATGGATACATATCTAAGGGATATATATATTGAGTGCAATTACAAGCTATTGCAATGGCGACTTCTGCGCACAACAGTCAATGTTTTCGATGTGTCTTCGACCGTCACCAACCAATCGGTAACTCACGTGATTGAAGTGCGCAGTGACTGATGCAGCAAACTAACATTTAAACAAATTAAAAGTGGCATAATTGAATCACGCACAAACTGTATTTGCGGTGGGTTCAAGTAACTACGTACTCTGAATGATTCAGTGGTCATTGTTCATAATCTAGTGAAATTTATTCATGCGGTAATAGCAGAAGTCCTGGCGCATAACTTTTACTGTTGTGCCAGTTGATGCAAATTAGCAAGGAGGTATTACATCAACGTCCATACAGGTACAATAAATATTCATGTAGAAGAATAGGTATAAGTTACATCACACAACACCCTCACTATATAAATATGCCAATCAAGGATGATTTAGTCTTGTAACTAATAAATTATGAATCCGCTACTCTAGGCTTCGTATAGGTTGACCCTTAACTATATATGACGAATGCGTCTGCCAAAGTTAGGAACTTGTAAATTTACGCAGTAACAACGATAACCAAGGAACAGATATATTAACTGTAGGAAACAAAAGTAACGATACACAGAATAAATTTCACTGTCACATTCATAACTGAACCTATTATTTTTGTAGTCTTGGCCAGATTGTAGTATTAATGGCAACACTTTCTCATCACCTGATTGCTTGCATAAATCGCTCAATATTTATAATCACTCAACGATACATAACACGTTGCACCCCCCTCCCCTCTTCTACCACGGCTACATATATAAGGCTTTTCATGCATGGATGATGAAATTGTATTTGCATATGTTATTGCAATCGGTAAGACGGCATGAAGGAATGCTGTGTATGCTATAACTAAACTGCTAATACGTAAGCATCCTGGCGCGGTTATTCTAGATATTATTCCACGTCATGTAGGCTACATTAAAGCTACATCATTTAAGGACGAGAAAAAACGATCTCGTATTCTCCTTTGCACAGGAGGCTTAGGTAATTATATGTAATCATCTTGCTAAAGACCCAATCAGGCTTGGCTGCTGCTTGATTAAGCAGATGGCAATATTTATTGGGTTCGATCCGTACAAACTGCATAACTTTAAATTTGAACACTTAGTTATTATTCTTATATTTTTTATATAATTAAGGTAACGATCAAATAAAGACTTGCGAAACTTGCACAGCAAAGCGCTATATGCCAAAACAACCAGTTCGATTCTGCTTTCAAAATAAAACATGCTTACCATCACCTTACGTCAATATCGATGTACGAGATTGATTGATAACGATATGTACGTTTCTGGTACCTTTGTCTAGATAGATTATATGTCAAACCAAAATCGTTTGAAGAAAGCATTGCCATGTTTGGTGATCATTTTCAAGGGCATAAAACACCATATGTATCGTGTATATGTTAGCATACGGTAGCGTATGACCCTTAAACCTGTAAACGTAAAGTATGCAGCTCAAGCAGACGTACTCTATCAATGGAACCAACTCTTGTGTGTGCATGGATGGCAATATCCAATTGTTTTATGGTTTGAACACGATTGATCTGAATGTTCGACACATTTCATCATGTTATCTACCCTGACTGCTGTTCCATTATGTTATCAACCCTCACAGCTGTTGAAACTAAATTAAAACTAAAAGCAAACATCTAGGTAAAAAGTTCGCACATTCATCACTCTAATTATCGCCGCAAAATTGAAAATGTGCTGCTATTCCAAAATTGTATCTCCAGTTGGGTTTTTAAGCAGACCTTAAAACTTTTGCTACACATGTGATCTCAACGTTGATTTTGTTCACCTCGATGTATGGATTTAATCATCCTTTCCATTAGCAATCCACAACAATTTGGTCGATACGACACGGTTATACCCTGCCTTGTTTGCCCAGCGGCATTGATGTTAGCGTCATGCATACGCGGTGATTGGTGCTCGCAGATGTAAATCGTTTCCGCTTTAAAACTGTTTGCAGACAGTCTTGCAACGCTAATTGCGTTCCTCAATGCCATTTCATTGTCAAAAAGCAAAAATTCCAGAAACGTTTGCTGTTCATTTTAGCAAGGACGAATTTGGCTGCTTTAAAGTGCACTTCATAACCAAATTAGTTCTGAAGAAAAACAAACATACCTATTGCTCGTTTTGGGACGAAGCATAATTTTTTACCCAGTATGGCACAAACAAGGCGCTACATTGCAGCCTTATCTGAACAAGCGATCTTACCAAAAAATGGAGAGTTGCGCATGCGTATTGGTGCAGTTCTGATGCTGCTTTCAGTGCGTCATTTCGATGAGTTATCGATAATTTTGTCCCCTATTGCATGTAGGGATTCTACAAATGTGAGCGAAATTGCCAGTTGTACAGCGGTAAATTTCGGGTTATGCTGTTGTTATGACACGTGTTTCGGCAAGATGTAGCATAATGTTATCACGTAATCTGTTCCAACCAAGAGAACACTGTGCTATTATTAGCTAACAAGCTTAAATCGCTTTTCGACAAACAAAATCGTCAGTGGTGACTAAAAGATAATTTGTTAGAATGAAACGCGTATTTCGCCAGTGAGACGATGAACTTTTTGGGTCGGCCGATGATATGTTTGGTGTTCTCTACATCAAAGCTACTGTATTGTTCTGTTTTGTATCCTTATTAATAATTACATATCAGTTGGGATCGCAGTTATGCTTCCTTAAAAAGTGACGAACATTACTTCATGATACAATGTTCGGTTTCCATTAAAACAGCAGCACATATACTGCAGACGTCCATTGATATATGTACAATCTCTTCACAATTGCCTATCATAATCTTATTGAAGTTCAGGAACCATGATTTAAATTGATGCTGGTACTCAAATACGTATTTAAGACAGCGACCCATTCTCTTTTCAATCTGTTTTATCAATAATTCACTTCCGGTAGGACTGCAGACGAGAATGCGACGCGACTGAATGCAACTCGGTAGCGTTCCCTTCTGAAGTGCTTAGAGCATTGTCGATACAGTCGCCAATTGTTGCACTCGTAAAATTGAACGTTCATACCTTCTTGCATTAAGATATATCATTTAAATATTTCGACATTCGTTCAAATCAAATAAATGTAGAAACTGGGATAATCAAAAACAATATGCAAGATATGTTTTGCGTTCAATAGGTTCGTTGTGGGTCCGTCGGTCTACACATTAACATGCATCATAAACACGAAAGGTCCTTGTCGACATTTGACATTGTCTACTTCTACTATGTTTAACACTACTTTGACAACATCGATGTCATAAAGATGCGGTTTCCTTTAAAATAGCGAAAATATCCGAACTTCATGGCTCGTGACACCTTAGTAGTTGTCTGTGTGCGTGTTAAAGCACCAGCAAAGAGCACATTACATAGGCCAGTACACCGTTGTCTGGTTGTTTATTATAAGTCATGGGCATTGTTCCTTAATATTCACCGTAATAATTGCCATTCAACGTGTAATCTCTACCTGCGTCAGACCTATATATTTTTTGTAATCTGAGAGTTTATTTGTTTTGTTATATTGTTAAACGAAGAAATGTGCATTATCTTCCAGTTCTGTTAAATCGTATTGATTGAAAACAATTGAACTATTCATGCGGGACACAATGCTTCATTACTGGCTTGTGATATACTATAAAGTGAAATTTTAAACATATTACGAGCCATACACAAATAAAAAAAACAAAGCTTTTTGCTACAGTTCCGTAAAGCATTAAAAGTCACCAATTGCTTGTCTCTGGTCATGGGCATTTATTTTTGACCGTCATAAATGTTATGATTAGTGAAAAAAATCCTTCAATTGAAAGAGCAAGAATTAATCGAATTGACAGGATGCTGCTTAATCTTCCCTAGCCAATGGCTCAAATGGGTCATGAATTGATTCATGTCCTTTGTAACTTAACATTAGGAAGTGCTTCGCACCCTATCATGATGTCAGACGTGTTCAGTGGTTGAGTCGTCGGCCAGTAGGTTATCGTTCTAAGCACGGTTTGAAATATTATTTAGCAAAAACGCCTCATGGCATTTAATTCAAATTTCAATAAAGTGAGATACCAGACAAACACCGGTTATGCCACAATGTAGATGCTGTGAACAAAAATACATGTTAGTGGCCCTCGCCAACGTGGTACCGTACATATTTCAGAAATGTTTAACACGAGCGTCGGCTGATCGAACAACTGCGCATATCACTGAGCACAGAATGGACCAATATTTCAGAAATTACAAAAGAATAGTATGTAAACCCAATCTAGCAACCATGCGAAGCATATGCAGATGCTTACAAATGATATGATTCCGTAAAGTACAATATATAGTACATATAACGACATACAAACATTAAGTATTGGTTGACTAGTTGTGTATGCCATTTGAGTTGGATGTTGATAGGCCTCATGACAGTGTTCATGTGCAGTATTGTAGCGCCGTCAATACCCAAAAACATAACCCAAACAGATCATGGGACTGCTATATTCTAATTGAAAACATCCCGTTGGACCCATTAAAGTGGATGCGAGCAGGGTGATATTGGTCTGGAATGAATGTATGTCGACGTTAATGTTGAATAAACGTGTCCTGTAAGAGTATTTAATTCATCTTTCGATGCATGCAGGGTTTCACTTTGTGGTAACTGTTACTATATGAGGATCTGTAGAACATGTACTCCTGTACTTATTCTAAAGTCAATTATCGTCCCATTCATTAGCATACGCTCTGTAGAATGAACATCGCTTCAACCACTCACAAGATGTTAAAACTTTCACCAAGTTAACCCTAAGGACCATTAATAATCATGGACTGATTGTCTGTCTTTAAGTCGAGCTCTTGGTGTCATAATCATCTACAAGTATAAAACAAAAATAATACAATACTTTTAATTGCCAACTATATGCTTATTCATGATAGAAAGCGTAAGCAAATCATAGGAAGTAACACTGGTTAAAAGGACACTCAGTGTAACAATGCTGTCAAATCTGACGAACATGCCACACTACAGAATTTGTGAATGTTAAAAGGCACGTGACGAACGTTGTAGTGAATCCAGTAATTACAGTAATTATTGCTAAAATCAATGGTAATTTCGTATTGTGTGCTATGCGGTTAGCGTTTTATTTGTATCATTTCGATGACTTATTGACGTTGTATTTTTCATTTAATAATTTCAACCTGATTGCAAGCGATGATATAACAACTAAATAATTGCAGCATACATAATTTATGTGAATTTGCAGCCACGAAAGATGGAACAATGGATAATCCTCGTAAATGTTTGCGCCTCATTGACTTTATTGCTCAGTGTGGCTATAAATGTCACTTACTAGTGTAATCGAGCAAACATTTGTGTTATCCGATGCATCGATTTGCTCCTGGTTGGCGTACATAACCGGCGTTGGTTACTTGCGTCTCGAATGATCACGTTACATATAGTTGTCCCATGGCAGTTCCATGTCTTAAAGGGAATGTGCCCATCACGGGGACTCAATGGTCTCGTGCTGCACCTGCACCAGTCTTTCTCATAGATTTTGTGCCGAGTGGACACCAGCACTTAAGGGGAGCTGTCCCCGCACATCAGTCATACTCATACTCATCGATCACCGTTGTTATTGAACATTGTATAAAACCCAGATATATTCATTACAATTAACTGTAGAGGGCACATCCAACTATCTTTTCCTGTTCATCCAATTGTTACCCGGCAAACGGAAGGCTCCAATGATACTTACCGCTTAAGACAACTCGACGAGGATAGCAAGGCGAGCAGTTAAACGAGGAAAAAAAGAAGATTTTGTTCGCACGACTTCCCTACTAGTAAAATCATGGTTTTGAATGGTCAACCCGCAACCGGGATAAACTATTTAATGCTTGAGTAGTATCAGCCGATATAAAGTTTTGACATAGCTACCGATATTCTGACTTTCCAATTTGTACGTTTTCTGCAATACGCTTACAAATCGCAGCGCCGCATTTACTGCAAGTGATATTGCATTACCTCTCGTCAATTGGTTTCGCATAGAATCAGCTTTAGGAATCAGTGGAAGCAACTGGGATAACTAGGTTTTCTAGTATTTGGTAGATGCAAACAAGCTTACATGTTATTACAAGCAGGCACGCTGCTCATTGCTTTCAGTCTATCGCAACTGCTTCAACTGCACATGCGGGCGTTCAACGTTGTGGGCACGATGTTATTGTAATATGTGTTCACATTAGTCTATATTCTCACTTGGTCTAGAAGCAACGTGACAACGAGATGTTCCTTCACTCCGATAGGCCAGTTCAGCTGTCCACCTAATTCAGTCTCAATCCGACGGATATTCAGCACATTTAACGGCCGGTGGCGCTCACGAATCAAAATTGATCCAATCACTTAAGTTGCACTCGAGATGGAACTAATCATTTACAATAATGACACCATATTGTCTACAAACAACCTCGCGGTATGGATATTCTTACAGGCGACATGTAATGAAATGCACCCTGTCTATAATTGTCGTCAGTTTATCATCAATTTTGGATGAGGAACACTTGGATCGATCAAATGACGCTTTCACATGATATCTTGGCCCAGTGCGTGGACCGAATGAATATTCGCATTTAGTTTATGATCAAAATGCGTAGTTTAGCCACTTATTCAGGTCTACAATTCAAATTACTCTGCCTTGTTATTTTGAGTTTACTTTTCGTCAAGTGATTACATAAACCACTATCTTGACACTAACTACTCAACATGAAGGCAAGCGACGTCGAGTGCTAGGGGTGTAAATAATCTATCTTTGGCTCCGAACACATAAATAGCTTAACTAGAGCAATGGCAGCACAAAATAAAGATAAATCTCATCCACACTAAGCTTATGAAGAACCAGTAACCTAGTTACCTTAAAATCATAAAATATTTTCTAATGATCAGTTTTGGTTGAACGGAATAACAAAGCTGTATTGGTATTTCGTAGTCATTGAGGCAGAATCATGATTAAAATCACTACACATTTAGCTCATGAAAGCATACATGAATATCACAACAACTTCTAATGACGCTTAAAAAAATGATTTATCTCTCCAAACAGGTTACCCGCAGTTTTAGAAAGGTTAATACCTAACGTTTGTAGGCAGTTATGAGGTGCCTTGGCGAATATGCTGCACGCGGTTGAGCACCATTCGTCGAAGGTTAATTACCAAAAATAGAAAGTTGACTCCTCCGGTCTCATTGAAACTAGCACCGTAATCATTAGACATTCAAATAAATGCCGACTATCTCGGTTCTCGTTTGTTTGTGTGTGTATGCGTATGTGTGTATGTGTATTGTGTGTTTGTGTGTGTGTGTGTGTGTGTGTGTGTTTGTGTGTGTGTGTGTGTGTGTGTGTGTGTGTGTGTGTGTGTGTGTGTGTATGTGTTTGAGTAGCTGAGCCGAGGCCACAACACCCAGTCTTCAGCTCGTTAACATGAATCCTCATGTCATGTACCACACACGTTATCCGTGAACATGTCCATTTCGAAAAATATTATTTTACGTTTTTTAGCCGTTCAGGGTGTGCTTGTATTAACCATATTGATAATAACAAAGCCATGCAACCCATTAAGGAAGAGGTGATTGACGAAATAAACACAGTAGCCTTTGCAAGGGCCTTTTTTTATAGTGTCCCAAAATATGAGTATTATTATTTTCCTCTTTATATTTGTTATTGTAGATTAAAAAAATCACATATGTGGTAGGGTTAAGTATAGCTTTATTCATAAATGTTGTAGCATTTGCGCTCCTAAATATGCCAGGAGATATCTGTGAGATAGCTAATTATATCAGAGAGACGTATAGTTTTGCGATGGTCCGTTTGTTTAGATTATGTTAAGTTTCCGGTATCAAATACACCATTTTACCCCGAATATTTCTCAATGCGATAATCCACGTATGTGTTTTTCTGCCGCATCTTACAAACCCATTGTCGACGGGTTTTGGAAGCAGTTGTTACACAATCATCGCCGCATAGCTTCTCACAATAAATGTGTCCCAATAATAGGATGACACGTGGCGAATTTTGATGCCAGATCGTTGTATATTATAACCTTGGCATCATTCTCGAAGATCACAAGAAACGTTGCAGCTTCATCTATCCAACTCGTGTGCATCTCTTGCCGGTGTGTTCTAGGTAATTGCATTTATGTGTTTAATGAAGCAATTCACATTCTGTGTGCTAGTAAATAGTCTTGTCCTTCCTGCCCAGTTGACGAGATGCGCAGACACTGTTACATATTGATAATTAAAACCCAAGACGTTTCTCAAGCTGGAAAACTTCATCGTAATGGGCTTTAAACACTGATTAATGAAGAAGACAGGGACGTATCAATCATTCTCGTCAGTTTCCTCGATGATATTGTTAGCATAGAATTCGGAGTGTTCGAAAATCAATAGTTTGTACATTGCGGGGCTCTGCCAAAGAAGCAGTGTATCGTGATTCATTAACAATTAATGTTGGCCACATTCACTTCAATTAGCCAAGTAATAAGAAACTGAATATCGGAGTCTAGCTTTGTCACGATGAAGTGTTCTGGTCATATATATGCACAGTGTTAGTCTACAATTAGCTTAGTTAGGTGATAGATGATAACGCTGTCTTTCTTGGGCGATTGCCGTACGCCGTTTTGCTATATTGCGCATCACACAGTCGGTATAATGGGTTTATGTTTTCTTTGATACTAGATGAGTAAAACCGATAAAGTTACACGTGAAAAGGGAAATTTTAATAAATTGTTTTCAATAGGCGTTCAAAAGGTTCATCCTCTAGCAAGTATCTTCATATTTTTTCCCACTTCAGATTATAACCAGGTAGGCATATGATGTTAGCGCTTTTTGTGTAGACATTCGCTTTGTTATCGAATTGCTTGAATATATGGAACAAAGGAAGTGATATGTTTAAGGCTAGTGTATATATGGCCAGTCAATGTGGGTCTGGTGAAGGTATATTAATACATTGTCACCAGCAAGTGAATCTGACCCAGAAATGTAACAAAAAGTTAACAACATTAGAGTTGGATTTAGATCACAAACATTCATCCATGTTCTTGTTGGGAAAATGAGTTAGGCGACGGTTGGAGTCAAATCACCTATGTATGTGTGCTGAGTGGAGCTACTGTCGCCAACAAATTGTGATGCACATAAACTCTAATGCAAACACACGAAAACGCTAATAATAATCAATCGTTAAATACTTCAGATATTCGTTCAGAATACTGACAACAAGTCTATCCCTCACGCCGAAAAGCACCTGCACCATTCTTCTATGCGACCAATAGATTGTGCTTTTATGGCATTTTACAAGATCTTGCTTATGTTTCAATCGAAGAAAATGAGCAAAACATCCGTCCGACAACTTTCTACTGCGAATCATTCCACGTGAGGTCAAGGCCGTAGTTAGGGTGATTGCGACTCAGTATATTATGCATCATGCCATGGTTATCTGCGACGGTTCTTCGATCACTGTTAATGCTTACGGTTAATTATTGTCAATGAGGAATAGTTTTAACATATAACAAATATGACTTATGTTTTAGCACCCTTTTTTGATGAATATCTGTAAGTTGAGAATAGCTCTGTAGCTGCCTTTATTGGGCATAGCTTGGTTGTAGATTAAAAAAAATTGACACCCTCTGTTCGACGGCAAGTATATTTCGTGCTATTTTCCTTTATTTTATACGCTGAAATTTGCGTCAGGTCAGAATATCAACCTTATTTAGATTATGCTGTTTGATTCAATTGATTTCAACGCATACAAATGCTTTTAGATTACACATACTGGTGTGTTTTGACTTATAAAGAGATATTTTTAGTGCAGTGAGTTTCTCGGTGGAACGGTTTAACCTTACACTTTCCCTCAGCACACAAAATTATCAAGACAAATTATATTTTTTTGTATCCATCGTGCAAACAGCCAGTGCAAAACATGAAAGCATAAATGCAGAGCATTGACATTTAATGTTTCAGTATCACCACAAGACGAAATACCTTCAGTCAAAAGCAAGTAAGAAAAACCAATGACTAAATACCGACGGGTAATAGAGATGCACACGGCACAATCACCCATCCCGTCCCATAAAGTGTGTAGCGTTTATATTGCGTTTATTATACTGAAAATAATTATCTGTTTATTCATCTATTCACAACATGGCGTATTATATGAGTTCTTGCTTCAGCATAAACATTAGCTGGATCTTTGACATTTATCGCCATGCAGCGACCACAGCTTTATATGTTTTAAGGTAACGTCATCTGTCAATTGGCGGTCTTTTTACTCATCGCAAGTCCAAACGTATGGTCGGTCAGAGAGAACCCTCTCAGCAAAGCAATATTCTTTAAGTTGATACCCACAAAGCACAAATATAAATCGCATAATACTGCACATCATAGTTGTATCACCCGACTTCCGTTTAGATCACGCCCGAGAAACTGCGGCCAATTCTATTGATCTCGCACCACACGATTAATATTTGTATGAAGGCTTCAATCGAGGTAATCAGGACGAAGCCAACACGTCACATACCTTATCCCAAATCGTTTCTGGGTGAAATGTCATAAAGCGATGCAAAATAAAAGCATTTAAGTTAGCGAGGCTACGTGCGGATGTGTCTTATAAGAATTATTGCAATCAAGCTCTCGCGCTGTTACAACCACAATATGTAATCTCTCCATTTAAGAACAACTATATCCAATTGAACAGCGAATTGTTCAAGGATTGTTTTCACGCTGTATACTCTGTTTTGCAAGGCACTTTTAAGCTGCAGGGTCAAGTGCTGTGTATATCGAAGGCAGATTCAGTAAAGGATGTTGTACATGGATCTTTATATATATCTTGGCTCTTTTACAAAAACATGTCGTGAAGCCAAGTTTCATGTTTGATTCATGAAAGGAACAATGAACGCAATATTAATAGGTTGATCACAAATGAATACAGTGCTTCTGCCAAACCAACACAGCTATCGCTACACAATGTTGGTGTGGTAAATTGCATTGCTTAGCGCCGATGCAGATAACACATGCTCAAGACATTGATATACATATCTGAATTTAACGATCATCGAGTCGACAAATATGGGAATCTTACTTCTATGCATAAGCATACTTCGCTTGTGCGCCTGCATTTCTCATCACAGTTTTCCAAAAACCCTATTCATACTATTAGCTGTGTAAAATGATCTGAAGATTCTGAAGATATTTTCGCCGTGAGGAAGAAAGTGCTTAACTACACCAGGGCAGCGGTCACATACCATAAATGACTACAACAACTTATCGACAACAATGATGTTCAGTTCCTATTCATAGCAAATTGTTCGGCTTGTATTTTGCGACTAAGACATCCATGCATTTCCTATCTCTTTAAAAACAGAGCCACGCATATATCGCCTTCATAGAGTCACGCGCACTAGAGCTCTTTATATCGTACAAGCCATACCCAAGCTCTCCACATGCAGTCAGAAATACAATCAATGCAAACGCGGATACCTCAGTGGGGCTCCCATTGGGGTGCCATTATGTAAATCATTCTTGTTGCTGATTCCTTCTGATGAGGCAATTGGTCGGTATTATACACAAAGGAACCCTCTATGCACCACAACCATGACCACTGATTGCTTTCGTTATGGAAGACTTTCTGCGTGGGTTGATTTGTATTTTATGTTGGTTACTATAGTTACTGCATCTTTTCACTCAAACTTGTCACTGTTTAGACTGCATCTGATCATACAGCATTAAGCACCTGCATGACATAATTTCTAGTCACTTAACAAACTGCCACCAGCACACGCTAACATTATTTTACTTGGTTAAGTGGTAATGTATACACAAACGACAAAGATTCCTCTGCTTTGTTTTTACCCTGATACACTGATTAGCAATAATGCACTGATTAATAGCGGATGAAGAAGTTTGTCTCTCAATCTACATGGCTTTCATATTTTGAAGCTCATTGCCATTGCTGTATTATGAATATGGTAGTGTCGTATTTATTCTTGGCAGTGCTCTCATTTCGCTTGAATAATTTGGTAAATATCGGTGTCAATAAACCTTAATCGGTGTGATATGATATGTGTTTTATAAAGCCAACCGTTTACAAAAACAAGGTTTACACTTTGAGTCTGAAAGAAATGGTCGCTATAATGTTGACTGTCAGGCAGCCATGGATATGGTTTATTACCTATCCTTCTCAGAATTAAACCCATTTTTTTTCCTTAATAATCACTAGACAGGGTTAGGATTAAAGATCGGTTAAAGTTACATGATGCTCTATAAATATGAAATGAAAGATGAGCAGATTGTACTTGGAGTAAAATGTGACTTGACACAATCATGAAATGAACGAGTGGTCATGGTACGGTTACCATTTTTATGTCTGCAAATGGCATGTCGGAGCCATCAAAAGAGAGACTGCTTATATCGTAACAAAACAGCTGTTCTGTTGCTTCAGTATGTGTAAATGAAATTCAGACTAGGGAATAACAAATACGTATCAGTCGTTTTTTCTGGTGACCCCAAATAAATGCTTGAATGATTTAATCTCTGAAATGCATAGTAATGTAAGAATTAAAACACGGGAGATTGGATTTTGCACTTCGATACATCAATACGTGAACCAAAAGCGGTAACACCGAGGAGAGGAATCGTCGTGTGATCATCAAAGACAAGATATGTAGTCTTTCCGGGATTCATTCAAAAGCTGACCTGTAAGATCAACAATTATATTTGCGCCCATTAAATCATATTACCAGACATGTGCATCTAAGCTTACTAATTATGGTTATAACAACATACCATGATTTATATGCAGTACAATTATTGCTAGCGCATCTTTGCCATTTAAGTTGTCTCCGCTGAAGCATATTCTTTCACCGACTTTGAATTCCCCTTTTGCATCTACGATACGTAGCCTTATTGTCACATTAAAAACCAAAAAGCATTCATGAATTTCAAAATGAACAGTCATCCTCTGAATGCCATTTATGTAGTTTATATCTCTAAACAGGTCAGTCGCATTTAAAAGAGCGCAATGTAACCTGCATATTAAAATTGGTCCGAGCAAACGACATATCTTTTGCAAATATATAATATCAACTGTGTACTGGCCGCTAATTACGGTCCCGTCATTCACGACGATGCGATATACATAACCTGATATAAGTACTGAACATGAATGGGATTGGGGTCTTGCTAATTAAATTCACCCCATGCATCAAGTAGGTTTTACTGTTTTATTAATTCACATATTATTGAAATGATGTCGTTAATGCACTTTATTATTTCTATGTTAGCATTTGTTTCAAATAATATATCATCGTTTGGCTTGTATAAAGATAATTTCACACACATAATTTAATGATATGTTACAAAAACATGATGCTTAATTGTTTACTCGAAATCGTAAAAAAAGTTTACTTATACATTATTCATAGCCATCGCCACGAGGTGCATCTTTACCAATGTGGGTATGCAAGACCATCCTAACCAAGCAACGATCAATATCTCTTAGGGTTGCGAATGGTAAGCCCCTCTGAAATAACGTTATATGCTATGTTCCGGTGCTAAAGCGGCCTATTTGTCGTGGCATTTTTTGGATGTTTTGTTGCTAAAGATAAGCTCGATTCTGCGAAGGTATTTACTCACTAGTCGCTCAGCATTCTTTCGCCTAATTTCACGCTAGAATAACTTCTACATATACATATATATTTATGTATATATATATATATATATATATATATATATATATATATATATATATATATATATATATATATATATATATATATATCATCTCGTAATGCTAAGTGCTTGTCGTAGCCGTTTATATTAAGACCATGTGTTAAGAATAATTATCTAAATGTTCAAATATTTAATACATAATGGATCGTTGCATTGGTGTAAGCTCTAAGTAAGTGCGTATTTGTTGCCCCTAGCTAGTGCAATATGTCTTCACCTGCTGTTTGTTGTTTTGTTAAGTTATAGTGGTTATGGTAGCTTTGGTCGTGTACCACAAACTTCATCTGCTTTCCCAATGGCTCCTTTTATATCAACGCTCTGCAAGCGATGGCTGAAAATAATGACTCAAACAGATCCATTTTTACATTGTGTCTAAGAGACACGGCGCATTGAAGTGATGGCTCTACTTTGTGCTCCAACAATTGAATGGCTGTGTAACGTCTGTGTTGACTCGTAAAACAAGCTAACAAATCGATTTTTTACCCACGAATTGCCGAATGTAGTTCATTATGCTTCAGTGCAGCAACTACGTCAACTGCATATATATGTTCGAAGCTATGGCGCCAGCGGTCAAATAACATCAGGATACCAGTTAACAATGTCGACTATCGACATGACTCGAATAAGTCGTAAATGCTGTCTGCAAGTACCCGTTATCATGCAGGCGAAACGGTAACATGGTTGCACAGATCATTTAACAATGATGGCGCGATTGCGCATGATATTTTGTTTAGACATGTTCAATCAAAGCTGCATGTTGCTAAGATATCTACCCTTTGAATAGCTGTCATTCCCTCTATCAATATTGGTTTGATTTAGCTTCGCATGTGGGTGCGTGTCTATAAATTGCAAAGCAAAGGATTTCGTTTATGAACTCTAGATTGTCTTATTTATCAACGCGAGTTTATATCAATCTCCCCTCCTCAGTAGAGATAAACATTCTTGCATATGATACCAAATACCTTATAGCTTAGCTAAGATGACTCAATCTCTAGCAAACATGTGAATATAACACATGATCATGCGTAATTCTTTTCATTATGTCGTTTTTAGAACCATGTGAACATGTGCGGTTAATTTGGTAGCGCTGTCTTCTTGATCGATTAGATATCTCAATTTGTGTAACATTTGCCGTAATGCAGCCCTTGCAAAGCGGTGGATCAGCAGCTACGAATGTTTTCGAGGGAGCGCCATTGGACAATTGTCAGTGTTATCAGCCGTCTTTCAGTATGTATTCAAACCGAATTTGATAGCGTTAATGGTCGCTCTTATGGTCATTTAGTATATGTAAGCAACTATGGCAGAAAGAAAGGCACACATTTATGACGATAACTCATACATAAATATCAGAATCATGAGTCCGAGTGTGATGATATATTCTGGTTGGTCGGTCGCTTGAATAGTGCACCTAATGATCAATATATCTACATTGATCGAATCAGGTTATTGATGAGCCGCGACAAAAGGAATGTAACTCTGATAATAATCATCTTTGTTATACTGATTAAATGACCACCCATTCGTCCGTGGCGAACAAACAGGATATGCTCAGATAAACCTTTTCAGCAATTTGGCTTATCGGCTTATCTTGAAACAATTGAGGGTTAGCTTACATTACGCTCAAAAAACTATGATATACTCTATTAATCCTCGATCATAGGTTTAGTATTTGTATGAAGACTTAAGTCGAGATATTGTAGACTTTGCCAACAACCTCAGAAAGGGTATTCTGGATCGTTGTTTGGTTTAAATGTCGCATACCATTGCAAAATACTGTTATGAGCATTTTAGTGAAAGACGGTGTGTGCGGATTTGACTTATTTCTATCTAGCTCACGAGCAGTAACAGCACAGCCTGTTAATTAACCGGGGAGTTAAAAGTTTATTGCGAACAATGTTCAGTAAACAAGTTCGTAGCACAGCCTATATCGCGTATTCAATAACCCAGGAAAAGTGGCCAAATGCTGAAGGCTCCCTCTCTCATCCTGTTTTGTCCAGTTTCGCTGTGTGTTTGTGTAAGGCTTTTGCTCTCTTCTAGCGTTGCCTTGATTCGCACGTTTGACCACGATCATTTGCGCAAATGAATATTCCGAAGGCATATTTAATTGAGCCCTGCTGTATACGGCTATATATTTATTTGCTCTCTCACACAGAATGTCACACAGTCAACTACCATGTCTGTGTCATTGCAGGAATGCGATATAAGTATATTTATTACAAATGACTACAGTGCTTCTACCTTTCCTTCCGAGCTAATGCTACTCAGTTCAAACGCGATCAATAGCGATACGAATCTTCCGTAATATAAGCGCAGGCATCTAGGTATTTCTGACCACTTACTACCCCTAAGGTTTGATATTTATTTTGCAGTCTACATCGTACATTCTGTTCCACAACCTCGATAACTTACTGACGACGGATCATATCCATAAGTCAATAAAAGCAATTTGAATATTTATGTTACCACCAGATACAGGGTCGGAATCACAAATGATATAATTGCAAGCATATTGAGGGCACAGCATATTGTCAAGTACTCGCAATGTGTTATTAGTTTGTGCGATGTGGGCGACGCCTATTTTGTGTGCTGTTTTACGAAACGGCGATCTGTGACGATATTATATGAACTTAATAGATGCTATGCCTTATTAAGCGGGGATACAAACTCAGCGCGTAAAAGGCTGTGTTGTTGTGTCTTTGACTTTAGTAAAGCCAGTTTAACCCATTTTACGGCCCTGCAATGGACGTTTTGAATTGAATGAAGTGACGATGCCTAATACCAGTACAGTGCTAGTTAATGCACACGGTTATGAATTATGTTAGCGCGCACATTTTGGCAATGAGACTACGGTGCACAATCGCTTGTACTGTAAGCTAATACTATGTGGTGGTTTCCGTAAAGGAACATGCAATGACAATTACTCCGTATGGGAGTATATGAACCTGAATTCGGAACAGGAACATGCCGACGCATGTTTTCTTGTGTGAGTTGATATTTTGCGATAGGCATCTGGGAGGAAAAGTACGATGGTATCATAATGTATCAATTTTAATTGACTTAGTCGACACTGTCGAGTTCCTAACAATGATCCAGAAAAATTGTTCAACTAGATTTACATTCATTCATTGACAAGTCTCATTTTTATAGAGATTACACGAGTAAATTTAATAAGACAAGTTACTTAGTTCTGTAAATTCTGCTTGTCCAACCAGCATTGAATCCCACTAACATGCCTTAAATTTCGGCTAAAACATCTTAAGATACAAACTGCATGCTCTTGAAAAAGACTTAAATGTGTGAAGCTTTATTCTTCAAACACATCTTGTGGGTTGCACGAGTAATTATATATCATCCTTTTAGGATATGATACATTTCTATTCCGTTGCAAGTTCAGGTAGATGATAAACCTTCATTTATTCTCTCCTGCAAAAGGGTATGATATAATTCTTATGAATATACACCTCGATGAAGGATTGTTGACAGAAGGGCAATAGATGTAAGAGTATAGGATATAACGAAAGAGCATACAGTAGTGTTGTCTAAATAAGTAATTGAAATATTTACAACATATCCACGACAGAGCGAAAAAGACGATTTGAATTGGTGCTGAGCTTCTTGCACTTTAGTGGCAGCTAAGATAGTTATGCCAATGTTCAGGTGGAATTACAGCTGGAGATTGCTTGGTGGTAGTTGTGAGGTACGGTTGCGAGGTATGTACTATGCATCGATTATTTTCAAATGCTATCTATTCTGATCAAGTGCTTATTTATCTATGATGACAGCTTGTAAAACTATGTTTAGTAATTGTGTACCCCATTATAGTACACGACTATGCTGTTTATTTCCAACAATGTATGACATGATAGGATGCAATGGACTGGCCCTAAAACATCTTTCAAAGCGTAAACATGCAAGACACGGATCACGGGCAGTAAGACGCCGAGGGCTTTATTCATAATGAAAGCTGAGTTGGTCGTCTCAACTGAATTTATACACAAATCCGTGAGCGACGGAGTCGACTCAAATATTAGTCGCATAGGGAGCTGACTTAAATAAGGAAGGTCATACTTATAAATGGCTGCCAAATCATAATATTTCCATAATTACATATCCATTATAAGCGTGTTGGATTGTTAACATATTCATTAGGCATTGTTTAAGCAAGGGAGAAGTCAAATCATCTATTCTACTGACTTAATGCATTGAATCACTACACATGTATCAAGACATTTTAGCATATACGGTGTAGTTGTAACGGTAAATGACTTAAGTCACCTCATTCTCTGATAATTTGGTAGGTAGCTGTCTATATAGGATGTAGAGGCTAGACATCTCTACTGTAGGCTGTCGTTTTCAAATCTATCAGTCCAATAAAAAAATAACATTTCCAATCATCAGCGAAACATGGCATTTTCTATTCACCATTTTATTATCACACAATACAACTTAGCACTTGACAAACTAATAGCGACTACATGTCGAGATTTGTCTATGTCTTAAGCTACCTCAAAGATGTCATAGGGAGAACATGACGTGAATGCCTCATGATCACCACCCCCCCCCCTCTCCCCTGCAGTCGCTCTTGTAGATGCACAATGAACCATTATCGTTCCTTGTACAGTTCTGCGGTACGCAATATCCGCTGATTATGTCACTTCAAAGGCTGAGAATGAAAGCAATTTTTTTTCTAGAAGCTATTGCAACGAGGTTCTGCTTCATAATTCATTGTCCTGATTAATTGTTATGGGCAGTGTATTTTATATGCCCTTATAATGAGTAATTTGTGGGAATTTCAACTATCTTCACACTAGTTCAGATTCATGCCGATTCATGCCAGTACCTGGTAATAAGTGTCGGAACCGTTTTGGGGCTTGGCACTGGAAATGACAAATGTTCTTCATATCCGTCTTCTTTGCGTAATATGCATATATTTCTCGTTCACATGAAATGTGAGGGCCTTTCAGAGTCAACTTAAAGCGATGATTGCTAAGACTGAATTTGTGAATGTTAGTCAAAAGCTTACATATTACGTACGAATGGCTATCTTAGCGTCGCTTGATATTTATAATTCATCATTTCTTCGGCACAAAATCTGCTTTTTTAATGGGAATTTATCTTGTTTGCTCGCTGGCTCGTAATGTTCGCAGTCATGTATATTAATTCAAGCAAAGGTATCTAGGCTAAGAAGCATACGTTAATTATTTCTCGATGTTCTGTCCTACTATTAACTTATTTTCGGCAGCTTTCAACATTATCTAGTTTTATAAAGCGTACATTAAGCCTAGGATGATATGCAGATGAGTAATCTAAAATGTGAAGCAGGGACGGAATGTAATAAATGGGATAATGCCGTGCAACATAAAGCATGCCAACCTATGTTATTGTGGGTAACAGAGTCTGCTATTCATAGCTACCGACACGTTACCGACCAGCTGTTCTCGCGTAAAACAATATATGCGTTATTGTCAGTTTTCTAGCGAGCAATACCATCGATTGTTTTATATTGATGTGTGGTCCAACTTTATAAGACAACGTGCGTATTTTCATTCAATGAAACAAATGTTTTCCTTTGCACGTTCCCTTGAGAGAGTGTGTCAGTGTGAACAATGCACCAGGAATATATCTCAGTTGATTATTCTGCAGTAAAACGCAAATGGGGAAGAACTATAATCCATGAGCACAGACAAGATATCTACCCGTTATCACTAATGTAAAGTTTTTAGTAATCAGTAAAATGAAGTCACTTACCTTGAGTAAGCCACACACGCCTACTATCAAATCGAAGGTTATAACGTATATGCACAGATTTGAAATGCTGCTCACTATAATTACATCATGTGAAAAATAGAATCAAATCCACAGTTACTGAAGCTAGCAACCTGAAATAAGATTCAAACCTAGGGTCATGATATATATATATATATATATATATATATATATATATATATATATATATATATATATATATATATATATATATATATATATATATATATATATATATATATATATATATATATATATATATATATTCACAGCTTTAAAGTATTTTATATAAATTTGCAGAGAAATATATTTCTTATGAATTCAGGATAGCAAAATGAAAACACCTTCAATTCAAAGGCAACGTTGTACATTATTCGAAATATACGTGCATTATGCGACGGTATGAATTACACAACTCTTATCATTTATTCATATATTTGCATTTTGAATTTTCATCATAAACTTTTGTGTATATTCCGAGCATACTAAACGAATTGTCTTGGAAGTTTGCGCGTATGCTAAAAGGGATATATATCCTTAGGTTTGAATTTCCCTCAAAGACAATATACAATATAACAGGCACTTTCTATTTTGAGGCCTACGATCATTTGTCTTTCTTGTGAAGATTTCCGCTCGTGGAAGTTAATGCACCGTGATTACAGGTTGCCTTAAATTACTTAAATCCTTTGTGAATAGCGGATTTATTTCCTTTTGATTCGCTTTCTTCGAATTACTGTGCAGCCAAGTATATCCTGAAACTAAGCGGCTTCCGTCCCATACAATAAGCTGCACTAAAGGTTCATTCTATTACTGAGATGCGGGTGTGTGTAGCATATCCCCAGTGTATAAAACGTGATAACGGCAAAGTAAACAAAACATGGACTCAAGTGGTAAAATAAAACGTATGTATCGATATACAACTCCCACTGGAGACATTCTCATACTGGTATCTTCCGTATACTTTAATTATGAAAAAGCGTGCAATTCAATGGCTGGCTTCAGCGGGTCCACGCAAGCCTACGATTGTTTGATTACATCCCCAACCAATAAGCAGTATATGCAAGGTACGGACCCTTCTTGACGGGCTTATCATTGATTGAGGCATCTATTCAAGGTAATTGTCAGCAGATCAGCGAGAATATTTATTGGACCTTGATTCATACATGTATAGTCCGTCCTACGGACGTTGCTGGTCTTGTTTTTGTACATAACGCCAGCTTATCAAGACTTTGACCGTTGTAACGCGTTACGTTTACATCGGTCTAAATCTAGTAAAACCATCTACCATAGGTGGCCTCAGGTTATGCATGCATCATATTTCTTCTATGTAACCATTACAATATTCTTCTGCTATCCGTTTACGCACAACACTTAGCAGATATGTTTTGTAGATATATCCATGGATTTGCTGCGGCACGCTTGATCTACAATTATCGAAGCATTAAAGAAAGCAGCTTTTGTGAATACTTAGCAGTTGCACGCAGATCGTCGTCCACAATGCTTAGCAATATTTGACCCGCCGAAGAACATTTGCTTTTAACTCTCTAGCTTTTTAGTCCTTTTGCGTCTTTTGTCAAATGTGACCCGAATATTAACTATGTGTTTAAATTAATAAACCGAACATCCAATGGATAATGTTGTATTGTTCAACAAAGCTAAATTGGTATTTACAAAACTATTGAGATCACGCAAACGAAATAGGATTTTACTGGGGCCGACCAGCTGCAAAGGTTATGTGTGTATTCTATATGATGGCACAGTGTAGGAAGACATATTATGAGACACTGCCATGTTATTTGTGAATACGAGAAGATTCTAGGGATACATTAATAAAAGTGTAAATAACTCCATTTAGCCTCCTATTAGCCGTGATGTTTGATCATTCAAATTCGTAGCCGCAACAACACATGTACAGTGCCGTTCCGTGACTTCAAAATTCATATGTACAACTGCATGCAGATTTATGACGCGAAAGGAGCATGTATCTCTCTTCTGTATTACCGTGACAGCTAATGTGATGCGTCTGTAGATATCAACGTTATTACGATGGCTGAACAATAAATGCATATTGGTTATCTTATGCTTCGCTGGGTTGATTATCTATAATGATCAATAAATGTCACACACAAGGATAATAGATTGTGGGGGGAAAGCTAGTTTCTCACATGCAGTGCGTTTTAGGTTTGTAAGCGAATATATAAGGGAAAATTGATGTTGTATCAAATGCTCATGGCGCAGTAATATCAGCGAGCGACCTCGTGTTATATCAATAGCACATGATAGATGCATTGACCTGAACATTTCGAGGCTTTGTCAGAATATTGAATTGAAAGACATATTCCCAGGTCAGTTAACTGTGTTTGAGTCGTTCTGCCTGGAAGGGGCGTTCAGTGTTTAGCTGAACGAATGGTTCTGTCCAAGCAGTTTTACTTACTGATAGCGGTAGCAGGTTAGGTATCATGCAGAATGGTTATTCATTTAATTTGCCTCTTCCTCAATTTGTGTATCGGTAATATACAGATGTCTCTTTTGCCCCGGTTCTACTATAAAGGCTTATTATGAGAATAAATAAATATAGTATTCTATTTGATGTTTAACCATAAAATGGTAATAAGCAATAGTTGATATAGTTAAGCAGATTTCACATCCACATCGACGCCACCTGTGAATGTACAGAACTAACGTGCATATTACTACTTTGAAAATCAAGAATGAAGGTTAGAGATTATCTTCATCGCGTGATTAACATATCCGCCGCTTAATACCAGTGAAGTAAAGACCATGTTGTGTATGTGTTTTCAGATAGTGGAGTTCTTTGAATCAAACCGTTTTACATTTGGAGTTGCATTTGAGCTTAAGAGGGTTTACTCTGACTAGCTACTCACGTTTGAACATTACGCCCGCTTTTGGATGGCACCTCTATAAAATCTTCTCAAAGAATATTGATCGAATGTCAGAGGGACTTACTGTTAGTACAGCCATGTGCTCTTTGGTGCAATGATGGTCTGTAATCTAAAGTAGAAGAAAAAAACAGCTGATTTTGCAAAATCAGTTCATAAAATATATCACGAGCAACTTATACAATCTATCCATGCAAACAGTATCTCAAACTTAATGTTTTCATCAGAAGGATGGCGTAGAACAAGCCGGAACTCAACACCTCGCCCAAACCATTGTGTGCAAACCCCTACACACACTCACCAACAGCCATACGCACACACACAAACGCGCGCAGAAAAATTAATTGAGCGAAAAGGTTTTTGATTGCCATCAACTTACCTTGCTTTGTGTTCATTGTATCTCTAATTTATGTTATATTTTTTCTGTGCTGCGCAGCACAACATTGTTCGATTTCTTGCAATAAAGAATGCATACACAAGTTCTTCCATGACAGATTCAACGGTCAGACAGTCGAATGTACACAAACAGCCATGGTTACCTGCTTCTTATTCGCCAATTGACCCCTGATCTCATGCATTATACTTAACTAGACCATTAGCTGCAGTTTTTCACAATAAGCAAACAAACAATATTGCATTCATTGTAATGGGACACAAATTTGTATGGATGCCGAGTGGAGTGCAATTTCGCATATTAACAACAACATCCCTTTCAATGATAGACTAAATGTCAAAGAGTAAAGCAGTAATACATGGGACAACGTTATTCAAGCCAATGATCAGGCAGTCATTTGCAAAATTAGTTATACCTAATACAGCTTGTTGCGATCAATCAATCCAATATTTGAAATGATGATTTGAATAGTTGACAATTGACTTATTATTAGTCTCCGTTTCTAATTATTTACTAAGCGCAATAGGTGTTTATGCATATGTCATATTGGCACACGTATAATTAGGACAAAAGTTAGACGACTTATCTGATATATCACATCTGTGTTCGTCTCGTCTTTGGTGATTGAATTTGTCTGTAATATAAGCGCAGATAGCCCCAAAAGCAAATAGTAAATTAGCGGCGATATTCCTTAAGCGGATTGTGGGTTGCATTGCGGTGTAAGCAAAATAATTCATGATACCCAAAATGCGAATTACCGTGTTGTGCGCCATTATAAAATAAAAGTCGTGAGATAGGAAACGAATTGCACTTACATGAAAATAATGCATTGCTTGGTTGAGTGATCCGCTAAAAGGCTCCATATGCAAAGTAATATAATAATTGGGATATGCATCAAACCCTTGAATGCTGAAACAATACTCGATTTTGCACTAGTAAGGGGATAAAAGTCAATGCTCGCCCTTTCCAACATTTGGCAATGAATTAGTTTTTTTTAAACTGTCGTTTTTGATAGTAGCAAAGATCTAAATTAATTAATTATCATTTACCCACCACGTGCAATAAATTTCTAGCGATAAATATAAAGCTGGGTACAAGGCATATATGAGGCAGTAATGGATTCCCTGATCGTAGTTACCAACCCGGGTTCACTATGAAAGCTGTATATTTTAGTGTAGTGTTATTTGCTAGCAACTATGATTTATGCATTAAGCGAGTGGAATAATATGTCACCCCATGACGCTTAATGTGTGAGAAATTGACTCGAATTATTTCATTAGCTACTGAAACATTAAAGTCGTAAATCAACACCACGTGATGTAGAACCTGAAGGAATAGACACGACTTACCTTGGTGGGTTGCATCAAATCATATGGTTTGGAACAATCCTTGCATTTATCGTTTTCATGTAAATTGACCGTTCTCAATGCATGAAACTAAGTTCCACATCTGTTGAAGCATCCGAACACATCGCTTAAACAATGGTTTTACAACAGGTTTCCCAACAGGTTAAACGCAGCTTTAATCGATAGCTGCTGCTTTACAGCCTATTGTAAATCCAGTGGTCCAATCGTTGTGTGCTCCTTACGAAACCCATTGTTTCTAAGCCGTAAAGGGCAACTTACTGCAAATAACGCCTGGGACAGAGCGTAAAATGTAATGTGTGTTTACATCAGGCTCCGAATCACTCAGGATTTCTGGACAACCTCTTTACTGCGCACGAAATCTGTGTCCGTGTAGACTGTAGAACACACATTTGTCAAATTCGACCAATGCTATGTTTGTTTGCCGGATGAGGCATCGCGGCATCAGTATATACGACAGAGCTGGATGTTCAATAGCTATTGTTATTCTTGCAAACTCCATTTGGTACAGTTCTCAATAAACACTTTTGTAACTAAAACCTTTTGCACGAGTATTGTTTGTACAAATGTAGTCGTGTTAAAGCAGACTCAAGTGGTAGTACTTGTCAAATGCAGGTTCCTTTGATTTTTATCTATATTATATAACAACGCATTGGTTGAAGTGTAACGTAAAGATATAAATTGTCAGAAAGCGGAAAAGAAAGGGACTATTGACTGCTTTAATGTTTAATACAGATACGTCATGCCTTATGTATGGTGCAAAGATGTAGATGATCAAGAATAAATCAGCAGTCATTGCAATGCGTCCATATCAGCCAAGAAAAAACATATAGCGTGATCAACATACACCGTATATTTGGTTTTGCTTTATTGTTGAACAATACCCCGAATGAGCTGCGCGCAGAATGTACCGTGCTTATATTGCATTAAATAGATTGCGTTTCAATTGTGTCGGACTATCTCGTTTGATACATCGGGTATTGTTTCTGATTAGCTATATATTATGGTACTAGCACGACACACAATTATTTCAAGGTATAGTATAATTCCTATTTATGTCACTGACACGTAAATCACGACAATCATTATACTATTAGTAAAGCTAAAATAAAATATATTAGTAGATTTAATAGTGGAAAATCTGACAATTTTCAAGGCCGTAAGACAATGCCTGCCATTTGTTATTTATTGCTTTTACCTCTGGCTACTAACTACTTAGTTGATATCTTAATGTCAGATACGAAAGGGTCAATGATCAGCCTATTTGCAATGACGCTACATTGGTGATGCGGGAAGAATGTTTATTAACTATTGAGAGAAAAAACATTATATCTGTATTCCCGATGTGAATACCAAATACTCAAGTATGTATTGCATGTCGAGCGTCAATACGGTAAATTTGTATCCGCTGTTCTTTTACAAAAACACACACCAGGGTGTTTTATTTTCCGATATGAAAATATGTAGCAGCTCGCCGCAGCTTGGAATGTAATCGTTAGGGGCGGAACAAATTGGCGTTATAGCAGCCCGACATGGTTGCTTAAGTGAGTGCAAGGATACGAAGAGCGTATCCAAGCCGAAACGAGTTTCCCAGCACTACAGCGAATTGAAGTGGAGGAGTGTCCCTTAAATTCCGTAAATGATATATTAATGATGCGATGAATAACGGTTTTTTTACGAAACATGCGTAGGTTTTGCTATCATGAGCGTTTGTGAATTGCACTGTTTATTGTTATAGAAGCAAATAATGTATGATCGTATATATTTTGTGAGCATACCAACATACTGTTTCTAGCCAATACCTCTGTATTGACTATATATCGCTTGTTTCATACCGTAACTTTACAACACATCAATTTACCAGAAACTACTTATGTTCGCCGTCTGTTTCACTAGCCGCCTTATATAGCGACATAAATAGAATCCGAAATAACTTGGCGATTTTCATCGATAAAGTTTTCCGAGAACTAACATAACTATTGTCAGATGCAAAAATTCACTTATTGTGCTGTGAGCTGAATTTGTAAGGCATTGTTCAATTATATGTTCTATTCCGAGCACTCTAGACGCAGAATAACCTATTCCTCTCTGCACCTTGTCCTTCTTCCTGGGATGGTTCATCGAACGCATAAGAATTCATTAGCGATTTATTTACCCACTGCTATGGTTATGAGTAATGCAGTTTGAGCAACGTGGGCCCAACGTTTACTTAGTGATGAAGGAATATATTCTTTGTGTAGCAGCTTGGCTGACATTGCTTCTAATTTACTTATGATCCATGGCCTCACTAGATTACGTCTTTAATAGAAGAAACCAAATTTACAAAATTGCTCTGCATTGTTGTGGTTTTATATTAGTAATTGTTGTATTGAAATACATATTGCAGTAATACTGGTCATGATGTCATTATAGTTGCCTACTACAATACATGATTGCATTTAAGGTGGGGGGGGGCATAAGTTGGAGCATGTTTTTACTCTTGTTTTTTGTTTGTACCTGTCCAAGGAAGCATGTTTTCATCGTGAAGTATATGGAAAATGATGTAGAGTTGTAGTGAATCATAATTGACACCACGGGAATTTAGTGTAATATTTTCCGCCCCCTTTTAACGCAATTATGCAACTTCGATTAATGGCCCAGATATTGTTGAAATCATGGCGGCCTACTCTTATTATGTTTACAGTTTTTCGGAGCGTATACGAGCAGGTAGTTATATATAGTACGTATTCTATTTTGTGGGGGACTCATATTGGACGGCACAGTGTTCATCAACTTAGAATTAACATCAGGTGCTTTGAAAGGTCAAATAGGTACATGCCTACATACACCAGACGGTCTAGCACTGGATGTGACCGATTATATATTTTTGACGTGTAATATCTGGAACGAGAATTTCAAAAGCTTGTGGCTTGCATCTCACACCTGCTGACAAGCTCCTCTGGCGTTCCACTCGATCAATACGGTCATCGTTCTTAGATTCACGGTATCTCACAATATCCTTCAATTCCACGGGTCATCGGTCTTAGTCTCAAAATCTCTGACAGCATCTCTCAGTTTGATCTCTAAATCCATTTTCACATCTCTCAGTTCATCTATATCCAATTTCAACTCTTCTCAAAGCCTCAGCAATGCGCTCATTATATACCTAACAACCTCTTTTATTTTATGTGTCGAACGGATTGGTCTATACAGCGCGTATAAGTCCGCACAATAAAATCACTCTATGTATTGAGTTGGGTCGATATCATTGACAGTCTGCTAGACGGTGTAGAAGTAAGTGCACCCAATTTATTCTGATGCCTTCTGCCGTCTGTTCCACATTAGATCAGTGTGTGTTTTTCATCGATGGAAACATTCTATGCTTTAACAGATCTAGCCTTGATTACCCTCTTCATTTGGGTAAATTTGTGACCTCAGCTTAGACGAGTTTAAACTCATGGTCTACGATATTGCCATCTTCAAGGGCTGTCGATACAACGTGAGCAATGATATTCAATTCACTCTGCGCAAGATCACGGATCTGATCATGTTTTTTCCCTTGATGGTAAGTCGTTAAGTAACAAATTTTTCAGCAATTCAAATAGCCAAAAGCGGCCCCAGTGGAAGTAAGACAGTGGTAATAGGAATGGTAACTACTGTAGACATTACACTTACGCCAAACCACATGCCAACAGAAACTGAAGCAGTCTTTAATGCCTCTACTGAGTTAAATGCACGCCTATATTTCGTGCACACAGCGCAATATTTGTTTCTCGAGATATTGCTTCGTTAGGCTGATCTCATTTTACCGATAGGAGGGCCCTGGAATCTCATTGAGCAGTTCAGGATATAACGGGGCCGTCGGAACGGTTGGTTGTTGTTTTATAGTGAGTAAAAAAGTTTGCAAGCCAAGTTCTATTATGAGTGATACCACAGAACAAGTCGCAGCTCTGTTTGGAGTTGTTGTATAAAAGTTAAAAACGGTGCCTTGTTCCAGCTGTAAAGATGTTCTAAAGATATTACAACAGTGCGACGGTCAGCATGCTTACTTACAATAAGAGGAACAACTGTTATAGTATCAGTGCGAGCACCCATACCACAGGACAACTCAATACGAAAGACCTCGTGAGGTTCGACCCCGGGTCCCATCACCAAACGACTACACATATTCTCTGCTTCTGCCTAAATAGCAATGAGGGTATTAGTCCGTGAGTCTACTTATTGTCTCATGTCCCTGTGCTGCAGTTTGTCATCAACTTATTTTTTATTGGCAGCATCTTTTCATGATGTGGGGGCTCCTAACCGAGGAATTTAATTTCTCTCATTTCTCTAGTCGTAGTACAGCCATCTATAGCCATTTTGCGAGAATCACCAATAGATAGAGGTATAGATATAGGTTTTTGGTGCATATTCAGAGAGGTCGGATTGAATTCTCGCTGCTTTTTGTCTAGTACATAGCTACTCACTTAAATTGATATATTGTTAATGTAAGAACAACGATAGTGGGCAAATGGGTAATCTAATAGCCTACTACCGCGTTACTGAGCCTTTAACTCGTGTACAAGGCGGCAACACGCTGTCATGTGTGTGACAAAAGGGCAGAGACTCCGTCCGTGACAACTGTCACATAACAGGAAAGTAAAGGATACCAGCAAACGACGCATGCAACCTAAGGCTGCGGTTGAATGTTTAAACACACAACTCTACCAGTTGTCTTCCCCAACCTACGGGGCTATGACTCTAACCTCTTGATGCAGGTCATAAGTAAGGTGGAAGGTCAGATCAACTGTCTACCAAACAATATGAAGAAGTATTAGCCAACTCCTACATAAACCCCGGTCTGTCATAGCACGAACTGCTGGAGCTAGAATTACTTACCGACTACAACAAACACCTGTTCATTACGAAGGGCCTGCCTTGTCAAATCAGGATTAACAATGTGTGCATTGCTATTTGCAAATATACCTTCATAATTTGCAAAACGTGTCATATTTTGTATGTTGTCGTTTGTTACAATTCGCAGCTTTGAATTCCAACTGACTGGGAATGGGAACCATGTAGATAGAATAAGCTGATTAAAATACAGTGACATTCATCAAGAATGGAACTACTTTTTTCTGATTGATGACGCCATGAGATATCGTCAATTCATCCGTAACGAGCTAACTTCATCCCAGGAGAAGTAAATGGCGTCATTAGCGACGAATAAGCACTAATCCAGGGAATACTAACTCCCATCTAATGCAATGCATTATCTTCTTTCACACAAGAGTAATTGCTCGGCCAAATGGGAGAAAGAAAGTTGAATTAGCCGAAGTCGTATGAATAAAATATTGGTGATCTACGTCACTGCCCATATACACCCACCAAAACAATACCATTCACATATCACAACTAGCACGGTACACGCGCAAAATAACGGCATTACCTTTCTTCAACAATGTAAACGTCGGGGATAGCAGAGATAAATCCCGACTGAAAATTGTCGGTCGCAATAAATGTTCACCAGCGTAGCTCCCCAAAGCAACCGTCTGCCCAATTTTCCTGTTCACCAAAATCACCCACGGAGCGACGTGCAACCTTTCCAAATATCAAATCAGTTTAAAAAATCGAAATAAATCTGTTCCAAGTAATATTCGGGAATACAAGATGCAGTTATTACTTCACAACTTATGACGTAGGCATCTTCTGGAAATATGAATGCTTCATCCACAACATCATTCAAAGCAGCAAAAACCGGGCAAATAGAGATCAAACAGCCTCTGAGACGAGGCTATTTCTTGTTAATAGCTAATATTGCGGTCCTATAAAACCTGGTAGCAAGCGTTTTGTTTCATATACAATTACCCCTGTTAAATTGTTTTCACGTATGTGATAATAACGTAGAACTTTGACAGGGTATACTGGTCTCGGAGCAAATTAAACTTACTGCAACAACGAATAGCACAACGCGAAATCAGGTTGCTAGGGTGACCGGATATGTGGCCAGTCGACTCCGAATAATGCAAGTTCGTTCTATTAGCACTTCTAGCAGTGATGCATTAACTACAAATGGTATAGAACGCTGCAAACCCTCATCCCGAGTGTCTCATTGGTGCTTTACTAAAAGCGTCTCGCATGTGTCGGAGAATACGTAATAAACCAACGATCCCACTTGCCATAATACATTTGGTTATCTTGTGCCCACAGTTGTGCTCTCATTCCTAGAGTCAAGGCCCCCATAAGTAGTAGTTTTAGAAACGGAACGAGACCATAACGTGTATGCTTATTACCCGATCGAACAAACTTGTGTAAAACAAAGCACAGTATACCAAAGCACTAGAGGTCAAAGCTATACAATATCGAAGACTTTCTTCGGAATAATTGCAAGCATACGGATGTATATATTAGCGACATTCCACCTCATATCCGTCGGCCGTCTGATACTCTCAAAAGCAAACAAACGTAGTCCGCTCTCAAGTAAACGACGAATACATAAGCCGATACCAATAAGTATTGTCTGGTTGCAAAAAGCTGGGCCAGAGTGCTATGCAGAAACATTCATCACAAGTAATACGCTAGGCCCTGCTATCATCACACCGACAACATAAATGCTGTCAAATCTTTCATTTTCTCTTTCGTAATCTGCATAATTATGGAGTTGGTCAATACTCAAAATTTTTTTACCTTGCGTAAATACACTCATTAGCAATCGTCACAGATATAGGTAAGTCTAAATGTTGATGCTTGTTGCAAAAGCATGGGTTATTGCCGTTTAAAGTAGCTAACAGTTAGGTAGAAAAAAGGTTTAAAAACAGTCATACAAAACTGTATAGATCGGTCGTGCTGACCTTCTTAATATAAGAAATAAAATTACAATGCACATTTATCAGAGATTTTCATTTGCTGTCACTGTATTAATTGTTTTACAACAGGTACAAGATACATACATGTTTCGGTCATAGTTACTATAACAGTATTTATGGCGGGGCTTTGGAACTACATGACAAATTATTCAACGTAGCACGACCTGTGCTTTGTTAATCAACATAAGTTTGATCAGCTACAAAACAACATGAACTGTAGACTTTGTTTGTTTGCCAGCGACTATTTGCAGCGCATTGTCCCAATGCGGGTGTGTTGTTGTACACGCAATCGAAGTAAGCAGGGCTTGCTTTGCTTTGATTTCGTACTAACAGTTCAAATTTGTCAGCCAGAAAAACAACAAAATCTCCAATGTTTAACCTGATGGGAGACGTGGTTTATTACAGCGCATGAATATTGAAGCGAATCTTTTGTGCTTAGAGTTGGTGGTGTTGCGCCTGTAAGCCACAGTCGTTCATAGTCCTGCATCTTCTAATAGCTGAAATCTTAATAACAAATCATCTGAACGAAATTTCATTTTAGTCAATTAGAATAAACGACAAAGAGACCACATATCTTTTACGATTTGATACCCTTCCTCTTAATGAAAGATAGTACATTATGATGTACGCCGATTAATTATTAGCTATTAACATATCGTTCATTCTATTTTAGTTACCACAATATCAGTGCAAAGAGGACATGGAGATATGCACATACTAGCATGCATTCGTGCGAGCCTTCACTCGTCACTTTACCTTATTTGTTTGCTACAGCAAAGATTGAAAAAAGGGAGGGCAATATATTGCACGACCAATTGTGTTTGAAACATACCTTAGCATGACAATATAAGCACGCCAAATTAACGGTCAACTAGTTCATTGATCATTAATGAGGCATGTTAATAATATCCCCAATGTCCTTCTTCATTAAACGCTATGTAAGCGAATCCGATGTGACAAATTATCCGCTAAGAAACCAGCCATTGTCTACACATCCATTTCCAAGCCTATTGCTAGGTCTATTCAAAAACGGAAACTTACACAGAAATATTTAGCTACATATACGAAAGACATTAAACGTGAATTACGATTGGTCTCTTAGCTTCGTAAACCATCGGACGGCCATTAACCTTAAGTAATCTGAGAATACGAGTGCATTCATACAATCTTATTACATCTCATTCAGACATCTTTTGAAGGGTATTTTTGTTTGATAACATCGCCCATATGCGTGTTATCATCGCGTCAAATGTCTCCTCGAGTAGTCGTCGGGGAAAAGAACCATGCCATTATAAACATTAAACCAATGCATAACGTGTCAATTGGCAGTGCACGTGCCAAGCGGAAACATATGTTTCATGTCACGATTAGCTCATTTTGAAAGAGGTGTTAATAAAGTGCAACGGCAGGATGTTTATTTCAGCTTATCGTAAGTGAATATACCGGGCACGACCGCATTGGGCATATTGTGCGGCTTCCGTTCTTGTCATATTTATTGCAATAATTAATGGTTTGAATGCGTGTCATAAGTTTGTTTATCATTTGTTTAGATTGGTAAATATAGACAACAAATCTGATTCGCGATGCTTAGCTGCAATATGATAAACATTTTGAATACGCCTAAATCGAAATTTCAGGACAAAATACATGCAAATTGTTTTTCTCAAGGCTAACAATAAACTACAAATCTGATTTACGAGGCTCGACTGCAATGTTCTATAAGGCTATGACGTATTTCCTGAATGAAACTCGTAATGAGCCTACACGACATCATACAAATATACCAGAATCAGAGCAATGATTCTAGTGTATAATTGTACAATATTGTGTAATTCAGGCTACCTACTAGAACGTGCGACAAAATATTCAGCGAGAATGCTTGGCTAGGGTTATTCAATGCATGTTCAATGTCGTGTGGTTCGGTCATCTTGTCATTCTATGCAAGCTATATCGCTATGCTCGAAGACTTCCCGGGAAGCCTATGCACGGTAGTCAAGTGCATCATTTTCCGTTAAGATAATTCCGCTGGAGCGCAAGCGCGATCGAACGCAGCATCACCTGTGCCTTCAGTGACGGCAGTTATATCACACATTTTACATCATCTTGCTTACTCGTCATTGTCTAACCTTACAATTTCACTCATATATTACGCGCATATTTTATGATAGCGTTACAGGCTCTACCGGATGATAAGAAGGGCGAAGTTAGCCTCTCCATCGAATATCCATGTAGCACGGTAGTCTGATAAGTCCGTTGAGAGTCTCATAATGGGCAAAAGTGCTTACAGCTCTGAATGTTACTGCAAAACAAGAATTATCGACCATTATGATCTAAATAAAAGTCCGTTCGTCTGTGTTAGTTATGGTTGGGGTTGAAGCTCTTCCAATTTTCAAAACATAACCTTTCAACTGGGTTTGTTAGTCCTCATCATTTACTGTGTCGATTTGTGACCTTGGCTAAGTGCTTAAATATCGCCTAAATCTATGGGTGGTATAACAATATGCGTGTACATAAAACGGATCGTTGTTGAAGAAATCCCACCTGCCTGCACTGGTCGGTTTGAGTTTTGCCAAGATAAATGATAGTCAATAAGCTGTGTGGATTCTTAGAATCATATTCTGAGAGAATTGTTGATGATGCGAGCAATGATGGTTTATGAAGTGCGTTTGCTGTAGGACTTGTAGTAACTTGTAGTAGCTGTAAGTAACTCTTCTAAACGTCCTTATGCTGCTTGCATTGGCAATATTTTAAGCAATTGAACGAGGCCATCGCATCATCTCAAGTAAGAATCCTTTCTTATGTGCGCCGCAGTTTGAATAAGTGAAAATATTTGTGGTAGCCGCCATGCAAGTAGGCGTTTATCTTGTGCTGCTTTACAGCACCAATAGCGGTTTATGATTATTATCTATTGTCAATACTGAAAGAGAAATCTGTGTCGGTGTTTCTTCCATGGTATGTATTGTACTTGATTCAACGGATACTGTTCGTTAGCAGAATATTTCGAAAGGTTTTCCCCAATGGCAATGCAACGTTATATTGCGAAAACATCAGATTGAGAGAATTCACATATGGTGAAGGAAAGATGATAAAGTCTATATTGGTATTGATGAAAAGGCGAACCAAATTCAAATATAAGCGAACTGGGCAAACATAATAATTCGATTGCGATAGACTATGATCGTCGTTACCTTACCGTATTAAAAATGTGATTAGCGATACACAACAAATGTTGCATACCTGGTTACAAATACCATGATTAGTCTTCATGATGAACTCTGTCTGACAGCAACAGCGAGAGTAGCTCTCAATATCCAGCCCCGCCAAGTTACACAAACAGATTTCTATTTCCATTACAACGGGAGCCCTAAAAAGATAAAGCCTTGCATATCAAGCGAGTAGAGCTCTCCTCAGGAACTGATCCTCCCCGGACTAAGCTAACCCGATCCCTCCACGACTTGCATAGTTTCTCCGACCATTTCCATTATGTACGTCTAACGGACTTGAGCGTGTTTTACTCCTAATTTCATTATGTATAAAGCCTTTGTTAAACCCAATCTGCACATGCGATGCTAGAGTAGGTCGTCTATTGCAGGTAACTGAGGCAGAATCCTGCGTACTTTAACTAACGTCCAATACAATGCCTGCTACACTTCTTGCATAACTTTCCCCGGAGGCATTTACTTCTCTTGATTGCAGTGCCAGAAGAGTAGTACATTTCCAACGGAAACAAAGAATTCATCATCACATTATAATAGTAATTGGCATCGAGGTGTATATTTCATATATACAGTGCCAGATTAATTAAGCAGCGATTCGGGTATGGCATGACACGGATATCGGTAACGTATAACAAATACCGACAGGTATATCTGACATGCTGTGGATCGGGATGCTTTGACACTAATACCAGTAATGAATGACGAATAATTACATCAACAGTTAATTCTTGATTATTACGGTGTTCATTACCTGTGGCACATGTTAGTAATTAGTCATTGATATTCTAGTCATTAAACTTGTTGTGCAACAAGTTAATTTAACAAGTTAATTTAACATGTTGTGGAGCAACTGCAGAATCAATACTAACTTGCATTGTCACAGTATGCAAAACAATGCATAGATCTCTATTGGCTTGCCCAGGAAATTACCGAATATGTGCAGATTCCATTTAAAACAAAATGTTTATCAGGTTCAAAGCAAATTTCTGTAAACAAAAAGCAATTTCCAAGTTTTTTGGCACTCTCGAAGTATTAACTAATGTGGACACTGTTTATTTCAAATCGCAAAATAACTAGAATTAGATTTTATTTCCAGAGACTTCTTTACAACAGCTAGCACGTGGTTATGTATTTAATGCAATTAAAATGGACGACCGGCTACTTACATCTTAATTTGAATATCATTTCCCAAATACAATATTTAAAATTGTGTTACATCTTGAATATTGTGCGATTTATTCTGCATTAAGGTATCTCATATAGATACGTTAAAACAGCATTATGATACAAGACGGATACAGCAGAGGAGGTTGTCAATTTACATGACGCAGCATTTAAAAACAGGGCGTAAAATTGGGTTAATTGCAAATGTCTTCGTGCATCATCAAAGGATCTTTGCGACGCGAAGCTGCTTTCTCTTCAGCACCGTTTCTTCTTGAATTAGTCCCTTTCATATATATCTAATCGGTGCAGCTGTCACTATTGGTGCATTGATTGTTGCTAACCCATGTTAGTAACAAATACAACTGAAACGATCCATTCTTAAAGGGCATAATTACTAGCACGGCTAAGGTTAGTTATCGAGTCTAATGTTATATCATATATAGTTGGTGATATAATTATCCGCTTTGGCAATTAATAAGTAGGTGTAATATGTTTATGGAACCGAGGGACCATGAAATACCGACTGATGATTGAACCGCTATTAACTGCTATATGTCGCATTACTTTGCACTGCCTAAAGGTATGCGTTCGTTCACATATCTCACTGATGCGTTTTCTTTTTTTAATGTATTACAGCTTTATTATACGAGCCTTGGTAAAATGTCAGAGGAAATAATTGTTTATGGCTGTGAATTAATGTGTCAGAATAAATCAGCAGCTGTCGTCATCCGATCAGATATACCGAGCCGACCATAAAAAAATCCTTGCAACGTACCGTTTGCTAGGAACGGCTTATTAAAGGGACAATCAGTCTTAATGCAGACACCATCTTAAAAGCGTCAATTGTTTCAAACACTAACAGAGGCAATGACATAGCAGCCTCATTGGAAATTGCTAATCCCATAACCCTGACGTCATTTCAAAATTAGTTAGTTAAGTACATGTGAAGATGAACCATTTTCGTTGCATGTTGATCGTCTAACATATCTACAGAAAGATACATTGTAGGATTATATTTGTCTTACACATTAAGGTTACTACAGAGCACAAGAACTGGTAAAACAGGAATGAAGCACAGAGTCTACATTGTAAAGTGCATAATGATATAAAGTCAGATGCAATTGTACACAATACTTGCCCATTCGAAATAAGAAAGCCTAAGAGTTTTAATTGTACAATATAATCAGTAAAATAAAGAGTATTCATACAATGGCTGATTTTACCGCCAAAATAATAGAAATAGCACCTTTAAATCCAAATCATGCGGGACACGTACGTCACATAAAACCGATAATAATCGCTTATAAAATGTGCCATAATACGTTCCAGTACGCTTGCTGCCGGTGTCAAATCACAAACATACATTCCTTGTCTTGTAGGACATATGCGTTAAGCGACGGTTTGAATCAAATTGTGCTAGTATGTTTGATGAGTGTTGTAATGTCACAAAAACACATTGATGCACATAAACTCTAATTAAGACACTCGAACCCTCTCGGGTCAATCAATAGGTAAATTCTTTACTCTAGATATTCGTTTAGACTACCGAAAAAATACAATCCCACTTACCTCCATAGTTCATTACTCATACGGATTTATTCCGCTTACAGTGCATTTTCTAGCATCTCGTCCCCATCACAAGTGGGCTAAATGAGTCAATCCGCCAATCAGTCCTCTGCTGCGACCAATACTGCTAAAGCCGTAAGGAAGGCGAATGACGCTCAATATGTTATGCCCTATACAATGATTTTATTTAGTGGTTATTAGATTACCGCACTTACTGTCTATTATTTCATTGATGGCTAAGTATAACTTATATATTAATGCATCACATTATAAAACATGACACATGTTTTAGTACCAGATTCGGCGAACACACGGACGCAAAGAAGTGCTATGGGGTTGCCATGGTTGTCGATTGTCCCATTATAACCTGTAAATTTTATGTCACATGACGTTGCATGGTAACATAAATCCAGAAACCAATGGTCTTCCTTCGCATGCGATGAACTATGCAATACACTTTGCGCATTGATGGGGCATTATTAAGAATGGTACATATCCACAGCACGTTATCGGCCTCATATAGAAGGTGTTTGCAGTTATCTATAAAGAAATCCAGATATCCGACTGTCATAAGAATCAAGGTTACTTACACGCATTGGGCGTCAGCGACATCTACTGGGTGATGTATATTATTTCTTTGCACATTAATACAAGTTCAATCACTTCCTTTACACCCGATTCAGCAAGCAATAAAATCAATGGCAAAAAAGGGTAATCATGAGCAAGTATTGAAAGTCAGTAATGAATGATTCCCTCTTTCCGAGTCAAAAGCAAGTAATGAGTTGGATCGATATAAGCGCATTGCATTGTATCTTTAATAGGTGTTATATGAGAGCAACGATATATAGCACAACACTTGGGGCTCTTCGATCGTCTTGGTCATACCAGATAGCGACGTGGCGTGCTTCATTGTATCACTACTGCGCGGGGTAGTAGATGTCTAAATTGATTCCAAATGTGTCAATGGTTTAATATGGTCATGTTCGGGTATATGATGCAGTAACACTGCTCAGAATGCAGTTAACTATTTGAAGGCTTATTAACGCACAAAACACCTGGCTCATTCTTAAATTATACTTGAGATCATTGTTTACTCAACAGTCTAACTGCATAACGTAATTTACGGATTAATGGACCAACCTGATCATGGCTATTTATCTATTTTGGCCAATTTTTTTTCAGTGAAAGATGTGCCAGTGTAATCTTTAGACCTCGATCGATAACATGAAATTTTAAAGTTTCAAAATGAAGACCTGACTGATGTTGATGTCACGGTGAAGTGATGAGGTTGTTTCGAAGCAAGAATAGAACGAAGTACTATGCTCACAGCTGAGGGGGAAATTTTTAAATTTCAGGTAGATGCATACACAAGATATCGAGGAGAGAAAGTTGCATTGGGATTGGCCGTTGGAAAGCATGTGGCTTATGAGGCATGGATAACGCAATATGGCAAGACGAATAGACAATAACTTAACCCCCAGTTAGTGGCAAAAGTATGTTTAAGTAATGAATGTTCATGTTTTTTTTCAGAGCTGATAGTACGATTACAATGGCGCCGACATAAACTAGCCATTATGACTATCATTATCAAAAAGAACGCAAATACGGCTGTCATGCCATCCAGATTTATTGCAGTGAATGAACGATTTACATTTGCGTTCCAGCGTTCTAAAATATCGTCTCAAGTATTCAATTAGCTACTCAGACATAAGTTCCTTCCATGTCTATAATTACACCATTATGATGCACGGAATGTTCCTTGAGTGGTGATATTCCGGACAAAGCGGAGAGGATATTTATATACATAATTGCTGTACATTATTTCGAGTAGATATAGATAAAAACCAGTGTTCATTTAACGCCTGATGTCGGCCCATTGACGTCAACAGGACATGTTTGGGGCTGTGTAACGCAAATGTAAAAGATTTCCTTCTCTACAGCGCAACAGCCTCTTAGCGCTTGGTTTCCCATTTCACTAAATATATCATCGACAATGGGAAATAAACGTCATATGGTATCATAACAAATAGTAGTTGCAACGATGAATCCCGTTTCATGGATTTTTATTCATCTGCGATGCAATATACGAAGTGTTATATATATTTATATATATATATATATATAATATATATTTTATATATATTTATATAAAATATATATATATATATGTTTATATATATATATATATATATATATGACTATATGTATATATAAATATATATCTATGTGTACATACATATATACATATATGTATATTTTTAGTTATATATATTCATATTTATATATATATATGCATAGATATTTATGTAAAAATATATATGTATATATATACATATGTATAAATATGCATATGAATATATTTATATATATATATATATATATATATATATATGCATACTATATATATATATATATATTTGCATATATATTATATATATGTATATATATATATATATTATATATATATATATATGATATATATATATATAATGTATTTGCATATATTTTGCATGTACATATATATATATATATAAGATATATATAACAAGTAAATATATATCTATCTATACATATATAAGCTCTCTCTCTCTCTCTCTATATATATATATATATATATATATATACATCTATATAAATATATGTCGATGTATATATATATATATATATATATATACATGTTTATATATATATATATATATATATATATATGACTATATCTATATATAAAATATATATCTATGTGACATATATATATATATATATATACATATATGTATATTTTTATTTATATATATATTCATATTTATATATATATGTATAGATATTTACGTAAAAATATATATGTAGATATATATACATATGTATAATATTTATATATATATATATATATATATATATATATATATATATATATATATATATATATATGCATATATATATACATACTTATATATATGGATATATTTACATATATATTTATATGTACATATCGTATCAATATATATTCATGATGAATATATATAAAAACGAGTAAATGCATATATATAAAATATATATAAATATATAAGCTCTCTCTATATATATATATATATATATATATATATATATATATATATATATATATATATATATATGTATATATACACATCTATATAAATATATGTCGATGTATATATAGGTATATTCATATGTTTAAAAGTATATACATATGTTTATATATGTGTATCTATATTTATAAATGCAAATATGTATTTACAAAGCCTATTGGTACCCTATCGCACAATTGCAACGCGCAAAAACACTGCCGCCCGCCTTTTTGCATATGAAATCATGGGGATATCATACAACACAGCATTTGCACCCTTCATCGGGATCCCGTAGAAAAAACGCATTATATGCTAAATTTTATATATATATATATATATATATATATATATATATATATATATATATATATATATATATATATATATATATATATATATATATATATATATATATATATATATATATATACATCTATATGATATACGTCGATGTATATAGGTATATTCATCTGTATAAATGTATATACATATGTTTATATATATGTATCTATATTTATAAATGCAAATATGTATTTACAAAGCCTATTGGTACCCTATCGCAAAATTGCAACATGCAAAAAACACTGCCTCCCGCCATTTTGCTTATGAAATCTTGGGGATATCATACAACACAGCATTTGCACCCTTCATTGAGATCCTATAGAAAAACGCATTATATGCTAATTTTTGTTAAGATCACCTTTAAGGCTGTTATTAATACGCGCTAAGCTACCTGCAGGAACTTACCGCTGATAACCTCTCTGCAGAGGATCTTCGATCTATACATAAGTTTTTGCCACAATATCCAAATATGTCTTCAAACGGTGAAGAGCGTTTATTATGCGGCTATTGAGATATCTGGGAAGCTATTCAAGTTTCAAATAATAATCGCATCTGTTGCTATGAGAAATACATTAATATCCGTTCCGCAGATTAATCACAACTGTTGCAATGAAATATTGAAACTTTTATATGATCGACGCGTACTCAGGCATAAAATCATGCCTGCTTGTGGTGCGTTGTGCCGTGTTGTTTTGTGTTCATAGTGTTTCGCGAATTATTGTGACACTTATGAACTATGTCACTCTGTTAGATCAGTTTATACATGGTATTAATCATGATATCATCTCCATTGTGAACGTGATTGATCGTTGTCATGTTTATAAAGCATAACCAGATACTAAATAATTTACTCCAATGAAATTATGTAATTGATTTCCACACAGGTATAAAGCCATTTACAATATATTCGGTATATTGTTAATGATAAATGCACGAACTCATCTCATTCTCCATGATGTTGGTAGATAGTTTTAAATTTAGGATGTATATGCATTCAATATTATCGGACATTGCCAATGTAGGCTGTTGGTATTTAATGTATCTGTACTTATTTATGCGTCCGTATATTAGCATAACATTTCAATTCACCAGCGGAATATGACATATTCTATTCATCGGTTTATAATCATACAAAAAAACTTGGCATTTAAACAACTGACATTGTTCAATAGCGACAGTAAGATGACATAGGTAAAACATTAATTCTGAAAAACCTTTGAGAAAGAATGTGGGTGTTTACTATGCACCAGAAATATATTGCCGTTGATTCTTTGCAGTAAAACGTGTATGGTGAAGAACTATATCGACAGATAAACTATCTCCCCTTCATCACTATTGTGAAATATTCAGTTTTTAATCAGTAACCATGTTGTCCCTTCCTGTGAGTGTGACTTCTTCTATATTCCCTGGCGTAAACGCGCCAAACATGGTCTACGGGATGCTGCATTAAAAACGTCCGCATAATATAAATGGATTAGAGAAGATTTAGATATTCTGAGACATCCTAGAACGTTGCAATATAATGATTTGGTCAAGCACCTTAAAGTACATGAACGCCGACCCCTACAGTACCTTTCGGTGACTTTGCAAGAGTGGTATTTCAACGGCACTAACTTGCTGCGGCAAGAATCAGAATATAGTATCAGTATATAATGTACACCCAAACTTAAGTACATTGATACGCCTTAACCTTGCACAACAACAGGAACGCGCGCTCGATGAATCATCAAAAGGCTAAGGATAGGCTTAGGAAATCACTCCTATCATTATAGTTGTCAATGCACAGTGGTCATTCTATCCGATTACCGAACACAACTGCAACCTTAACACTCTTACCCCTTCTTTTCCTAGGCCCGCTCTTATCTCGCAAAGATCGATAACGATATTAACGACGTAACTGGTGACACGGATAACAAGTACGTTACAGAATATGTATAAATCAATATAAATTTAAATGAGCGTAGCGCTCATGCATGTATTTGCATATTTAATTTTCGTCGTCCACTATATTGGAGCATAGTAAATTAATTATCTTGGAAGTATGCTAGAAGGGACACATATCCTTAGATTTGGCTTTACCCATTTTTATTTGCCTTTCTTGCGAGAATTTCCGCTTATGGAAGTAAACGCATCATACTCATAGATTGCTTAAAACTATTTCCATCCTTTGTGAATCAATAATTTATTTCCTTTTGATTTTCAGATGTCAGATTATTGTGCAACAATGTATATCCTGAAACTAAGCGGTCTCCTTCCGCTAAAATACACTGCATTGTATTGTGAATTCGGGTTAATATTGCACGAATAGTCTTCAGCGGTTGTATGAAACTTGTGTATCTCCCAACGGAGACATTCACACCCTGGAAGTTTTCGAATCATTCAACCATGATTAAGCACAATGCAATGGCTAATAACATTAGCGAGCTTATGGTTGTTGGATTGCAATCACCAATCAGCAATATATGCAAGGTACGCATCCTTCCTCACGGTGATATTATTGATCAGTGCTTCTATTCAAGGTAATTGTCAGCAGAGCAGAGAGCAGATTGAACGGACCTTGATTCATACATATATATAGTCCGTCCCGCGGACGTCGTTGCTGGTGTTCTTGTGCATAACGCCAGCTTATCAAGAATTAGGCCAGTGTAATACGTAACGTTGTAGTTGCTCTCAATCTAGTAAAACCATCTACCATACGAGGCGTCAGGTTATTACTGTATTATATTCCTTCAATGCAAACATTCAATGTAATTTTCTGATATGCGTTTACGCTGTAAACTACTCAGATATGTGTTGGGATTATAAACGTGTTTTTGTTGCAGCACACTTGATCTACAATTATCAAAGCATTTAAGAAGGCAATTTTTTCGCACACTCAGCAGTTGTACGCAGATCGTTGATCAAAAAGACCATTTGGTTTTTGACGCGTTGCTTTTCAGTCTTTTGTGAATGTTGTACTGAATGTAAATTGTGTGTTTATACTTTGGGTAATAAAACCGGCAATCCAGTGGGTAATGTTGGATTGTTCATCAAAGCTCAACTGGTGTTTACATAGTTGTTTAGTTCACGACAAATTGGATGTTCCTGGTGCCGTCCTGCTGCAAATGTTAGATATGTATTTTATTAGATAGCACAGTGTAGCAAGTCACATTATGATACACTTCTATGTCATCTGCAAATATGACAAGATTCACGAGATGCATAAGTATTAATGGAATACCTTCGTCAAAGCTTCTTATAAACCGGGATATTTGATCAAGCAAACTCTAGCTGCAACAAAGCATGTACCATGCCGTTCCATGACTTCATGATATGTAGATACACCTGCACGCAGATTTATGTCGCGAAAGGAGTACTAATCTTTGTACTGCATTACTGTGACAGCTAATGTGATGCATCTGTAGATATTAATGTTACTATGACGGCTGAACAATAAACGCTCATAACCTATCTTAATGCTTTCCTGGTTGGATTATCTATAATGTGCAATAACTGTCACATGCAATTATAATACATTGTTCGGGATTTGCTAGTTTCCTATATGCAGAGCGTTTGGTTTATGGTAGCGTATATGGAAAGGAAATTGTATGTATGTATTATCGGCGTAATATCATCTTTTTATCATCGCACAGTTACATCACCAAGCGGTTTCGTGCATAATCAATTGCGTGGACCAGACTAGTATGGGGCTCTGCCATAATATCATGTTTGCTTAACATTTCCATTAAGGAAACGTTGAATTAAAAGGCAGCATATATGTAACCCATGCTTCCAGCTCAGTTGAGACATGGTTGTATCATTCTCCCTGCGATTGTTACAGTATGTTTGTTCTTTTGTTTCCAATTTTTGGATTTGAAAACTATTGCTGACTCTATTCTCTTTTGTCTACTATCTAGGCCTATTAGTAACACACAGTACTGAGTTTTGATGTAATATTGTAAATGCATTTAATCAGCACAAATTGATTAATTCATCGCGTACTCATCGTAAGTACCGTATTCACTGTTGCTATAGCTCTTAAAAAACAGATTCATCTTCCTCATCAGTGCTACCTGAGCATGCGCCGGAATACATATCATACTACTCTGGAAGACAAGAATAACTATTGGCGAATTTGCAAGTTCAGAGCGTGATACGAAAACATGTTGCTTGACACTATTAATGTATATACCATGATAGGCATGGGTTGTCTGATTGTATCAAACCGTGAACCATTAGCATTTCAGCTTCAGGGGGCAAACTCTGACTGCTTACGCAGCTTTTCAAAGCGATAGCAATACGCCCACCTTCTGATGGCGCTTCAATGAAATCATAATAAAGCCAGTTTGGTTTATGACTGAAGGTAGCTGGGCTCTTTGGTGCTATGAAGGTTAGTTAAATCTTAAAGAAAGCAAGGACAGATTATTTAGCCAATTCATTTGATAACAGTACCACCCTCAAGGTAATATATCTGTAGCAACTTGTGCAATCCACAGCATGGGTACGAACGCTGATCACAGCACACATTCACTCACATACTCTATAATCCTTGGGGAATGACCTAATGTACATGCCACGTCTTTTCTCGTGCTTCTCCCTTAAATCAAAAGTACGAAAATGTTTTTGATTGCCGCCAACCAACTGCTTGCCTTGTTTTTATTGTATCACTAATTAATGAGTTATGGTAACACCATCTGTCTGTTAAAATGGATGCTGGCTGTCATCAGATCATTGCCTATTATATTCACTCGTATAACGATTATTTTCAATATCAAACAGGTTCTTCTTTGCAAGGTTAAGCGTTCAACCAGTGGAATGTACACAAAAACCATGGTAACCTGCCTCTTATTTGCGAATTGATAACGATAACCTAAAATTGAGCAGTATATATCAGTTGCTGCTTTTTTAACTTAATTATTGTGTTCATAGGCAAGCAACATTGCATTAAATATTAATTAACGCATTAATTAGCATGATGATTGAAATAGTTGACAACGGAATGGTTTATCCACTTTTTCCAGTACTCACTAAGGTCAATGCGGCTATAGGCACATGTCACAGGGGCACTTGGATAAGTCGTGAGACAGAAAACGAGTCTTCTGTTTCTGCTCTTTCGGTATTAACAACTGCAAGAGTAGAAATTTGTTTAGTTATAAATCACGCATTGGTTGAATGAGTAATCCGCTATTAGTAATATGCTCCACAGGCCGGGTAACGCCTAATTTGCGTTTACATTATATCTTTGAATGCTGAAACGATACTGCACCTAGCCCTGGTAATTGGATAAAAGTCAATCTATGCCTTATCCAACATATGACAATAAAAGACTATTGTATTTAAAATTTTATATCAGCCAAGTCCGAAATGAATTATCTACTATTAACACAAATTATATCTTCTACCAGCCATATATTTCTTGCGATACATATTTTGTTGGGTGCAAGACATGTCTGAGGCAATGACTATCACATGTAAATTTTAGTATATTCGTATTTGGTATATTTATGCATCTTCACTGAGGTTAGCCTTATGCACATTGGTCGACAACTATGTTTATGCATTAAGCCATTTGAATAATTTGTCACCACGGGACGCTAAATGTGTGGGAAAATGCGTCGAATGACATTCACTCGAAACATCTCCCTTACGTTTATATCGCCTAAGCAATATTATCTGATGTATATTGCACATGCAGTTTATCGTCACCAGATGATATGGGAATAAACGCGATATACCAGAGTGGGTTGCATCAAATTATATGGCATGGAACGTTTGGTTGGTCTTATCGTATTTCCTACAGATTGACTGTTCGCCGTGTGCAACTATTTTGCACATTTATTAAAGGTTTTCACACATTTTACAACAAGTTTAACGCAGCTGTATTATATAGCTGCTGCTTTACGGTCTATCATAAATCCAGATGTCACTGCGTGCTTCTTACGTAAGCAATTGCTTCTAAGCCATAAAGGGCAACTTACTGCAAACCATGCATTGCAATGAAAATGAAATGTAATTTGGGTTTACATAAGGCTCCGTTTCACGCAGGATTTCTGGACCACATCTTAACTACGCACGACTCATATGTCTATGTAGACAGGATAGCACACTTTTGTCTAAAGCGAAGAGTGATACAGTCGGTTATTGTGTTTTCTGGATGTAGGTATCAGTATGTAAAAAGTGGTGATAAAAGCCAAACTAAGGTCATGTAATTTATTATTACGTTATTTCAAATGAAAAACGCAGCATTTGTGTATCATGCATTTGTTTGAGTGTAGCTCAGAAAATCTTCTGTTAGGGAGCAGAGAAGGTATGGATGATTGGCTAATCCCCATGTGTCGTCCAGAGCCGTCTGGTGTTACTTATTGCGATGATCATGAATAAGTTAGTAGTTAGTATATTGCGGCCACAATGTATATCAGCAAAGATACACCATGATAAACAGATGCCTAATGGTTGGACTTTACCCTACACTAGCTGTACGTCGAATATATCGTGCTTGCGTTCGAAAGAATTTTCGGGAATTCACTAGATAACTTTCCATTACGTCAGACCTTATGGGCACCATCTCGTGTGATGCTTCACTTGTTTTGTGGATACCTATATATGTTGCTACAAGCAAGACACATAACATCAGGGAACACCGCATTCCACTCTATTTTTTCATTGGTATTTGCTCAAGCATCGGTCCAGATACGCTCGAGGTATCATGGTCTGAGTCAAATTATTCTAGCTGCCACGTACATCACGCCAATCCTCTTTCCCATGCAATGATAACCAAAAACACTCAACATTTAGAGACCCGAGTGATCTCTAGTGCCTAAAGGCTGTATTAGAACATGTAATGTCGTGTTTTGTATGTGATAAGATAACTCCTCTTATTTCTTTTTTTGTCGATCACTGCCGTATATCTTATGCTACAACTTCACCCCATTCCAACTCCCACTGCTATAAAAAAACGTTCCTAACTCCGTCAATGAGGCCGTATTTATGGCAAGGCAATTGCATTAAAAAGCACCATAAAAAAGGCTCTTGAAAGTCAAAACAACGGAGTAGGTAGAAGCCATATGTTCAGAGTTAAAACGATAAGTTTATCAGACGTTAGCCTATTACGTCGAAGCCAAGCAGTATGACCCATACAGAATGGTTGTGCAGCAATACGAGTACGCACTAGTCTAATTACCTCGGAACGATCGTTTCTATCTTGTTTTTTGACCCTAAACGACCGCTGTCTTGTACTGTACTGCTCTATGGGGTACCCCTTTTAAGGGCAGTACTTATGAGTGTAATTATTTATGGCTTGTCTGAGTGCCTTACAGTCGACAATCATTTATGATTAAGCTAAGCATAGTCGTTTCTGTTAATATAGGACTTAATATCATACTGCCAACCACTTGGAATACAATTTATATTTATCCATCTGATCACTCCGTTGCAACTCTTGGCTTTGAATTCCAACTAACTGGGAACTGCCACCTTGCTGCTTGACTTAGATGATTTAAATATAATGACGTGCCGCAAGAACGGAACTACTTAATTGTGATGAATGACGCCAAGAGATCTAGTCAACTCATAAGTAACGAGCTAACTTCGTCGAGCGGGAAGTAAATGACGGCATTAGCAATAAGTAAGAACTAGACCCGGGCCTTCTAGCTCCCATCTAATGCAATGTAATATCTTCTTTCACACCGAAGCAATTTCTCGGCCTCTACAAATGTGACACGGAAAGTAAGATCAGCGAGAGTGGCATGAATAAAATATTGGTAATCTTCGACTCTATCCTCACTAACACACCACAACATGTCCAATTTACATGTATCTAGCACGAAACACGTTTTAAATACCGCCATTATCTTTCACCATCAAAGATCATGTCGGGGAAAGCCGAGATGATTGTCGATTGAAACTCATCGGTCGCAATTTGTTTTAACCAGCGCCGCTCCCTCAACCAACCGTAATGCCCAATTCACCGTAATTGTTAAGTATTAAATCCGTTCAACAAATCGACTCTAAAATAAGTATATGTTGCCGGTAATATCCGGGATCAAGAAATGGTTATCACTTCATGATTTGTGACGTATGCATCTTCTAGCAATATGCATGTTTCTTAAGCAACATTAGTTAATGTAGCAAAATTGGGGCCAAACAATTTATTTTGCACACGGCTGCCGTGAAAACTTAACATTATTGCGATGATGAGCGAAACCTGCAAGATAGAATGCGCCTGAGCATCAAGTTTCTTATAAAATGATTCTGTATACGGAGATCGAGCAGCCTCTGTGATGAGGAGATAGATGTTTCTTACTTAGGGGTGATATTGCGGTCCTACAAATCTTGTTAATAAGCGCTTTATTCTATTTACCATTATCCGTGTTAAATTGTATACGAGCCTGCGATAAAATTCCTGGAACATGGACAGGGAGGATGTACGGTATCGGGAGCAAATGTACTTACCGAGGCAACAGATCACACAACGAAAGATCCGGTTGCTATGTGGACGGAACTGTTGCCAAGCTATTCTCAAGTATGCAAGTACGGTATATTGGCACTTCGAGCATTGTCGCAACGACCTACAACGGCCTCATTCATGTTTTACGTGTCCCGTCTGTGTAAGAGAATGCATAAAAAAACGTATAATTTGTCACAGTTGTGCTGCACATCACAGAATCAGTGTCCCCATACGTAGTAGTTTTACAAACATAATGTGACCGTTGCGTATATTGATCCTATCCAATCGAATGAACTGATCTGACCACAGTATGATCTCAGTTTATAGACTATTGTTGCGATTAATGTAAACGTGTAGATGAATGATATAACGACATTCAACATCATATCTGTCTCGAAGTAAGCAATAACGACGTCTTATTGGTTGATACCCGCAGTCCATGATGAGTACATTATTAGTAACGACTCATCCTCAGTTTGCCCTTAAAAATTCATGAGCGATCGTCACAGATGTAAGCAAGTCTAATATGCAATGCGTATTCGTACTTGCCCTTGCATGAATTATTTTCCTCTCTGGCGCCTTTTGCTTTTACTGATGAACTTGCTCACCGGCTTTAATATAAGCATCATCGCAGCCAGAAAATCGCAAATCAAGCAGCTATGATGACGTAAATAATGACTAGTATTGGTCAAACAAAACTTTATTGCTTTTCGAGCTGACACTCTTTATATTGTATTTTCAATTGAATGGAAACATCACATTGGCAATTCATCATTGATTATCACCTCTTGTCACTGCATTTATTGTTTTGTATAAGGTAAAACATACATGCATGATTCGGACACAATTACAGGAAATACGATAAATGTACTTATAGCGGGCCATTTGTGTCTGTGTGACAACACACTCAACCTTGCACAACTTCCGCTTTATTATCAACCAAAAATTCTGAAACCATTTGGGTTAGAACGATATTATGCAACAAGAGCTGAGCAACAGGGGCATTTGTCAAGTTACGTGTGACACAGACGTCTTCGCCCGACTTAATGTAGGATTGGCTTGACTACTAACGGATATACGAACTACTGAACGGATCGGTGCTACACATCGTCAAGCAAACCTCTATATGGCTTCCCTTCCTAACAATTAAAATTACAATTGGTCACGCCATTTATAGCTAGTAATATGAATAAAGCAATAATTTCATGGAATAACTGATTGGTGATATACTGACCAATACAACATGTTACTGTCATCTGAATGCATATGCGAGCATTGAGTCTACCTACTATCATAATGATGCCGGTCGGAACGTTGCGGTCGTCTTGGTCAAGTCTGCACATGTGTTATTGCGGGGCATGGTTGGTTATAATGGTATCGAACACTTTAAATGGATTATGGGAGTTTTTTTATTGGTATAGCCTGTTTGAGCTGCCGCTTTAGAGACGATAAATAACTTTCACGAGCACCGCGTTTTGTTCAAACCATTGCTCAGCATTATCTACAATGGATGGCACACACAAATTGCTGTCATCACAATCAAGTAAAAGTGCACATTGGAAAAACCATACATCAATCATTCGTTCAAAGCAAACTGAAGCAAAATTTATTTTTCTACTATTGTTTTTTACTATTTTGCCTAGTTTTTCACCTTCAATTATCTCCGCCAATGTATCAAAACCAAAAAACTGACAGTTTGTGGTAGCCTTAGAAGGTAACGTCTGTACAACCCCTGAAAGAATATACTGGATCTCCGAACGGATGCAACCAAGGAATAGGTAATATCCACGGCTCCATCAGAGGGCAAAAAAAAAAGACCACAATGTGGCAGCATCTCTGTATATTACCTCAACCTAAAGCGTTATTTGGCTTGAAGCACTGCAATAACGCAGGAGGCGATGTGATGTGTTGTTATCCTGTGTAAAAGTAAAATATATTGTTGTAACACTTCCTTCTATAAGCGTTGACAGAAGTCAATTGCGGTTTTATATAGCGCGAAAAGCCTACGGAATATCAAACCCACAGAAGTTGCTTTGGCAAGCCCAGCAACACAAGGTATGCCAATCAATATAACATCATACGTTTCAATTACCATCCGTGAACGTTTTTGATCGCTACTTCGCAGCATGCTTTAAAACTAAATAGAGACGTATGTAAAGAGGAAAATTTGTTAGTTATTACCATGGTAATCGTGCAGAGTGACGATTTCCCAATAACACTTGTATGTCTCCTCTGATGTCCGACCATATAGAATAATCACTTTTAACGGAATTGAAATCATGGTGGATACCCTCGGAGAAACCTTTACAAAGGAGTTGTTTATTGTCGTTAATCTGTACAAGCACCTGCCAACCAATGCGGACTTTTTAAGCTTGGTGGGGAATTGTATTGCATCACATAATAATGGCACAGCGTCAAAAACTTCTCTCCGACCTTTTATACTTAATCTGAATAAGATCACAGAAATCACCTTCCAAATGTTTAATCAATTGGGTATCATTTATTATAATCAAAAATGCTCTCGCTGATCTAGCACTGCTAGAGGACATAATACTTCTCGTTTAAAAAAAACTCGGTTGTTACTCGATTTATCGTACGGAAACGCTGGTTAGAGATTCGAGTGCATGGGGTCAAATTGATTGAGCGTTATAAAAGAGTTGTGCTAACAGCATTAATGTGTCGGTAATGATCTATGTGTCAATACAAAATCATTTAGACTTAAGCACGTGTTGTCAGGAATGCGAACAAATAAGGCTTATAGGGGAAAAGACATTTTCTAATATCATTAAATGCTTATCGCCCTTTCGTATGCTTGAAAGAGCTGAATAGTAAAGTTAGAGAAAGCAAGGATCGCCATCGGGAGTGGGAAAGACAATCCAACAGCGGGACGCCGCGTATATTTTTTATCCAGTCTGAGAGGCAATTTTCTCCAAGCCGATGAGAATCCATGCAAAAGCTTGAACAGTTACAAAACGACCTGAACTGTATTGGGTGGTTGTTTGCCATTTGACTGGTTGCGGCGCATTTTCACATTGCGTGCGTTTTGTAATACTCGCACATAAAGTATGAGTGGTTGCTTTGCTTTGTTTTCTCGCAAATAATTCAAATTTGCTCACTCACTTTTGACACAAATGTCCTCGGCCAGCACGAATGAAAATTATAGCTTAAATACTTTATATACAGGCGGACGTGGTTGAACGCCTTGCATGAATATTCAGGGTAAATCGTTTGTTCCTACAAATGGATAGCTAACGTCTTATCCTTCATCAATCAAAAGTCCTTTGCACGTAGATGTAATCATAGCCTTGCACCTTTATACCCGCTATTTCCATGGGAAAAAACATATAAGCAATATTTAGGTTGATTGGAATAGACAGCGGAAGAACAGAATCTTTAAGATTTGACACCTTTCTTCAAAATCGAATATGGTACCTTATGGTGTACGCAGATCAATAGCTGTCCCTTTCCAACAGCCACAACACGATGCAATCATGACATGATCATATGCACATAAAAGTATCGCACCCGTGAAAGGCTTTATTCAGCGCTTTGTATAACCATCTGAAGAACATGATGTTGATACAGATGTGTGTGGAATATGAAGTGACATTAACAATGTACTGCATTTGTGTGCTGTAGCTAGGTGTGCAATTAAGCAAGTCAAAATATTATCGCCAGTGGCATCAACCCTTCTACGGCCCGCTGTGTTTTGAATTATACCGTAGCAAGACCATAGAGGCACATCGAATTAACAGTGAATCAGTTTATGGCTCCTTAATGTAGGCATGTTAACATTTCTGTAGGAGAATTAACTCATGCGACCTGCACAACATTTCTGAATTAATGCCTCTCAAAGATCCGCCCTTCTTTGTTAGTAAAATATGTTAGCTAGTCAGAACCGCTCAGAAACCAGCCATTGTCCATAAATCAGTTGCAAAGCTTACTGAAAAGTAGTTTGAAAACTGGACCTATGCTGAGGGATTTAGGAACGTAAACGAAACACCTTGAAATGATTAACGATTGGTCTTACTATAACGTATATCATCCGACGGTCTTAACCCTAGCTAAGCTGGGAAGACGATGGCAATAATCCAATTTTATTACGTCTATTTCAGACATTTTTTGAAAGATGTTTTCGTTTATGACATCCCCCATAAGCGTGTTATCATCGCGTGAATGTTTGTCAACTGTGTGTAAGAGAGCGGTCTGGAAGAAGAACCATGTCATAATAAACATAATAGCAATGCATAACGTGTCCATCAGCAGAGTACGTCCCCTGTTTAAACATGTATTTCATATCGTTTCTCTTTTATCTTAAGAGATGTGCGGTCGAATGTACAATATGCACACTCTCTCGTGCTTTACTCAATTATCGCTCGCTGCCATGCCAATTTGTATGTGTAACAATGCTTGCTAATACATGAAGTCCCAAGAGCTGATGGTCGCCGAGATGACCTGCGGCAGCGTATTTTCTGATTGTGTCAAATGTGTCTTATGATGAACTGAATTTAGGTTTCATGGATAGAACTCTCTCTATCTAAGGATCAAAAGCAACCTCAGAGAATACTGGTCAATAAGCCTCGTAAAAATGGGCGTGATAATGGCTGAACAGATATATCTATTGACCTTGAATCAATTGTGTTCGATTGCACAGTATTGATTGTTATGATCGATTATCTGTTATTGAAGGATCAAGGAGTATCCAGATCTCCATTTGAAAAATGTTGACATCGTAGTTAAGATACTGCAAGGTTTAGCTATGGTTAAATTTGTAAAATCTGTTGCAGCGTATATACAAAGTCCTCAATCGTGCCAACGCAGAATCTACTCATTGGTAGTGAATGTATCCCGCCCGCCCAATTCGTACGGTTTACCCTATCATCATATTTATTGCAATGCTTCATGGTTTTACTACTTGTCCTAGGTTTGAATATCAAATGTTAAAATGGATTAATATTGAAAGGCAGTTTGATGAACTAAGTCGAAATTTCAGAACAAGTACATGATGACCCATGGTTAGCAATGAACTACAAATCCGACAAAGCTCTTGAACATTTCACAAAGGCTTATCTCTCAGCAAGAATGCTTCGCCAGGCTAATTCCATGCATGCCTAATGTTATATGGCTCAGTCACCATGCTTGTCACTCTATGCAAGCTATTCCAACATGCTCGAAGACTTCCCCTGCAGCCTATGTATGGTAGACAAATGAATAATCGCTCTAGGAGATGAATCCGCAGGTGCGCAAACAACCATTTAATCATCATCACCGATAAAGGATCACTTAATTCACCGGTTCAAACTAGCGGACAAATATTGCGTTATAAAGTGCGTGGTAATAAAGGAAACTGCGCCCATGGTCGATGATGCAGAGCAGATGGACTCGCCTGTGTTATAAATCCGTCAACATCACGAATGAAATAGACGCAAATAACAATAATTGTATCCTAGCGATTTCATTCAAAAGTAACAGTAATCTCAGGTTAACATCACTAACAAGATGATTGTGATTATTGGACAGCTTCCCTAAAGTGCAAGATATCAATCCACAGAACACCGTTGCCAAAGTTTGGTTACAAAACCCGCACCGCTGTGACGAAGGCCAGGCATTATGAGCAAACGGATCAGGTGCATTCCCTTCCCCGAGGTGCGATCGCCATTTAACATGACCATCCGAGTCACGAGCAGCCAGTCAGGTTTTCACACCTTCGAATCGAGCCAACAACGTGTTGGTTGAAAGACGATCGAACTAGACGACGGTAACTGGCCGCGATCTACGTCGAACCTGGCTATAATGCCATCATTTACATATATATAAACATATATATATTTATGTTTAGATGTTATTCACATATATATATATATATATATATATATATATATATATATATATATATATATATATATATATATTATATATATATATATATATAAGATATATGTATATATATATATATATATATATATATATATATATGAATAAATCATATATATATATATATATATATGTATATGTATATATACGAATATATCTTATATATATATAAATATATATATATATGAATATCAATATAAATGTATATGTATTTAAATGTATATATATATTCTATATAAATATATATATATATATATATATATATATATATACTATATATGTATATATATATATATATATATATATATATATATATATATATATATATATATATATATATATATATATAACACGCATATATATATACACACAAACACATAAATCGCTTTGAACATATAGTAGATGCAATCAATAGTAATGTGGCAAAACAATTATGCCGCTTAAAAAAACAGCTAAATTATTATGGTATGCGGTTGTATAGTCTTTGTGGTCCTATTCTATCCGGACGCAGCCTCAATAGCGTGTCTTGCTAGCCAGGAATCCAAATCACGCATGTACGCATGCCGCCTGTGTGTTTTTCCGAGCTGCCAACGCAACACTTTGGATCAGTTTTATGAAGAGATGTTACGTTTTAGATAGGAATAGCTTTCTGATAAGCTCTGTATTCATCGCATCATCGGAAAACCATTTCCTCATAGAACAGTTTTGCAAAAACAAACACCGACATATAGGGCTTAAAGCATTTCACTGACGACACAAGTGTAATGCTAGTTAGTTCTATTGGCACTTCAAGCAGCTATGCAATGAACTACAAATGGTATATAACGCTGCAAAACTTCTTCCCGAGTGCCTCATCGGTGCTTACTCACGCGTCTCGCATGTGTCGTAGAATATGTAATAAACCAACGATCTTGTGCTCTCTTTCCAAGAGTCAGGGCCCCGATAAGTAGTTGTTTTAGAAACGGAACGAGACCATTACGTGTATGCTTATTACCCAATTAAACGAACTGGTGTGAAACAAATCAGAGAGTGTGATCTTAGTTTGCCAAAGCACTGGACATTAGAGCTATACAATATTGAAGGCGTTCTTCGGGATAATTGCAAACATTCCATAACAGATGTATGTAACAACGACATTAAACCTCGCATCTGTCTGTCGTCCGGTACTCTCAAATGTGAATAAACGCAGTCCGCTCTTAAGTGAATGGCGAACACCGTATATATATATCAATAAGTATTAGCTGGTTGCTGTGCCAGAGAGCTATGCATATGTATTAAACACAAGAGGCACACCAGTCCCTGCTATCATCACACCGACAGCAATAATGCGGTCAAATTTATCATTTTCGCTGTCGTGTTTATAATTAGCTTATTGGCAACAGCATGGATTAAAGCAATAACTCTCGCCATTAAGTAGTGGGGAAGGTGGTGGCTATCTACATTTAATAATTCTTAATTACATATCCCAGAAGTTTGTCAATAAACAAGGTGTTTTTATATTGTACTTTCAATTGAATAGTTTTCCGCTATGAATAAAACTACAATGCACATTTATCATAGAGTCACTGCATATTCAACCTTGCACGACTCGTATTTTGTTAATCAACATCTATGAGACGTCTGTGGTCATTGAGATAGGATAGAATGATATTATGGAACAACAGTTGGGCAACAGACCCCTTTGTCAATTTACGTGACACTACCTTCCTGTCCCGACTTGACTTAAAATTGGCTTGACCGCTAACGGGTGTACGGCCGTATTCAACAGATCTTTGATAAACATAGTCAAACAGAGCTCCATGACATTTACTGTTGCCATTGAAATTGATAAAATCTATGTTAAAATTACTTTTAATTCTCCCCATGTAACGATTATTGTCATGCAATTCACTTTATATTAGTTACAAACAGTTCATTCTTTCAGCGTTTAATATTTTGCTATAATGAGAATAAAAGGTTGGGAGCATTTGCAAAACCTGACTTGCTAGCGCATTACTGAGACCAATAACTCCGTCCATATGTGCTGTATACCGACTCTTTTAGTGGTGCTCTGTCTGTTGGCAGCTGTTTTCATGTGTATCATAATGTTCGCTACTAAGAATACCTAGTAAGTGTAAGTCAAAAGGGACGGAAGGCCAGTTTAGTTGTATCTGAAACACTAACGATTTCTAGTGATACAAAGATTTCACCCAGTAACTGATTTGGAAAATACCCACGCAGATATCACGCAGCGGTCATCTCAGAACGGTTGCAATAATATCAAAGACTCCATCACCGCGCTTAAAATCAGACATTATGGTTGCGGCCCGTTAATATTACCTCGAGTAAATATGTACTTTGTCTTGAAGCACCGCAATCATACAGGAGGCGGCAAAATATACAACGTATTATCTTGTATACAATTCACAAATATTGAGCTATGAAATTTAACCACTTCCTCTGCATGGCTAAGCTATTTCTCCAGATTCAAATCACGATTGTAGATTGTGTGAATATACAGAATATCAAACCCACATGAAATATTTTGGCAATTGTTACTATGTTTGACACGATCTTTCTTCTTTTTAACGCTGCCCACGGATATCGACACAGTATCGTTGTCAATCAATAACACATGTTGTACGTTTTAATTACAATCCATAAACAATTTTAATCATTATTTCGCAGCATGTGTTAGAATTATCGCTTATATAAATGTGTATCAAAAATCACAAACCTGTTGGGTAAAACCATAGTGACCATGCAGAGGTACGAATTCACACAAACCCTTGTATGTAACTTCTAATCTTCTATCATACAGGATAATAACCATTATCAAGAGCGATATTATGATTAATACCTTGAAGAACAAGCTTTACAAAAGAGTTGTTTATCCGCATTTATGGGTACACGCTCCTGCCGCTAAGGTTGTCTTATCCAGCCTGGGGGAGCATTATACTGCATCACACAATGATGGCAGAGTGTCGAACGCTCTACTCAGACCTCTTAAACTTACAGGTCGCATCGCGTAAGGCGCCCATGTACTGCCATTCGCTACGATAACTCTTTGTGCTTATTACACACGGATGGCATGGGGCAAGGAATGGGTAAGATTGAGAAATTTATCATGTAGAGGCTTTCGAGTTACATATGGTGTGACAATGTGCAAGCTGCCTAATTGATTTTTACAGCATTCGTCATACATCAACGATTGCGCTCTTGAATCGTGGAAACCTCTCTGACACCATAATGGTTTGTGTGTTAAGCACCAGTTATTCGTACTCATATGACCAATATATATTATAGCATCCTCAACAATTTAAGAGCCTTGAGACTTTGAGGCTATATATGATATGCAACATTATGCGCGATATAATACACTTAAGTATCAAAATTCCTTTGTCGCCCTCCCCCATAGAGGTCGGGGTCACATAAATAAGACTTTATGCAACGAAACGATTCATGATCTACTTCCATCGAGCCAAGTAATCTGATACCAAATGATAAATGTCATTGCTCTGAGTGATTAACAATTCCTACCCAGGTTATCAATGTCGAATATTCCAAGATACCACTGCATAGAAATTGTGTAATATAGCAACGTTAAGAAGATTAAATGGCATACAAAAAAGCCTGACGGTTTCATTTTATTATATCACGATTATCTTTGATTTTGCACTCTCGAGGTATTCTTCTCCTCCCATAATCCCAATAGATTCAAAAATTATTTTTGTTTATCACATATTATCACACAATAACCAGAATTAGCCTAATTTCCAGTGACTTCTTGACGATAGCTAGCGGGTGGCTAAAATTGCCAACTCGCGTAACTTTCACCTTTATTTGAATTTAATTAAATTCACATGAAATACGTCTCTAATGAACGTTCCATGACGTAAAGTACAACAATAGTTAAATGTGTGTTACATCTTTAATATTGTGCGATTTATTCTTCATCAAGATATCTCGTTCAGATACGATAAAACAGTATCATGAAACAGGACCGGTACATCAGAGAAATTAGTCAATTTACGTGACGCAGCATTTAAGACTGACTTGATGTAAAATTAGGTTTATTGCGAATGTTTTCTTCCATCATCAACGGAGCTATGCGACGCGAAGCTGCTTTCCATTCATCACCGTTCCTTGTCAAATTAATTCCTTTCATATATATCCAATAGATGGCAGCTGTCACTATTGGTGCAATTACATTTCTCTCGCTTGTTAGTTACAAATAAAGCTGAAACGATCTTTTCATAAAGGCACAGGTACTAGCCGGCTACGCTTTATTATCGATTATAATGTTACATCATACGGAATCAGAGCTATATAGTTTATGATAGTATTCCCCTCTTTTGTCATCAATAAGTAGGTTTAATGCGTCCATTGAGCTGAGGGGCCATGTAATATGACTGATGATTAAACCGTTAATGACTGTTATATGTCACATAACTTAGCATTGTCTGAAGGTATGCTTTCGTTCACAAATCTGACTGATGCTTTCACTGCTCTTAATAATGTACAGCGTTAGTATAAGAGCTTTGAAAAAATGACGGACTGTTATTTAAGAAAAAATTAGTGTGTGTGAGTTTGAATTAATGCGTCAATTAAGGTAAGCTGTTTTCGCCATCCAATCCGATACGCCAAGCCGTCCATCATAAATCTTTGCGACATACCGTATGCTAGATTAGAAATATGAAAGACTTATTAGAGGGACAATAATTCTCCATGCAGACATCATCTTAAAGGCTTCAGATGCTTCGAACGCTCACAAAAGCTGCACATAGAGGGTTTTTGCACCACTGTATAGCTATTTTGGACACAAAAATGGCGTCACCCTAAGAAGTGGGAATGACAAGACAGAGTTGCTTCCTAGAGACCTATTACACTAAAAACATCTTCTATGAGCAACCTTAAGGATGTTATTACTGATTCCGAATAATAGTGGAAAACCGAATTCCTCTGAGCTCGTGCAAAGGACATATGGAGATTAATATAGTAGATGGGATATGCATGTATCTTGGCAGCTTAATATACGTCATTATTGCAGGCAAAAATTGGACTGGTGGTCTACATTAGTCGGGCTCATGCAAACCTCACTAACCTTAAACATCATACCCATGAAACTGTTATTGCAGCACATAGTTTACATTGTAGAGTGCATAATGACATAACGTCAGATCCAAATGGATACAATACTTAAGCCTAAGGGTTTCAATTGTTCAATATCACTGGTAAAATAAAGAATATTCGACGATCAATGTCTGTACCGCCAAAATAAGTGACAAAACTACTTGTTCAGCCATTATATTTGGGGCATTTAATTCACACATTACTAATTGTGCCATAGTATATTCCAGTAAGTTTGCTGCCGCATTTTCAAATTATAGACATACATTCCTTGTCTTGTGAGTCAAATTGTGCATGTATGGTGGATGAATGTTGCCATTTGTCGCAAACAAAACATTAATGCAAATAAACTCTAATGCAGACACACGAACACTTAATTGACAATCATTACGTAAATTCTTAACTCTAGCAATTCATTCAGACTATCAAAAGATGCCCATCCCCCTCATCTCGATTTATCCTATTTATTCTGCATTTAGTGCATTTTCTAACATGTTTTTCCTATTTCAAATGGGCTAAATGAGTCATTCCGTCAATCAGCCATCTGCTGCGAATCATGCCACATACGGCTAAAGCAGTAATAAAGGTGATTGAAGCTCAATATGTTATGCCCCATGCAATGATTTTCACCTGTGGTTATTAGATTACCGCTCTTGTTTACTGTTTATTATTTCACTGATGGTTAAGTCTAGCTTAGAGCTTAATGCAGCACATTTTAAAACATGACGCATGTTTTAGTATCCGAATTCGGTAAATACACGGACGTAAAGAAGCGCGATGCGACTGCCTAGGTTGTCGATTGTCCCATTATTTCCTGTAACTGGTTATAAATTTCACTTATTGGTGTATTTGGTCTTACAAACTGACGATAAATCAGATGCCAATATGTTTTACCATGTATCGTGCCGCAGTGTTGTAATGTCTACGTAATCTAATTTTGCCTCAAGGGCAAAGTGATTAGCTTTTATTGTGCGTCCAATATCGCTCGTTATGAGGAATCATGTGCTCCATCGAGTCCAACGTCCAGGGGTTTTACGTAAGAGGGTAGCTACAATGAAGCCTACCATCAGTTAATATGATTTGTAGTAGTCAATACCTACAATTTGTGGGGTTCTGTTATGATGATCTCTCCTTGCCAGTTGAATGACGACATTGAATAACTAGTCACAGACCAGCCTTTTCAGGCTTGCGACCCACGTACCGATTGAAAACCTTGAGGCTTCCATGTGGCTTACATACGGTTTAGCCGACGGATTCTGCACGTTTGCTCTGCTATTAAGCCCTGTAGTATGAGCTTGGAATATCCTCATGATATTTTTTCCTCATGTCTATTTGATCAAACCGTCCAATGTCCGCTCAAGCGCTCATTTGCACATGATCGTATTCAAATATTAGCGATTTTAGGTAGACCCAAGCTTCAAAATGTTCATGATAAAGGAAATTACAGACATTGTTCAGAATGTTTTACCAATCAGAAATGCATCAACTAAGATATATACATATATATATATTTATATATATATATATATATATATATATATATATATATATATATATATATATATATATATATATATATATATATATATATATATATATATATATATATATATGCTAATATATAATATTGATACATATATATATAAAATATATATTTCAATATAGGTATATATGTGCATAAATATGAGTATATACATGTATAAATACATACATATAGATACTATATTTATATTATATATGTATATATCATATATTTATGATATATATATATATGTATATTCATATACATTATATATATATATATAAATATATGTATATATATATAATATATAAATATATGTATATATTATGTTTATATACATATAGATATATATATGCATTTATGCATGGGAATATATACATATATACATATATATATATATATACATATATATATATATATATATATATATATATATATATATATATATATTATATGCCCATACATATACATCTATGTATACATACCTAAATATATATATATATATATATATATATATTTATATATAGATATATATATATACATATATATAAATATATATTCATAATATATATTATATGTATGTACAAATATATATATATATATAAGATATATATATATATATATATATATATATATATATATATATAATATGATACATATATATATTAATTTAGGTATATATGTGCATATATATTTATATATATATTGCAATACATTCACTCATTTTTACATATATTTACGCATGAATATATATATAATATATATTATGTATATATATATATATATATATATATTATATATATATATATATATATATATATATATATATATATATTTACTATATATATATATATATATTCACTCATTTTTATATATATATATCATATATATAGATATATATATATATATATATATATATATATATATATATATATATATATATATATATATATATATATATATATATATATATATATATATATATATGTATAGTATGTGTGTATGTGTGGCTATACGTATGTTGCGTCGCCGATTAATTACAAGTCATGAAATGGGATGCTTTGTTTCAACACAACCATTTGTTATGAAACCATATGACGTTTATATCGGCCGTTTATTGATTATAAATCCATGAAATGGGAATCCAAGAGCTCGCAAGCTGTTGAGCTGTAGAGAAGGAGCAATTTTACACTTGCGCCACGCAGCCCGAAAAAGTCTAACTGGCGTTAATGGGGTGACATTAGACGGTAAATGTACACTGGTTTATCTATATCTACCTACTCCAATTAATGTCTCGCAATAATGTATCACAATATCATCTACGCCTTTACCGGAATATCCCCACCTAGTAAATATTCCATGCCTCATAATTATAGACAAAGACGGAATTCAGGACTGAGTAGCTTATTGAATCCATTCTTGAGACGATATTTCAGCTTGTTCAACCTGAACGCTGGAAAGCAGACTTAAATCGTTCATTTACTGCAATAAATCAGGTTGACATGACAGCCGGATTCACGTCCTTTTGATAGAGATAGGCATATTGGCCAGTATATGACGGGACCATTTTAACCGTACTATCGGCCCTGGTAAAACCTATACATTCTTTATTTAAACACCCTTTGCCCCTAAGGGCGGGGGGGGGGGGGGGGGGGCTAATTTCATTGTTGACAAATAAGGTAGCTTATAAGTCGTGACATAATGCGTTATCCATACCACATAAACCACATGGTTTCCAACATCAGTCTAAAATTCATTTTTCAAATTTCATATCATTAATCGATACTCTGTTTTGCTAGGTCAATTATGCTCGCCGCATGCCTTACACTGGCACATCTGTCACTGAAATGAAAATTGCTGCAAGGTGATTAGCGTTTGATGCTTAATTAGAGGCTCTGCTGTGAGTCGGGGGCGTTAGTAAGCCATCACATATTTAACAGCATTCTGAGCAGTGTTACTGCATCATATACCACGAACATAACCATTATGAACCATTGGCACATTTGGAATCGATTTACACATTTACGACGCCGCGCTGTCAGAAATACAATGAAGCGAGCCATGTCGCTATCTGGTGTTCACCATCACGATCGAAAAGCTCCAGGTGTTGTGCTTCATATGATTGCTTACATATAACACCTATCGAATTAAATGTGTAGGACTGCAATATGCAGTATTTTGCGATGTCAGAGTTTAATTTTAGCTTCGCATGTATAATGAAATAGATTAATGCTCCGCCAAGAGGGGCTATTGCTGACCCGCTATGCTGTGTGTGAAAATTCCGTTGGTCGAGGAGGCAGTGCCCCATTATGAACCACAGATGACCACGAGGTTTATAAATCGACATTTTTACGAGCATCATGCTCTATTATGCCGCTTGTTTACAAATTTCATCAAGCAAGTGAGCCTTGTTAGCATAGCTCTAAGCCGTCTGGCATTATGTACACGAGTGTTGATCGTCCTGCATAGTTATATGCATTGCTGTAAAGGCGCATGTCAAGGTTAGCACTGGAATTGAAACTATTGAAAGCCTGAGTAGAAGTATTAATGGGGGTGCGATTGATCTAAACCTGCTGTAATAAATATAGAGCGTATTTGAAGGCCTTTGTTCTGCCTTTTGTAAAATGATCGGCACGAATTAGTTGTTTTCCTACCTGTACAATGACAACGGGTATATACAGCCGGATGTTAAGATTTAATCACGGCATATCGCCAGTAGACATCGTTGATGTATATCCCGATGTTAGTTTGACAGACGGCGTCAATGCAAAGCATACATATATGCAGTTGACGTAGTTGCAGCACTGGACAACAATGAACAACATTAGGCTATATGTGGTGACAAACCAATTTGGCAGCTAGATTTACGTGTCAACACAACAGTAAACGAGCCTATTTTAAAACGGAACGGCTGTAGAAAATGGTTCAGCAATCGCTTGAAAAGCGTTGATATACGAGGAGCCAATAAATAACTGGATCACGATGAATTGCACTTACTAGGGGCCCAAATAAGCAAGTAGATAGCTGTGCATTATATTTACCGATTGCCGACTCACTGTCAAGCGTTATAGCATCGAGTTAAAAAATACATCGTACACGATGTGCTTAATTTCTAATGAAGAATACTTGTTCACGTCAGTTTACATGTGTACGACAGGAGACAAAGAGCAAGCTAATTGTCTACGCTGAAGCAACAATTCAAACGAAACGACGAGGAATAAATAATTTGATATATTGATAATTATTCTCAACATATGTTATCCGTTTGATTGACTACGATAAACGCTGTGTGGTATGGAAATAAATGATTTACCGTTGGCATCTCTATAAGCCGTCGATATTCAGCTATTGGTGACTCTCTGACATCTATATGTTGTCTTGTTTTGCAATGACAAATATGGTTTGTCGTCTCTGGTAAGTATCTAATCAAGGCACGATTACACTGAAACTTTAAATGTCAATAGTCTTTAGTCATGCTTCCATCTCTAGTATGCACATTGCTAGTCGAAGCTTGTACGATGGATGCATCGCACATAATTGATATACCGAGCGACACATCGCTATTAGTAACAGAAAACTCATTCCAAAATATGCTTACTTATAAAATAATGGTTTCCATGTAGACTATCTGTGCTATGGCTTGTGCTAATAACGAGATGCCGCCTGCGGTCAGAATATTGTGTTTGGTAATATAGATACGACATTACAGCCGCCCGCCATGTTGCAAAAGAAAAGCATGTTGATATCATTCAACACAGCATACGTACCCTTCATTTGCTTCCTGATAAAAAATGCAGTATATGCAATTTCTTCTGCCAAGCTACCTACAAGAACTTACTGCTGAAAACCAGCCTGCAAGGGAACTTCGATCTATGGACAAGTATCCGCTACAAGTCCCAAAATCTCCAAATTGTCTTCACAACGTGCAAGAGCGTTTAGTAATTCCGCATCCTGCCTGCTTATACGGCTTAGAGCACAATTATTTCCTGGAAACAAGCGCACTAAAAATGCTTTCTCTCTATGTATGTATGTATGTATGTATGTATGTATGTATGTATGTATGTATGTATGTATGTATGTATGTATGTATGTATGTATGTATGTATGTATGTATGTATGTATGTATGTATGTATGTATGTATGTATGTATGTATGTATGTATGTATGTATGTATGTATGTATGTATGTATGTATGTATGTATGTATGTATGTATGTATGTATGTATGTATGTATGTATGTATGTATGTATGTATGTATGTATGTATGTATGTCTGTATGTATGTATGTATGTATGTATGTATGTATGTATGTCTGTATGTATGTATGTATGTATGTATGTATGTATGTATGTATGTATGTATGTATGTATGTGTGTATGTATGTATGCATGCATGTATGTATGTATGTATGTATGTATGTGTATGTATGTATGTATGTATGTATGTATGTATGTATGTATGTATGTATGTATGTATGTATGTATGTATGTATGTATGTATGTATGTATGTATGTATGTATGTATGTATGTATGTATGTATGTATGTATGTATGTATGCATGTATGTATGTATATATGTATGTAAAACCACACCTTCAGTTGCGACAAACTGCGTTTCAGCGAACATTATGCGGCGATTGATATATAGTCCAGGAAGCTCTACAAGTTTCAAATAATAATCGTATCTGTTCCCGTTCAGCAGGTTAATCACTACTATTGCAATGACATATTGCCACTTAGACGCGTACTCAGGCACAAATTCCATGCTTCACATTTTACATATCATTTGTACACGGCGCACTATGCCGTGTTGTTTTGTGTTCATTGTGTTTCGCGAAGTATTGTGCCACTAAAGAACTATGTCTGTTCAGAAGTTTAATTATTCATTCTTATGACTTTATGTATATAAATTCCACACAGGTATAAGCCTTGTTTCAAAATAATCTTTACATTTTTAACGATAAATGCATGAACCTCATTCTCCGTGAATTTGGTAGGTAGTTGTCGTTGAAGTGCATTCCATATTGATGTACATTGCCAATGTAGGCTGTCGTTATTCAGTGTATCTGTTGTTATTTATGTGTCCGTTAATAGCATAACATTTCCATTCACCAGCGGAATATAACATATTCTATTCATCGGTTTATAATCATGCAAAACAACTTGGCAGTAATATGACATAAGGAAAACCTGAATTTACAAATCCTTCGGTCCAGAATATCCCAGCCACTCGCGTTATTTACCATTTCCAGTGCCAAGCCCCCCAAAACGGGGTTTTGTATTGGCATAAATCGCCCAGAATCTGAACTAGTGTGGAAATAGTATAAGTTCATACGATTTATTAAACCTAATGGCATATGACATACAAGGTCCATAAAAGGTGATTAAGCATATGAAACATAAAGTCGAACCTTGAGGATATATTGTTCGAACACTCCTTGTTCAAATTGCGTCTACAGAAGAATAACTTCCATTCTCGAGATTTATGGCGATATACAAATCTCAAGATAATGCGTACTGTAGAACTGTACCAGGAACGATACAACTATTTTACAGTCCAGCTTGATCTTTGTTTTTGAAATGAGCAGTGAACATCAGAATTCATGGCATATGGCATTGGCTAATTGTGTTTTTGCTAAGTGCAGGCAAGTATTACAAGAAAATTTTTGCATTTGAGAAAGAATGTGGGCACCAGGAATACATCGCAGTCGATTCTTTGCAGTAAAACGTATATGGGGAAGAACTATATGACCGGACAAAATAGCTCCACAACATCACTATTGTAAAATATTCAGTTTTTAATCAGTAACATGTTGTCCCTTCCTGTGAGTGTGACTGCTTCGTTATTCCCTGGCGTAAACGCGCCTAACATGGTGTACGGGATGCCGGATTGAAAACGTCCGTACGATACAAATGGTTTGGAACGACTAAAGAAGATTTAGATAAGAATATCCTTGAACGTTACAATATACGGATTTGGTCAAGCACCTGAGTATGGTCATTGGCTGCTCTAATACATGAACGCCTAAGCCTTAAGTACCTTCCGGTTACTTTACAAATGTGGTACTGCATATTGCATGTTAATGGCACCAATAACGACCACCTTGAACAGAGCAAATGCATCTCGCTGCGGCAAGAATCAGAATAGTGTATTAGTATACAATTTACACCCAAACTTAAGTTCATTGATGCACCTTCAAATATACAAATAAAGCAATGCACAACATCAGCGACACGCGCTCGGGTAAAATCATCAATAGACTAACGAAAGGCTTCAGAAAAATATTCCTATCATTATATTCGTGAATGCTCAGTGGTTATTTTATACGATTACCTAACCATTCCTATCCCTCTTCCCATAGGTCCGCACTTATTTCGCAAACATCAGCAGCGTTATTAATGACGCAACGGGTGACCCAAATTACATGTGCGTCACAGAATAAGTATAAATCAATATGAATGGAAATGAGTGTAGTGTTCATGCATGTATTTGCATACTGAATTTTCGTCGTCCACTTTTGTGGGGTAAAGTAAACCAATTGTCCTGAAAGTTTGCGCTTATGCTAGAAGGCACACATATCCTTAGGTTTAACTTTCCGCTCAGATACACAGCCATGAAAATACAAGATAACAAGCACTATCTATTTTGAGTTCCAGAATCATTTGCCTTTCTTGTGAGAATGTCCGCTATGGAGGTTAATGCATCGTACTCATAGATTGCTTTAAATAACTTACATCCTATATGGATCAATAATATATTTCCTTTTGATTTTCTGCCGTCGGATTATTGTGCAATAATATATATACTGAATCTAAGCGGTTTCCGTCCCGTAAAATAAACTGCGCTAAATTGCGATATCGGGAAAAATGTACTCCAGTGGTTATATGATGTTTATGCATCTCCCAACGGAGACATTCACACCCTGCAATGCAATGGCTTATAACATTAGTTCAACGCGAGCTTAAAGTTGTTTGATTACACTCACCAGTTACCAATATATGAAGGGTACGCACCCTTCCTGACGGTCTTATTATTGATCGATTCTTCTGTTCAAGTTAATTGTCAGCAGATCAGAGAGCAGATTGAATAGACCTTGATTCATACATATATGGGCCGCCCGTCGGACGTCGTTGCTCGTGTTCTTGTGCATAACGCCAGCTTATCAAGAATTGGGCAGTGTAATGCGTAACGTTCTAGTTTCTCTCAATCCAGTAAAACCATCTATCATAAGAGGCGTCAGGTTATTACTGTATTATATTCCTTCACTGTAAACATTCAATGTTATCTTCTGATATCCGTTAACGCAGTAGACTACTCAGATATGTGTTGTGGATATATCCGCGTTTTTGTTGCAGCACGCTTGATCTGCAATTATCGAAGCATTTAAGAAGACAATTTATTCGCACACTCAGCAGTTGTACGCAGATCGTCGTTCCAATTCCATAGCAACCAGTTCACCCGCCGAAGACTATTTGTTTTTTGACGCGGTGGCTTTTCAGTACTTTTGCGTCTCTTGTCAATGTTGTACTGAATGTAAACTGTGTGTTTTCACTTTGGGCAATAAAACCGGCAATCCAGTGGGTAATGTTGAATTGTTCAACAAAGCCTAATTGGGTTTCACATAGTTTAGTTCACGCCACAGAAATTGAATGTCCCTGGTGCTGTCCTGCTGCAAATATGACAAGATTCACGATATGTATAAGTATTAATGGAATACCTACACCAAAGCTTCTTATTAACCGGGATATTTGATCAAGCAAACTCTAGCTACAACAAAACATTTACCATACCGTTCTGTGACTTCAAGTTATGTAGACACAGCGGCACGCAGATTTATGGCGCGAAAGGAGCATATACTTTTGTACTGCATTACTGTGACAGCTAATGCGATGCATCTGTAGATATCAATGTTACTATAATCGCTGAACAATAAACGCTTACAGCCTATCTTTATGCTTTGCTGGTTGTATTATCTATAACGAGTAATAAATGTCGCATGCAATTATAATAGATTCTTCGGGATGTGCTAGTTTCCTACATGCAGAGCGTGAAGTTTATCGCAGCATATATGGAAGGGAAAATCGATGTATGTATTATCGGCGTCTAATCACATTTTCATTATAGAAAAGGATCATCATCGAGCGACCTCGTGCAAAATCAATTGCTTTTGAAAGATGCATTAACCGGACTATTACAGGGCTCTGTCAGAATGTTCTGTATGCTCAATATTTTCATTAAGGAAACGTTGAATTGAAAGACCGCATATATGTAACCCGTGTACCCTGATCAGTTGAGATATGTTTGCATTATTCGCCCTTGGAATTTATCAGTACGCTTATCCCGTTAGTTTGTTCCAGTATTGTGTTTGATGTACTACTGTTAATGCTTTTAATCAGCACCAATTGATTGACACATCGCGCGCTCATCTCATAAAGAGTTTCATTTCATTACTGCTATAAGTTTTAATAATACCGATACCAAATCCTCATTAGCCATACCTGAGCATGCACAGAAATACCTACCATACTGCTTGATAAGACTAACATAATTATTGGGAAGTTGCAGCGTGACTCGAAATAACCGGGATGCCCTCTTACAGCAGCTATGCGTTCTTTGGTTCAATGCAGGTTAGTCTATTGTAACAGAAGATAGGAACAGATTATTATTATTATTATTACTATTATAGTATATATATATATATATATATATATATATATATATATATATATATATATATATATATATATATATATATATATATATATATATATATATATATATATATAAACTCGTTTATATTTAAGCCAAGACCGAAATAAAGCAGTACCACCCTCGAACGTAATATATCTTAAGCAATTTGTGCAATCTGCAGCATGGGTACAAACGCTGATCACAGCACAAATGTATACGCATACTTTAAATGCCATGTATGTACATGTGCTCCTCCGTAATTATCGAAAGAGCAAAAATGTTTTTGATTGCTGTCAACTAACTGCTTGCCTTGTTTTCACTGTAGCACTAGTTAACGATTTATGATCACACCATTTGTCTGTTTAATTGCATCCTGGTTGTCATCAGATTATTGCCTATTATGTTCCTCAAAGCAAAAAAGTGCGCAGTTAACTATCAGCTGCAGCCTTTTTAACTTAATTATTGTGTTCATAGGCAAGCAATATTGCATTATATATTAATTAACGCATTATTTAGCATGATGATGGAAATAGTTGACTACAGAATGGTTAATCTCCGTTTTCAAGTACTTCGTAATGTCAATGCGGCTTCAGGCACATGTCACATGGGCACTTGGATGAATATGTCGCGGGACAGAAAACGAGTCTTCCATTTCTGCTCTTTCGGTATTAACAACTGCAAGAGTAGGAATACACTTGGTTAAAAATCCCGTATCCAAACCGGGTAACTGCATAAGTTGCGTTTACATTATATCTGAATGCTGAAACGAGACTGCACCTTGCCCTGGTAATTGGATTGAACAATATTTTCACATGTATATTGCACATGCAGACTATCGTCACAAATGATTCACCAGAGTAGGTTGCATCAAATTATATGGCTTGTAACGTTTTGTTGGTCTAATCGTATTTCCTACAGACTGACTGTTTGCCGTGTGCTACTATATTGCACATTTATTGATGGTTTACACACCTTTTGCTTAAACATTGGTTTTACAACCAGTTTAATGCAGCTTTATTCGGTAGCTCCTGCTTTACAGTCGATCATACCTCCAGTGGTCGCTGTGTGCTTCTTACGAAAGCAATTGCTTGTAAGCCGTAAAGGGCATCTTACTGCAAACAATGCATTGTAATAAGCATACAATGTAAGTTTACATACGGCTCTGTTTCCCGCGGGATGTCTGTACCACATGCGCACGATTTATATATCCATGTAGATGTCGGATAGCGAAGTATGATACAGATGGTTATTTGTGTTTGCTGGATGGAGACCACAGTATGTACGAGGATGCAGGATATTGAATCGGAAAAATGATAGGGCTTCCTTAACAACACTTTTATACCGCAATCTTTTGAAAGAGCATTGTTTTTCGACATGTGGTGGTGTAAAAACTGGCACAAGTGGTAGTAAAAGTCATAGGAAGGTCCTGTTATTTAATATTTCGTTATTTCAAATAAAACACGCAGCATTTTTGTTTCATGCATTGGTTTTGAGTGTAGCTTAGAAATATCTTCTGGTAAAAAGCAGAGAAAGTAGGGTTGATTGCCTGGTCCTCATGTGGCGTCCAGAGCCGTCTGGTGTTACTTATTGCGATGATCATGAATAAGTCAGCAGTCAGTATATTGCGGCCACAATGTATATCAGCAAAGATATACCATGATCAACAGATACCTAATGGTTGGACTTTACCCTACACTAGCTGTGCGCCTGATATATCGTGCTCGCGTTCGAAAAAATAAGTGGGAATTCACTAGATTACTTTCCGATTCCGTAAGACCTGAAGGGCACCAAATCGTGTGATACATCGCTTGTTTTGCATCTACCTATAGATGTTGCTACAAGCAGGACACACAACATCATGAAAACACCGGTTGCCGCTCTATTTAATTATTATCTGCTCTAGCATCAGTCCAGATACGCTCAATCCTCCTGCTCTTGCACCGATAACCCAAAACATAAACATTCAGAGACCCGAGTGGTCTCCCGCGTCTAAAAGCAGTAATGGAACGTATAATGTCGTGTTTTGTATTCGATAAGATTACTCCTCTTATCACTTTTTATGTCGATCACAGCTGTTTATGTTATGTTACAACTTCACCCCACTCCAACTCCCACTGCTATTAAAAAACTTTAATAACTCCGTCAGTGAAATCGTATTTATCACAAGGTAATTGCATTAAAAAGCAACATAAAAAAGGCACTATAAAGGAAAAACAACGTAAAAGGCAGAAGCCATATGTTCCGACAAACGATAAGCTTATCAGACGCGAGTGGCTTGTTACATCAACATATACCCTAGCCGGCAGCCGTAACCGTTCTTTAACTACTTCATTCATATGCCGTTTGTGAGTGTGAGACGAGAAAGTGGACATATTCTCTGTTTTGGGATAAGTTGTAATGGACACGAAAGCCATCGGAATGTTAATTATGTACTATATGCGTATAAATGTATCAATTATGGCTTAAATAGCGGCGAGAGTCCCTTATGTAAGCGTTCGTGCAGTACTAAGCTAATATTCATTTCAAAGGTCGGTTAGAGCATGCGCAATGCGTATGAGGCGTGACATGTTATATGTGTCTGGCAAGCGATTCTTCCATAAGGTAAGAACAACTTATGTATTTCAGATATACGGCAATACAAAGCAGATGTGACATGTTATATAAATCCATCGCTTTTGTGTCTGGCAAGCGATTCTTCCATAAGCAAAGAACAACTTATGTATTTCAGATATACGGAAATACAAAGCTTATGTAGATATAGAATATAACAAGCAACAAAACGGTGTCGGTGTTGAACCGTGCGTGTCAATCCGATATCTTCGCATGCATAAAGCGGAAATGTGAATCGGAATGCCACTTACATCGAGGCTTGTTTCCCACGAATCATATGTGGTGTTATATTATAGAAAGCTCACAGATAAATGATACTAAAAGATATTTTCAGTTAGCAAGATCAATGCTTGCGCTGAGGTGAAGGCATTGATGAGGGTTTACCATATATATATATGATATATATATATATATATATATATATATATATATGTATATATATATATATATATATATATATATAATATATATATATATATATATATATATATATATATATAAACATATATATATATACATATATATATGCATATATATCCATATATATATCGTATATACACATATATGCATATATATATATGCATATGTATATACATATATATATATATATATCGCATATATACATATATGCATATATATATGCATATGAATATAAATATTAATTCATATACTGATATATAATATATATATACATGCAGATATACATATATATATATATATATATATGTATAAAAATCTCATACAAATAGATTTGCGTATATAAAATATATATATATATATATGCATATATATATAAATAAATGTAAATATATATACCGCATATATATATATTTTCATATATGTATATATATATACATATGATATATATATATATAAATTACATATACTTGAAATAAATTTATATATGCATAAATATATATATATATACATATATATATATATTTAACGTATAAATATATTACAAATGTATTTGCGTATATAAATATTATATATATATCTATACATATGCATAAATATATATATGGATACATATATTTATACATATTTATACATATATATATATTATCTATATATATATATATATATATATATATATATATATATATATATATTATATATATATATATATGTACATGTACTTTAAATATAAATGTATGTATGCATAAACATATATATATAAACATTCACGGTAATTGTAAAGTATTACATCCGTCGTTTCTGAACTTAAATCATACTGCCGAACTTGTTATACAATTCATATTTATCTCTCTGTTTCCGTTGCAATTCTTGGCTTTGATTCAAACCACTGATCAAGAAACGGTTAGCTGAGTTAAATATAATGACGTGTGACGAATGCATCTAATCTAGAAATATGCAAAGTTTTGTCAAGTCATAAGTAACAGTAACTTCGTTAACGTATCAAAAAAAATTTTCGGCATTAGCAAAAGTGCTGGCCCGCTGAAATCCCATTAACATTATATCTTCTTTAACGAAGCAATTTCTCGAAACCTGGAAAAAAAATTAAGATTAGCGAGAGTAGCAGAATCAAATGTCTTTTTCGAAATAATTCACAACAAGTGTTTATATAACATCTAGACGAAACACGTTCTAAATACCGCAATTACCTTTCACCATCACAGATCATGACAGGGAAAGCCGAAATGATTCCCGATTGAAACTCATCGGGTGTTATCGCGATCTTACAAAACCTGTTAATCAGAGTTTTATTCCATTTACAATGATCCGTGTTTAATTGTACACGCGCATGCGATTATATTCCTGGAACTTGGACTGGGCATATGGTACGGTATTGGGAGCAAATGATGCTTACTGCGGCAACGGATCACACAACGTGAGATCCGGTTGCTATGTTGACCGGAGCTGTCGCCAAGCTATTCTCAATTATGCAAGTACGGTCTACTGGCACTTCGAGCTGTTTTGCAGCGACCTACAACGGCCTCATTTGTCTTTTACGCGTCTCGTCTGTGTGGGAGAATGCATAAAAAAAGTGGTGAACATCCCAGAATCAGTGTCCCCATACGTAGTAGTTGTACAAACGTAATTGGACAATTGCGTGTAGTGCCATTATCCAAACGAATTACTGATCTGATCACAGTAGGACCTTAGTTTACAGACTATCATTGCGATAAATGCAAACGTATAGATGAATGTTATATCGACACTCCGCTCCATATCTGTCTCGAAGTAAGCAATAACGACGTCTCATAGGTGAATAACTACAGTCCTTTCTGATGTGAATGGCGAACGCTAAAGCCGACAGCATTAAGTATTGGCTGTTTTCGCTTCTGTGCCAGAATGCTAAGAGCCATGGTGATGCGCCAGCCCCTTTTATCATCAAAATTACAACACACATCCTGTAAAAATCTATCATTTTGTCATTAGTGCTTATTATCTGCCTACTGATAGAATATGTCCATGGCAAAGGCGTGGCTTAAAAAATAATGTGAGTTATGTTAAGTAACTTATTATGAATAACTCATCCAACGGTTTATCAAAACACAAGGTAATTTACCTTGCCTTTAAAAACTCATAAGCGATCGTCACAGTCTTATATATGATCCATGTTGTAAAAGCATGAGATATTTCATATTCGTACTTGCCCTTTGCATGACATATTTTTCCTATGGTATTGGTCATACAAAGCTTTTTTACTTCTCGAGCTGACACTCTGTATTTGTATTTTCAATTTAATGGTAACATTACATTGCCAATTCATCCTTGATTATCACACTTTTGTCACTGCATTTATTGTTTTATATTGCTTAGACCTTTCGCGCTCTATGTAAAACCGCAATTGACATCTAGCCACACTTATGGATTGAAGTGTTAAAACAATATATTTAAATGTTACACAGGATAACAACACATTACGTCGCCTTCTGTGTTATCGCAGACTAAAGCACTTGATGTCAGTAATGCGATGAATTAGGCACATGGAGTCAAAATTACATTTTCTAACATCATTACATGCTTATCACACTTTCGTGTGCTTGAACGAGCTGAAACGTAAAGTTGGACAGAAAAAGGATTGCCATCGGAATTGGGAAAGACAATCCAACCGCGGGACGCCGGGTACATTTTTTATCCAGACTGAGAGCTAATCTTCTCTCAGCCGATGGGAATCCAAGCAGAAACCTGACCAGTTACTAATCAATCTGAACTGTATTTGTTGGTTGTTTGACGGACACTGATTGCAACGCATCTTTCCACTTGCTTTGCTTTGTTTTCTCGCAAATAATTGAAGTTTGCTCACGCAGCCTATATTTGGACACAAATGTTCTCTGCCAGCATGAATGAAAATTACAGCTTAAATATTTTGCTACAGGCAAATGAATATTAAGGTAAATCGTTTGCTCCTGCAAATAGATAGCTTACGTCTTATCCTTCTTTAAGCAACCGTCGTGTAGACGCAAATGTATTCATAGCCTAGCACCTTAATACCCGCTTTTTCCATAGAAAAAAACATATAAGCTATATTTAGGTTGATAGGAATAGACAGCGAAAGAACAGAATTATTACGATTTGACACCCTTCTTCTAAATTATATATGGTACCTTATGGTGCACGCAGATCAATAGCTATCGCGTTCCATCAGCCACAGCACGATGCAAAACAGGACGTGTTCATATGCACATACAAAGCATCATATTCGTGAAAGGCTTTATTCAGAGCATTGTATAACCAACCATCAGAAGAGCTTGATGTTGATGCAGATGTGTGTGGAATAAGAAATGACTATAACAATGTACTGCATCTGCGTGCTGTAGCTAAGTATGCAATTAAGCGAGACAAAATATTATCGCCAGTGGCATCAACCCTTCTACTGCCCGCTGTGTTTGAATTATACCATATCGAAACCATAGAGGCACATCGAATTAACGGTGAATAAGTTTATGGCTCATAAATGTGGGCATGTTAACATTTCTGTGGGAGAATTCAATCATGCGACGTGCACAACATTTCCGAATTGATGTTGCTAAACGATCCGTCCTTCGTGTTTAGCGCAAGCCATGTTAGCTAGTCAGAACCGCTCAGAAACCCGCATTTGTCCATAAATCAGTTGCAAGGCTTACTGAAAAGTAGATTGAAAACGGGAACTCATGCTGAAAGAATTTCGGTAAGTAAATAAAACACATGAAACAGGATTTACGATTGGTCTTAATGTAACGTATATCATATATCATATATATCTTTGCTAAGCTAGGAAGACGATGACAATCATACAATTTTATAACGTCTCTTTTAGACATCTTTTGAAAGGTATTTTCGTACGATGACATCACACATATGCGTGTTATCACCACGTAAACGCATGTCAACTGTCTGAAAGAGAGCGGTCTGGAAGAAGAACCACGTCATAATAGACATAATAGCAATGCATAACGTGTCGACCAGCAGAGCACGTCCCTTGTGTAAACATGTGTTTCGTGTCATTTCTCTTTTATCTTAAGAGATGTGCGGTCGAATGTACAATATGCATACTCTCTCGTGTTTGACACAATTATCGCTCGTTGCCATGCCAATCTTTATGTGTAACGATGCCTACTAATACATAAAGTCCCAAGAGCTGATGGTCGCCGAGATGACCTGACACGGCGGCGTATTTGATTGTGTCTAATGACACATAATTTTGTTTTCATGGATGGAACTCTCTCTGTTTAAGAATCACAAGCAATCTTTAGAGCATGTTCTTCCATTAGGCCCGTAAATACGGGCTTGATAATGGCTGAAAAGATATATCAATTGACCTTGAATCAAATGTGGTTGGACGCACAGGATTGATTGTTATATTCGATAATCTGTTACTGAATGATCCAAGAGTATTCCCTTAAGCGCCAGATACCAATCCACACAACACCGCTATGCCAAAATTTGGCTGCAAAACACGCACCGCTGTGACGAAGGCCAGGCATTATGAGCAGGTGGATCGAGTGCATATCCTTCTCAGATGTGGGATAGCCATTTACCATGACCATCTGAGTCACGAGCAACCAGTCAGGTTTTCATACCTTGGAATCGAACCAACAACGTGTTGGTTGAAAGTCGATCATTCCAGACGACGTTAACCGGCCCCTATACACACACATATATATATATATATATATATATATATATATATATATATATATATATATATATATATATATATATATATATATATATATATATATATATATATATATATATATATATATATATATATATATATATATATATATATATATATATATATATATATATATATATATATATCTATATCTATGTTATATATATCTCTCTCTCTCTCTCTCTCTATCTCTATCTATCTCTCTATATATCTATCTCTCTCTCTCTATCTCTCTCTCTCTCTCTATCTCTATCTATCTCTCTCTCTATATATCTATCTATCTCTCTATCTCTATATATATATATATATATATATATATGTGTGTGTGTGTGTGTGTGTGTGTGACTTTACAAAGAAGGTATTTCAACGGCACCAATAACGACCACCTTGAACAGAGCAAATGCATCTCGCTGTGGCAAGAATCAGAATAAAGTATCAGTATACAATCTACTCCTAAACTTAAGTACATTTATACGTCTTAACGTTACGTGGAATGATCGTAGCGTTCGCGCATGTACTTGCATATTGAATTTTCATCATCCAATTTAGTGCAGCATAGTAAATCAAATGTCTTGTGAGTATGCTAGAAGGGACGCATAACCTTAGGTTTCCCCTCAAAGACCCAGCCATGAAAGTATGATTTATCAAGCTGTATCCATTTTTATTGGCCTTTCTTGCGAGAATTTCCGCTTATGGAAGTTAATGCACATACTCATAGTTTGCTATAAATTATTAACATCCTTTGTGAATCAAAAATGTATTTCCTTGTGATTTTCTGCCTTCGGATTAATGTGCAATAATGCATATCCTGAAACTAAGCGCTTACCTTCCTTTAAAATAAACTGAGAAAATATTGCCAAAATTGTCTCCAGCGGTTGTATGAAACTTATGCATCTCCCAACGGAGACATTCGAACCCTAAAAGTTTTCGATTTCTTCAAACATGATTAAGCGCAATGCATTGGCTTATAACATTAGGTCCACGCGAGCTTATGGCTGTTGGATTATCCTCACCAATCAGTAATATAAGCAAGGTACGGGCTCTTCCTGACGGTCTTATTTATGACCGATGCTTTTATTCAAAGCAATTGACAGCCGAGCAGAGAGCAGATTGAATGGACCATGATTCACACATATATAGTCCGTCCTTCGGACCTCGTTGCTCTGGTTATGGTGCATTACTCCAGCATATCAAGAATTAGACCAGTGTAATGCGTAACGTTCTAGTTGCACTAAATCTAGTAAAACCATCTACCATACGAGGCTTCAGGCTGTTTCTGTATTATATTTCCTTCCATGTAAACAATCCAATATTCTTCTGATATCCGTTTAGGCAATAAACTAAGCAGATATGTGTTATGGGTATATTCGTGTTTTTGTTGCAGCACGCTTGATCAACAATTATCGAAGCAATTGAGAAAGCAATTTATTCGACCACTTAGCAGTTGTACGCAGATCGTCGATCCAAATGCCTAGCAACTATTTCACCCGCCGAAGACCATTTGTGTTGTATGCTGTGGCATTTCAGTCCTTTTGCCTCACTTGTCAATGTTGTACTGAATGTACACTGTGTGTTTATGGTAATACAACCGGCAATCCAGTACCTAATGTTGAATTGGTCAACATAGCTTAATTGGTTTATACATAGTTGTTTAGTTCACGCCACAGAAATTCGATGTTACTGGTGCCGTCCTGCTGCAAAGGTCAGATGTATATTTTATCTGATAGCACAGTGTAGCGAGACACATTATGATACACTCCTATGTCATTTGCAAATATAAGGAAATTCGGGAGATGCATTTTTTATAATGTAAACCCTTCATCAAAGCTTCTTATAAGCTGTGATATTTGATCAAGCAAACTCTAGCTACAGCAAAATGTGCAGCGTGCCTTTCCGTGACTTCAAAATATATAGATGCATGCAGATTTATGGCGCAAGGGAGAATGTACCTCTGCACTGTATAACCGTGACAGCTGATTTGATGCGTATGTAGCTATCAGTGTTAGTATGATGGCCGAACAATAAACGCTCATAGCCTAACTTTATGTTTTGCTGGTGGGATTATGTGAAGAATTCTTTCTCAACTTTGCCTCAGTAATGCTCTCTAGATCTGCCACCTCTACATCCACACAGTCATTCCATTTTTCATTAAACTGTTGAATACTGATATCTCCTCCACCCGAGATGTTAAATTGTCTGTCGATTACATCCCGAAATTTACTGAAGTCGTTTAACAAAAGCACCTTCTTCTGAAGTCCAAACGTTATATGATACTCCCACATCTCACAATGTATATGAAGACATTGTTGACGCTAGTAATCATGATGTCAATGTTTACACAGCAGTTCGTGTTTTACAGGTATTACTAGTGGCAGTAACTACAGAATGTGAACAGTTGATGGTGGTTAAACAGGGATGCGGTGTTTCAGTGGCAAAAACCGAAACCCGCCATGGCGATAAAGAGCTAAAGGGAATGGATCCAGAAGATTGTCTTGGTGCATGATTCTCTGTTCTTGGTCTCCAGTTGTTATTTTGTAGGCATGCAAATGCCTGTTGAATTCTTCTGTGACCATCAGCGTGCATAGGAGAAGTGTACAAGGTAACAGCAATGCTCCTTCAAAGCTGCCAAATTCATACTGATCCTCGTATGTCCAACTACTAAAATGCATCTCTTTTCCTATTTCAGTCCATGCAGTTCTATCTTTGTGGCAAAGTGAACAGTGGTTTGCTCATTATTTATGCGTTGTCTGAGCATCTGCTGATCGTATTTCCGATAGCAAGCAAATGTGAGTACATGTATCATTAGTTGGTACTAAAGGACCATGATCCAACAACATTGGCTTGGCATACATCAATGCTTGCATGTACTGGTGTCTTTGAGCAAGGGTATGGCAAAGATTTATCCTGTTTTTTGTTCTGTACACCAGCTTTTTAAAATATTTGTGTTTTCCTTCAAATCGTAATGTCCAACAAAAGATGAGGGGACCAAACTTCTCAATAAGCGAGGCATAATGAAGAGAGAAGTGTCCCTTTGGTTTCATCTTCACATCAGGATACTGATCATGATAGACTCTGTGGAATGTTTCTGTCATCTCTTTCAAATATTGCAGATCACTGGGGAGAATGAATGTGCACATACTTCTTCAACCACATCGAGTAAGTGCAGTAATACCCCCCATGACATGTTATTGATGGGCACCAAATCCCCAATTAAGAAGGGGAGCACTCTAACAAAGCATCATGTTTGGGCAGCTGTTTGTTTTAGTTTGAAGTGTGCCAATGTTTTAGCAACGCTACTAGGCTTATTGGCCTTGTCACATGAAGCGTACTGCAAGGTACTTAATCTGTGATTGAGAATATCCAGTGTGACAAATCCACCATGTACAAGTGATCTTAAGACATTTTTCAAGTACTTCTGGTATCAATCCTTCAAATAGATCATGGGCAATGTCAGGAGGCAGTCCGTCAAATACTGAAGATCATTCAAAGGTGAATTTCCTTTCACACCATATACTGATGACAGTGATTCATCCTGTTCAACTGCTGTCTCTTGAACATCATAAATTTCAGCTGTTCTTTCAGTAGTTTGAGAGTCAACGAATACCTCACTCAAAGTGTGCTTTGCGACATTGCAGAAGCGGCAAGGCCTCAAAACAGTTGAAATTTTTTCATAGAACATTCCAAGATAATGGGCCGCAAGATTTGCAGCAGCAATGAATGATAAAGTTCCTCTGAACCTGTAGTTCTGAGCTCAATATTAACTCAAGAATTCTGAGATCCCTTAATGGTGGTTCAAGTACCATTCTCAAACCATATTTTCTGGCAACTGCACTTTTACATTGATTAACTAACTGGATTCCTTGTAGTTTGGATTTGTATTTTGTTTGTAAATTTCCAAGTGAAAAATGAAATGCAGCCATTTTATGCTTTTTCACCCTGTTACCAAGTGGATTTGTAACTGCAAAATCATCATGGTATAGCTGCACCTGCAATGATGTTGGCTCAGCATGAAATAAGTCATTCTGTTTGAAAATGGATCCATCAGCAAAACCACGAATTTGGTCATCAGTAGACAAATGCGGATGCCAAACTTGGGACGGAATATCT
>CM067343.1:39699857-39711435 GCA_034190875.2 Urechis unicinctus
GGTTGATCTGTCTGGCAACTCGCAGTGCATGTACCGATTCGTCAGCGTCAAGGGCATTTAGGATTCGTCCATTCAAAGCGGAGCTGCGGTAATGTTCTTTGCAGTATCCGTATCACTCCTTGGTCCATCGGATGGATCAGACTCGTGGTGTTGGGCGGCAGGAAGTGTGAAGTGATGATGGTCAACGTCACCTGCGGCGAGTGGGCAGAACAGTTGTCGATCAACAGGCTGACCTTACGTTGGTTGAAGAAGAGCTTTCGGTCCCAATTAGCCAGCCAGTTTGTGAAGATCTCTCCCCTCATAAATGCATTTTTCGAAGAAGCGTACTCGACCAGCAGTTTTGTGGTATCTTTCGGGAAACAGCGCGGGCGACGACTTTTACTGATGACGAGCAGCGGAAGCGTTTCCGATCCGTCCATATTGGCGCAAAGTAGGACGGTGATCCTTTCCTTAACGGCTTTCCCTCCGGCGAATTCCTCCGTGGGCATGCAGTGTCCCTTGTCATTGAAGGCCCGGAAGTAAAGGGCCGTCTCGTCTGCGTTGAATATGTCCTGGTCACTGAAGTCGGCAGGAATTTCAGGAAATTTTTCTTGGAGCCAGTGGCGGGCGGACGGGTTATCGGCGTCTTGTTCTTTACCTTGCTGCGTTGAACCGTGACTTCAAGCGCCACAGCCAACCAGATGATGCTTTGAAACTCGGCACCCTCTTCATTTACGCTAGCTGGAGAGCCTTTGATTGAATTTCTGTTCCGGACAGTCGTGCGCCTTGGGCCCACTTCTGTTTGAACCACGTAAACAGTGCCTCATCCAGTTATTCGTCTTCACCCGCTCTCTTTCTTTTTCGGCTTTCGTATTGGCCGGCTCCTTGCTGCTCCAAGATGTCATTCCTGTTCTTAACTAAGCGCGATATGGCGGACGTGGAAACTTCCAATTTCATGGCGATTGTAGCTTGGCTTTGGCGACTTCTTTTTAATTCTTTCAGGATCTCTACTTTCTTCTGTAGGGGGAGGTCTTTTGTTCGAGGCATTGTGACATTTTCTTTGGCAGTTTGATGATGAATGATGACACTTCTGCCTTTTAAACCACCCGACTTGACACTTGATCAGGGAATCAAAGCGTCAATGTGAACTCGCTGGGCTCCGCAACCACAGGAAACGGGAATTGGGCACGCTGACAGTGCACAATCGTAATCTCCAATCGTAAGTCACGCTTGTTAGTCAGCCGCCAGCATCCCCTAGATGATTTAACTACCTCATCAACTTCGTTTAACTCGGTTGATCAGAGGTCGGGTGATCAGAGATCGTTAAGTAATCAGGATTAAGCCGTTACAGTCGATGGTATTTAAAATCGATCGATGGCAACGCGTCCCTTTTAACGAGGCGATTCGTCTGGAATGTCCCGAATAACCGATTGAAATAGCATTGCTTGGAATGGTTTCCCGGTCTGCGTCCCCATCATTGAGGAATCCCCATTGGCGAGGTCTTGTTAACAAGGTGGTACTGTAGACGATTTATATTAATCCCTGTGGCTCCCTCTCTTCAGCTCGATATGGTTGTTTGTATGTCCATGGAGGCGTCTCCGTTGTTCATCATAACGCTTGATCATCCAATGTAGCTCACAGACAGGCATGCTTTTTTTGCTCTACGTCATAGAAATATACGCAAATAACTTAATGATAATCGTACTACCGCTATGTAATCTCTATTATTTCTGATTATATCATCTGTTATAGTACTAAATTCATAGTTCTCCCTAGGGAACAGATTTCACATGGCAATAATTTGTTTAAAAGGGGTTGGATTTGAAATGCAGGTAACATATTAATATCACAGCTATCCAACAAGTAAGGCCACTGGTAAACACAATTCTAACACTGAGGCCATGGGTAAATATAGTTTAAAAATCGCTTTTTACTGTCATAATCTATGATGAAATATTATTGCATCATTAACTGAGTAAACTGGGCATGTGTTATATTGTCTATAAACTATAAAGTGATTAAAAAGGTCACTTGTATGACAACTATGCATGTTTATTGACATTTCAAGCATAATTAAGAGTTTGTGGCAGGTCTATTTGAAACCAGCACTGCTTATTACAATTATGCATAGTTAATGACGTTTCAAGCTTAATTAAGAGGTGGTACAAGGGCCATGGAACTTGCGCTGCTCATTCAAATTATTTTCCAAGTAGGGAACGTCCCATTGGCAGCTTTGACTTAAGAACTTCTTTTTTCCCTGAAACAATCAACATGTACACATATTAAGCAAATTACTTGGCACCACTAATCCAGAAATAACAGTTCTATTATTCAACCAAAACTGGAGCCAAGAGATGTGTGGTTCAGATTGATGGGTCATCCCACAGAATGTTAGGTAGTGTTCCTTGCTGGTACAGCTATAACCTACCATTTGTCTGATTGAATGGTGTAGAACAACTCCAGGTGTCAAAGTGAGGTTGTGTGTGAGGGCAGTGTCAAATGAATAGTGTCACAAGCATTCTGTATAAGATAGTGACCATAAATGTTTTACAGACTAATTTGCTGTTGACCTCGAGATTGCAGCACCTCAGCAGGTTTTAGATTGACAAGGACATCTTCAGAAAGATGTACAGAACAATACGAGAGATTATTTTAGAGCTACACAGATTGCACATTGAGTCAGTGTAGCTACAACTTTTGTAATAATCTGTCTGCAGTGTAATGCTGAGAATAGAAGATATCTTACTGATAAAGCATCAGATAAAGTTACTTAGTCATGAAACATCACATGGCAGTGCATGGCTAATCTATGAGCTTAAATAACAATTCAGCCTTCATCACAATTGTGCAACAATTGTATAAAATATATGACATCTACCACAACAGAGATACTGGGAATGACCTGTCTGTCAAATATATCCTGATTAAAACAGTATATTCTGAAGTATATATACCATACCTGGGAGTAGTTTCCTTAGACTGGGGATCTGAATTGAACTTCTGAAGGCAAGTTGTAGAGCTTGGGTCTGCTTTGCATCCCATTAGAAGCGGTCTGCACATGCATTGATATATTGTTTTCACATTTCGCTATTAGTTTCAAGTTATAGCGAGCTGTAATGACTTTCATAATATAGCACAGGCCTTTATAGACCATGCATTGGGTAGTGCCTTTTATATGAAGGTCACTTAACTAGAATTCATTTACAATGCAAAGAAGCCTTTCTTTGGTTTATACCCTGTCACAAGTTAACAGATCACTGAGAAATGAAAAATACTCACTTGTATCTTTGATGCATGTTCTGCTCGAGACATCCTGATCTGACTCCCAAGTCACTAGAAATCAAGTTGTTTTTGTTGGCATCGTTAAGTCTGGGGTCTTCAGGGCCTGTTGTTTTAGTCAGACTTGTGGCATAACTGGTACCTGATTGGACTGCTGGTTCAGTATCTAATAAACAAAAGCACATATATTTTGCAATATGCATTGCAAAATTAATATAATTGACACATAACAGACTATGCATTAATTCAGATGTAAACAATGAGAAACAATGCATATTTCTGCCATTGCTACACATTTGTTCATAATTATGTGACCTGCATATTGTGTGAGTTTTCAGAACCATTTATTTGATTATTTGATAAAATTCGGACCATGTTACAAAATTGAAAAATACTTCATCATACAAGCAAACAAACTGACCATGTCAAGGCAATCCATTTGTGCCAAGTACACGCCCACTTTAGTTATGGTCAATTCAGGCAGTATTCTCTGATAGGTTCCTAAGCTTACATCTGGCCTAGGTACCTATATTAATGAAACATATGTGGGTAGATTTGTGGAAATATACATATCTGGTTGGTTCAAAATAGAATTTCTTCCATATTCACAGTACATGGGCCCAAACTTTAACAGAGCTCTATATAAATGACAACGCATTTCAATCTGCATCTTTATTAGATATCTATATAGGAATGGAAACATGGAGAGCAATGCGGTTAGAAAATAGAGACCCAGTATACAGATGCTGGTTATTTATTTTCACAATATAACACCTCGTCAAATGTTTACTCACTCACTTATACGATACCCTCCAAGGTCAGATCACATAATGCAATGCCAGTAAATTTATGTGAGGCCACATCAGCTGTTCAGCTGAGAACATTCAATATAATCTACTGTAAAATTACATAATAAGCATAGTCATGTTTTTTGTAGCACAGATGCTCATTGATTATGCAATCAAATAGTTATGCAGTTCAGAGGCTGTTTATTTAATGACTGGTGTTATTTGTATCAGGTGACCCTCTGATAATATCTGACACTTTCAAGTCTGTATTTGCACCATCAACTTATTCCCTCTTTTGACAGACCATCACATTGGCCATTGCCTGTATAGGCAACAGCCCAATATGCATGTGATGTTGTGGCTTCAAATTGTAATTGATATTTGGTCATGACATCGACAACCTCTTCACAATTTAGATCCAACATCAGAAATATGACTACCCCCAAGTATTGTTTATAATTGCAGTCTGAGGACCCGTTGACCTTTGAGGTCTACCATATTAATATAATAGGCAATAGTTAAGTTTATGAAACACCAAGTGACAGTGGATATGCAGCCATTGATATGTGTTGATACATTTATAAAACCTACCATGCAAATCATGCAGGGCAGTTAAAACCATCAATGGTGCTGCAACATTAGATTAGTCTCTTCAATCACAACTTGCCAAACAGTGCAGTACCATACACATTATGGTTATGTCTGACCATAACGTCCATATAACATCATATCTATCTTTATGGCTGCAGCCTAGTGAAGGGAGTGAAGGGTAGCTCCAGTCGAACGGTAACATGAATTTATACTCAAACGTCTTGTAAACGGATGCTGCTAACACCTAAATGGTGTATCACCGATCAGCTGATCGGGGACGTTCCGTGGGGAGAATTGGGTCATGGATATAAATTCGGTCTGGGTAGGGGTAAAACGCAGATTAGGTAATACAGAACACGCAGTAATAGAGATAGTATATCATTTTACCGACACAGCTTCTTTTCCGTCCATGTCAGAATGTATTTGTTGGGGAATTCCGTATTTAACAACAAATGTCGCGAATTCACGAAGTAAAGGGCCTAATATAGAGTTATTGTTTACGAGTTTCGTAATTTGTGAAACGTCATTATTAGCCGAACTACTGTAACAATCGTATCATTCTTAACCAGGGCTGTAACAAAATAAGTTAAATTTAATTTTAATGATCATATTTGTTAGATTAGCAATTTTATGTGACTTCACTTTGATAATCGTCTCCTAGTTTTTCGCTCTATATTTCGCCGATCTGTCGTTCATCTAGGGTCAAAGTTCGAAGCCAGATTATCATGGCTAGGGTCAAAGAGTGATATTTGGTAGCTTCGATCGTAGTAAAGTGTTTTTATTTCAAGTGTTTTGTTATCATATGGTATTCAATGATCCAACCGTGTTGAATACTGTGTGAATAATGTATATTTGGTAGTTTGTCAAGTAGGTACCTGACTTTTAGGGTCGCAATTGACCCAGACAAATCTCTCAATGACATATAGCTTCGGCGCTATGGCAACGATCCGGGTCCTTGGGAGATTTTATTTTGCGGCTTTGTCAAAGGTTGGCGAAGCTGAGTAGGTCACGTGTTTTACGTGAGTCGATATGGAATTAACCTGATTTACAAATTCAATTGGACTGTTGTAGTTATTTGCACGATTCACAGCCATTTGGCGTGTGTGACAGAAACTGTTGCCATGCTTAAAATACTTTAAATTTTTTTTTATGTCATCCCGCTGAATCTATCAACCCTGCTTATTGGAACATCCCTATGAACTATTTGACCTGCATTGTTTTGGAAACTCTCCTCTTCTCTCCATCCCGTATCTTTTAACACATACGGAAGAACTCTGTCATGATACTCAGAATACAACAAAGAGGGGGTTATTCGAGGAGATATATTTACCACGTAAACGATAGTAATCGATCTGTGGAATAGACATTTCCAGTGTAGGATGATAGTCGCCTGGTGGGTAAAAACAGAAGATCATTCTCGCGCTGAAGAAGGATGATACGGGGTTTATAAACATACAGCGCTACAGTTAACTGGGTCACTGGAATATACGGAGGTGTCTGGGGGTATATGAATCGTTTGGAGGTCTTAGCGGACTGGATAGGCGCATAAGCGCTCGTGTCACTCAGAGCGCGAGAGCACTTTTTAGTGGGGACCAGCAAAATAACGCTGCTGGTGGTTATGTGATATCAATGGCTATCAGTGAGTGGCTGCTTCTCAATAAAAGCATTTAGAGGGGCTATGAATAAGTGTGCAAACATTCGTCGATTCTATGAAATCAATAATACTATCACTAACGCTACCCAATGTAATGGTAGGTTGGTGATAAGAGATACTTTTGAATCAACATGACACTTTTACCAGTAAATAAACACATATCCCATTTTTTACCATTGATGGTGCATCCATGACTAATCAGTAACTGATACAGAAATGATCAAGAATATACATAGTGATAATTCCATATACATCTATATCAGGACTGCCATAAAGGTAAAATGATATGGTGAAATGAAAATGCAACATATAAATTGTTGTTAAATAGCTCAGTCTACATGGACTTGTTATTTTCCAACCTTTCTGCTTAAAGTGCAAGTAACGTCTATTTTCGAATCCCTAATCAAAGTTGAATAAGGTGTATTTCAGCCTGTGAAAGACGTTTCCGACAATATTTTCGTCCATAGATGTCGTTTTGTGTGTTTTTTTCAATATTTCCATCGATTTTTCGGACCGTTTTGGCATATGCGCAAAAAACGACGGCCATTGGCTCCTGAGTTTGTGACGTCATATGTCACCGTCCAGCCGGATAGCGCAGTCATTTCCTCGTTTGTTTACATGGGAACTGTGGTAGGTGTGAGCATAATCGTATTTTATACCGTCATCATGTTCATCATATACCGCAACGAATCACATCATTTAATGTGGAATGGAGTACTTGTTCGCCTAGAATACATTAAATGGTGATCAACTTCTATTATGTTGGTTGAAAACGTCAACCAAAGGGGACCGAGCGATAATACAGGCAGTACTGGAACAGAGGTCTGCACCTCGATTTCAGGCCCGTTTAATGGTTATCAATGATTGATTCACCATTTGCCTGTCCTGTTACGGAGAATATCTTTTCTTGTGCTTTTATTTGATTTAATCGCAAATGAAAACTGATACTACATTAAATGGGGATTTCACTCGATATTTCGTTTTTGCTATAAATTGAATAATATTTCAATAATTTATATTCTCCTTGACAACAGAAAATATCAATTTTATTTTAAATATTGGCACTGGTTTTGGGAACCGAGACCTATCAGGGATAAGCTGTTACAATTGAATATACCTCTCCAGTGAATTGTACAGGATCCAAGTTCAGTGACATGTTTATGACTACATATATCATAGGCCTTTAAAGAGTTCAAGGCCTTACACTAGTTCTTTGAATTACCTGGGGTACCAACCTCAATAATACATACTTTATCTTGTCCTTATTAGTTCTATATTTATTACTTACATCTAGTACAGTGCATAACTGCCATTATACTTTGCTTTTATTATATGTCAAGGGAGCAAAATGTCCTCATCTTCCTCATATACAGACAACTCCGGAAGCGATGAGCTGGATTACAGCAGTGAGTGTTTGTCTCACCAAGAAGAGGAACTAGGAACCTAAGGGGGGCATACAGATTTGAACCTCCAGCTAAGACAAGGCCTGCAAATTCTCCTCAAAAAGAAGAGAGTACTTGAGCCGACTGGGTAACAGCACTTGGTATTGGCACATTTCAGTCCAAACAATCTTTGCAGATATTTTTCTCTTTACTTTACAGTTGTCCTTAAGTCTTGCTTCAAGTCATCTTCTTATTCATGTTTTATGTCAATTTTTTGTTTGCTGAAAAGCTAGTTATTCATTGTAATTATGTTCTGTACTAGGTGCTCATGTGGGCCAATGATTACAGTAGCAGAGAGTAAATGCTGCCAGGAAATTCCACAAGTTCTCGAGAAAGTAAAATCTATGGGTGCGTCCTGTATTACAGCACACCCAGGATTTGTCTCAGGGTTCCTGCGTCCCCCTCGACACTAGAAATAGCATATAGTGCTTATATCCAGAGGTACAAGAAGAAAGTTACTACTCAGCATGAGTGAATATACTTAAAAATGGTCTGGTTCAGATGATAACTGATGAAAAATATTCATGTACTCTTTTTATTGCAGGTTATTCCGATTCACTGCATATCGGCAGTTGGTACAGTGGTGATGGGGTAATCTAGGCAGACATCATAGAGTGCCACTGCCAGCTTGTTCTGTACTTAAAATTAGAGATGATTTCCCAAGGGTGAATCAGTTTATGTTGGTTTTTCAAACTGCCAGCATTACAATAATAAAGGGACAAAAAAGCATTATGCGTCTTATTCTGTTATTTACATTCAGCTATGATGATACTACACGCTGATGACAACCAGCAACAAAATTCAGTTAAGGCCAGTCCACCTAATTTATTATACCATATGCATAAAATGATAGGAAGCATCAATTCCAAAATCATGACATACCTGCAGGGCATCTTGTTCCTGTATCCTGTATCTCGTACAAAAGATATTTTATCACTCAAATAACAGTATGTTAACAGTCGTTTTTTTGCAGGATATTTTATATATCCTGTGCCATTGCACATCAATCATCATGATTAAATTTCGCGGGCACATTATACAAATAATGCTTATGCAATTCTGCTCACAATACCAACAATGTCTGGTTCTTATTCACTTGTCTGTGATAATAGAAATGGCAAAATATATACACCAGTCCAACATATATATTTACAAAATTAATTCTCAGCAAGCCACAAAGAGGAATCATATAACAGTGTTTGAGTTTCACAGCTTAGCTTACCTTAGACCCATTTAACATTCAAATTAAGTCATAAAGCCATACACATGCTGGATGATTTGAAAATAAAAATGGTTAATATTGTTGTTTAACATCACTTTCAACATCAGAGGTCATATTGTGGCGGTTACCTCACCAATGATGTTTAAGATGATAGGTCCACAACTGTGGTCTAGCAGGGTGGGTGTTTGTCTAGTTTCCCAAATGTGGCAAGTTCAAATCCCACTGTGTGCTATGCACGGTGGTGCCATTTGGGTGATAGGATCTTAAACTCCAATGTTTGTTCGTCATCTTACACCACCAGTTTGAAATGACCTTTGATGTTCAAAGTGAATTTTAACCCCAATATTTACCATTTATTTTGTAAGTATGATGATAAGAAATAGTTATGTCCTTGTGCACTTGTTAACAGATAGGTAAAATTAAATGTTACAAGCTTGACTTAGCTGAAGCCAAAGCTGAAAAATAAACAGAGCTTAGATATTACTTGTAAACAAGCAAATATCAATCGGCCAACCACCAATATAATGCTTAGGCCACCACCATCAACTCCACCACCACCCCTCCCCTACCCCATCACTACCACCACCATCATTCATCATCACCTTTAGATACCTTACTACATGACTCATCTAAAGAAGAAACCTCTCCATATGCTGCCTCTCAGCCTCCTCCTTGTCAGGGTAGTCATACATTTCAGCAAGTGCACCTGGTTCATTGGTCATCACGGATGTACTTATTGATACTCGTGTGCCTATCGGTGATGATGCAGTCCAACTTGAGTCCTTGGTCATCCAAACGAAATGACATGCTTCGTTTGAGGCCCTAGATGCGAATTATTGCAGTACTGGTACTCACATATTCGCGCAATGATGATACAGACTGGAAGACATAAGAGTAAAGTTATATGAAGCAAATTTGACAGTAGGCCAGAACTGACTCACTGAGCACTGGGCATCGTCCGAGGATTGTTTAGGACAAGTGTAAGCTACTGTCAGGCTAGCATACATCTACATATTGCAGCCTGACGAGACAAATCTATATGTTATCTGTGAAACAGCCTTATAAAACTTGAGCCGCCCCACACTGATCACTACCGGCCATGTCAATTTTGTCAACGGGCAAGTGCAAATTCTGTTTTCAAAATCAGTACGGAAACATAACTAATGAATTCTAATTCGACTTTCATATGGGAAATGTAAGGATGAGTATACTTACAGATTCTCAAGAAACCATGGATACAAAAACGCTGATGAGTTTCTGTAAATAGCGATAAATTAGTACGACAGCTAGTTCGCGAATAGAAACGGCGTCCGTGGTAACATATATCTTCTGGTGACATATGACGTCACAGCGCCTTCGTTCATCTTCGGTGTGTGGTCGGGAAGTTCCGGAATGTGTTGTTTGTTTTTGCTTATTTCTTGTTTACTACGCGTCGGATCGAAAAAAGAACTGCAAATTATTGATCAGAAAATCGCGTTCTATAAGATCCCGAAAATTCATATTTTACCCATTACTTGCACTTTAAACAATTTACATGCTCTATAGCATGCTATCTACGGTGACTTCAATGGCCAATGAACATCATCCTCTGTGTATAGGATTCATAATTTTATACATCAAAGTCTTAAAAATTATTGATGATAAGTAATTAACGGAGTTATTCGAGATACTAGTTTTTCACCTATTCGATTACATTGACATAAGTTTCAGATCAAGGTCGAATCAAAACCTCTCCGTTTTTGCGCATTATTGACGCCTTACGATTGGAAAAAAATTGTTTACATACATACATACATACATTATGACAAACGCGACTAACCAACATTACTTGGCGAAGCGATTAGCCAAGGCCGGCGTGACTCCACATAGCTAAAGTTAAGTACCTCAACATTGACGAGATTTCATTTATATGTCAGATTGAGTATACTACACAATATATCCAATCTATCGAACCAGCGTTGTTATGATTTAGATCAATCACAAAATGTCACAGTGGGCGATATTAGAAAGCCCAGGCTAAGAATCCAGGTTATCGAATACACTTAAGCGACATTTTATATATTGTCTCGCTATCATCTGGTTGACTTTGGTATAAGTGTCTTAAATAACGCCATAATATATTCAAGAGCTGTGGTTATTGCTTACCAAATCGTAAGATATTTGCGGCCCGCAACGCAACTTCATCTCAAAGCACGAGGTGCCTTACGAATTATCCGATCAGCTGAAGCGTTTCGGTTTTCTGGGCGAATATATATCATTGGAAAACGTCGAGACCAAATATATATATTTTTAATTCCCTCTGTCGAATGTCACGTGAATGGAATATACTTGTGAAGGAAGTAATTCTAAGCAATATATCAGAAGTTGGGATTATGATATATCGGATGATAAACAGAAACAAGCTGTTAAATGCAGAGTACCAAAATGGTCGTCAGACCAGTATATAAAATTTTTCAAACGTCCCGAACAAGCACCTGCGCGATGCTAGGGTTAAAGTCTTGCAATGGATGAATGTGAATGGAGATAATTTACCAGGTAACACAAATTTTAAATAAAAATTTGCAGAACAAAGCACTCAAAAAGCTCTTGACTATTTTGGCACTCAGATCGTGTGCCAAGATGT